>CAXAMN010028805.1:939438-978189 GCA_963970005.1 Durusdinium trenchii
ACAGACAGACAGACAAACAAACAAACAGAGACATACAAGGGCCTGAGACATGCAGTTGCAAAAGCACCTCCAGGAAAAAAGCATACATACATACATACATACCTACATACATACATACCTGCATACCTGCACCATGCCATACCATGCCATACCATACATACATACATACCATACCATACCATACCATAACATAAATACATACATACATACCTACCTACCGTACCCTACCCTAATCTAACATAGCATAACATTACACAGTATAAGTATATATCCTTCCCCGCATTACCTTCATATCGAAATCCCCAATTGGATCCCAGCTGGGTCCCGGGTTGGGGCATTAAAGGAGGCATTATATTGTATATAGCTTACCCAAGACTCTTCACAGGGAGCATCAGTGCTCGCATGGCTGCTTTTAGCTCATGGTAGCCGATTCCAGTGCCTCGTTCAAAGGAGGCGCAAAAACTTACAGACCAATCACCGTCTGAACTCTCATATTGATGGCGCCCCGTCTGTTTCAGAAGGTTCGTGTCACTCATAGGATTAGCGCTAGCCGCCTTCCACGTTCAATGCATCGAAGGCAGATTTGATCTCTCGTTCTCGCTCCTCGGCAGTAGCAGAACTCAGCCCGGCCGGTTGTCCTCATCCTAATGCCCGCACTGTCAATGCCATATTGTAAATAACAAATACAGTATATATACACTGTAAACATATATATTTAAATATAAATAAATATATATATATATATATCTGTGTGACGGGGCGTGTTTGCGTGCATTGTTGACAGTGCATAATGGGCTCAATGCAACCAAAACACCCGCTCCAGTCTCGAAAGGCCGGACTTTTTCCTCCAGTCCAAAGCCATTGCGCCGTGCTGCACCCGTCCAAATCCGCTCAAGTTCATGAAACATGACCTCTTCCAAACCCTGTATACAAGCATGTCTAGCTCGCCAAAGCTAAGCGGGATGGCGACGTCACTAAGCATTCGCATCTTGCCAGTGCTAGGCTGCTTGTCCAGTGTTTGATGCTTGCCTTGTCCAAACAAAAGAGAGCCACTGCCTCGAGTCTGCCTTCCCCCCTTTCCCTCCTTGTCTCACTTCAATCGCTTCAACTATGAAAAAGAAACCATCTAGAATAGCTAAACATAGTCACATAGTTAATTAAAAAAATTAAACAATACGCTAAATGGTTGTTCCAATTTCTTCCTACATTCCGAGCATGAGGCTGTCATGTAGACTGTTGATCGCAGAGTGGCCAAGCATGGCCTAGGCGAACTCGTGATTGCAGTTTGTTGCTTCAGATTGTTTCTGCATATAGACATGCCGCTACGACATCTGAGTGCTGAAATACAGCATTCTGTTAAAATCTCTTTGACTTCTCCACCAGCGCCTATCTGATGCTCAAAGCCTAAATCTTGCCATCCTTCCAGACAAGCTGCGGCCACCACCCCGCTACCTGTCGATCCAAACCGGCCGAACCATGACTAATAGACCGAGACTGGCCACTTGCGGGGCCTAGTGGATCCAGCCCCGGCCAAGCACCAAGAGCCTCCACATCGCAGAAACGGTGAAAACTTGCTGGGGGCATGAATAGAGTCATGTTATGTACATCGCATGAGCAAATGAAGATACATCTTACATCTGGAGGGCTCCGGCTGATCCAAGTTGTGAGGTCAGCGCCACACCAGCCTCCGAGAGCAAACGTCTATGGCAAGCCATGTGTGGCAAACGGCCTAATTCGCAAGGAAGTACTGTAGATAAAGACGCCCAGGCAGCTGCTGCTAAAGAGTCTGATCTGTGATGCCACGCTGTAGCTACCTCATCTTGCTTTGCCAAATGCTGACATCCCACCATGCGGCTGGTGTGATCCGAGCTAAACACTGCAAGCTTGGACCTGAAACTGAAACTCAACACTTTTCTACTATTGAAGGCTTGCCACCACAAATCACAACCTCCACATTCCACATGCTTTCTGGAGCAAGCGGCTGGGCTTGCTCGCCAGCATCAAGCGTTGCATGGTAAAGGGCCTGGTGGCGAAGCTCACAGAATCAGCAGAACGATCAAGCAATATCGAGCACGATGGAGGCGCTCCTCCTTCAAAACCATGGATGCCACACCTACAGATTGCTCTCCGACAAATTGGGGTGCAACTAGCTGGTGAAAACAACTCACAAGAAACAAGTGGAATGAGACACAAACCAAGGATTCAAGATCTGCAGCAAAGATGCCTACTGCAATCGCTGCACGGCGCAGTTGTCTGTTGAGGCCTTTCGCTGCAAAAATGATGCGTTGTCAACTGGAAGGCCGCTTCACAAACTTGCGCGACATTGGAAAGTACACTTCCGAGCTTCAATTGCAACGGCCACTTTTGACCTCGCAGGAATTCGCACGAAGCCTGCCGCTGCAGCTATGCGATCCTATGCGACCTTGTGGCTTTCTCAATGCCTTGTCCGCACTGAAGTTCGAGATGACTTCTGAGAAGAACCGGGAATCGCTGCAAGTTCCTGCTGCGAATCCGGGAAGTTCCTGCGTGGATCGCCGGGTGCTGCATTGGTCTCATCGGGTTGTCTTGCGAGGGCGCAAAACAGATTGCACAGCATCCAGAATATCAAGCAAGTCCTTGGAAAGCAAAGCAACTGGAGAGCTTGCAATCCCCCCAACTTCCAACCCATGTTTTTGATGCTACTGCATTGCTTGCCTTCTACTTCTGCACTTTGGAACTCTTAACGCCAGTCAAGATACCAGATTGTGCGACATCCAGGAGCACTTCCACAAAGCGATCAGCTATGCCAGGTGGAATGGTGTGGCCACCCTTGAACTCGTGATACTCCGCATTCAGCATCTGCATCCTAAACGGTGGGACATATAACAAGCCGGACAAACAGCATTCTCACTCTCGTCTCTTTTGAATCAAGGTTAAGCAGTTAAGCGGCTCATCGCGGCAAAACTCATGCATCCAGCGACCGCCGTTAACTCCTCGGTGGCAATCTGCATCGCCCCAAATGGCCCAAATATGAAAAACAAAAAGAGAAGCTACGGTACTACACGACATCGATCAAACGATGAAACGACCCACTGCAACCCGGAAGCCCACAGCAATGTCACCAGTGCCGTGGCTTTGTACCATAGGAATTGAACTCCACTCCTCGCAGGCCAATGTGTCCGCCATCGTGTGGAGGGAACAATTCTTGTAGAGTGTGCCATTGGATGGCATCGAAAAATGTTGGATGCCCATTAGGGCTAACGGCTAACGTTACAATATTCAATATGTGATTGAGAGAGAGTGGGCCATCTCTTGATCTAGCTACGAGCAAAGCATCTCCCACTCCTGCGCCTTCTTGAGACACTGCCTCCAGTGTTGCCTTTGGGCGATCAAGGGGCTCATGGAGGACTTTGCCCCGTGGCTGCAATGCTGCTTTCATGTGTGTGTGTGTCATGTTTTTTTGTGCCGCCACACCCAGTCTTCTACTGAGCCATGGCAGCCAGGAGCGCCTGCACATCAGTGAGCCGGAGAAAAAGCCCAAGGCTGCTGGTCGCTTTGGGAGGTGCAAGGCTACATCCATGGCAGCCGCTGCACCTGGAGATGGGTTCTTCTGCAAAGAATCGCTTTGTTCTGGTTCCGCACTGGGCACCTATGTCAATGTGAGGTGGTCTAGTGACTTTGGTGAGTTGCGACCCACATCCGCAAACTCTACAGAAGCAAGCAGCTATATAGAACTGCCGGCATCCCGAATGCCTACAGGGTTTTTGTGCACGGGTAGAACACTGAGGCCAAATTACATGTCTCATTGGTGTGCTATGCAAAAGTGGGAGGCAACAGTCCCCCGCAGTCAGCTGTCCATCCTTGCTTCAGTTTTCTTGCGGCTGAGAATGTTTGCGCTTGGTTGGCGAACGGTTACGCCTTGGCAAGCCCATTGGCAAACGGCCGCTGACGCGCCTCAGCCAAACACTTGGCCACATCAACGTGACCTCTTTTGGCTGCCAAAGTCACTGCTGTCTCCCCATTATCCAAAGCAGCATGAATGTCTGCACCCGCTTGCAACAACATGCTTGCAATCTCAAGCCGTCCATACTGAGCCGCAAGAAGCAATGGGGTGGAACCATCTTCCATTCGTTTGTTGTGATCCGCCCGAGCTTGGAGCAAGCTCTTTGCCACAGCAGTTTGGCCAAACTGGGATGCGATGCCTAAGGCGGTGAAGCCCATGTCAGCAGTTGCATCGGGGTTAATTCCAGCATCAAAAAGGCAAGGGAGCCAGCGTTGCCAACCCCTGACAGCAGCCCTGATCAATAAAGTCTCAGCGCTCTTCTTTGTTTCTTCAGCATTCCCAAACTGCAAGAGGCATTGAAGCACCTCTATGTGGTTTTGTTGTGCAGCGGTGAGCAGGTTGTGGCTCCTTTCACTCCCAGAAATCTCTTGGTCGGCACCCGCTTCCAGTAAAGCCCTGACAACTTCATAGTGCCCCTCAACAGATGCCACATACAAGGGCGTCTCACCATCACAGGTGGCAATGCGCGGATCAGCCTTACAGCTAAGCAAGCACTTGACGACGTCATAAAAGCCATGGTCCGCAGCAACCAACAAAGGTGTGGACTTCAAAATGTCAGCCTGATTCGGGTCAGCTGCTGCTTCAGCGAGGAAAGAAACCACTTCCTCATAGCCATTACTAGCAGCGGCATAGATCGGGGTTTCTAAGCTGTGATCTTGCTGGTTTAGGTTCGCTTTCGCACGCACTAGACACTGCACAACTTCGAGGTTGCCATTGGACGCCGCAAGGAACAATGGGCAAGTCCCCTCGCAGAGGCTGGTGGCTTCCAAGTCAGCACCTCAAAGACCATTCATCATGCGTAAATGGGACATTTATGGAATAGGCATGAATAGGCATGGGCATGTATAACTTCCATGAATTTCAACATGAGTTTGTTTGGGCTATTCGCCTGCTTCCAGCAGCAGCTGCACAACCTCCAAGCATCCAGTGGCACCAGCAATGCATATTGCAGGTGCGCCATACATATCCATGACGTTCCTTGGCTGGTGACTACCCCACGCAGCGACTACAGTGGCAGCCAGGTCAAATTTTCAGCAAACCTGGCATCTAACAATGACAAAACTCTAAGAATGTCTTACCTCCTTCCCCCAAGAATGCCTGGTAAAAAAAGAACCCGAACACATCACCTCCATGCTGGAAAAACGCGGCTCTTGCCCTCGAGTCAGCACGTCTTCAACGCTGCTAGGAGAACAAGAGCTTACGGCATTCAGCAGTTCAGAAGTGTAGCCAGTGACCTTGGCATTCAGTCTTTTAAGCCGCACGTGCAGCTGGAGAAAGAAAAAACATCTGGTAACCAGTGCATGCAACAGAACCTGACCGTACAGAACACCGTTGTATACAATTGAATCTATAAGAGTTAGGTGTGGTGAAGCACCAACGACCCGCTCAAAAGGCCTCAACATGTCTCAAGCTGCAAATCTGATTGCCTGCCTCTGGTTCTTGCCAGTCAGCTCACAACTTCGGAAGTGAAGGAACAAAAGCATGCATGCCAAAGCGGCAGCCCCCATGAAACGAAGCAAAGCTTATGATAAGCTTTAAACCCGTGCAAAAGCCTTTAAATGCCTTCATGTTTTTGGGTCTAGCCTTCTCAGCCCAGCACCGGTCGGAGTAAGGTCAGTTGAAGCTCCTTTGGCTCTCCCAGGCTCTGCCACGAGCGCCTCAAACGTGCTTCCGCAGCTACTTGAGCGGAAACGATTGTCCGATTGGCTTGATGCAGGTAGCCTGCTGAACAAACACGGGTTCTCAACCATGGAACTCTTGCATGATATGGATAGAAATGTGGCCAGCCTTCTTTCTACGCATTGGTGTCCCACCAGCAGTTGCTGCCGAAAGCGGCACATCCCTGTGGTTTGTGATATCTGCCACTGAAGCTTCGCTGCGAAATCATCGCCTTCCAGATCTGCCAAAACCCATTCGCTTTCCTGGGTGCAGCACCGGCTCTGACTGGACTTTGCACTGATGCGGACTGTTCCAAGCTGGGTTCAAACAGCTGCGCGGTGCGCGGCCAAGCTTCATAGATCAATTCGCCACTGATGGCCCACCGCACGGAGATGCGAGTAGTGGCATCACTCATTTGCTCATCACATGCAGGGCACAGTCGTAGTTCCAACTCTGTTTATGAGCGAGCTCCCGTGAAAAGCCTCTGGCTCTAGACCACCCACCAAGAGCCTTTGGTACTGGTTCTTGACTGTCTCTGAATGCTAGCTGCTAGCAGTGCCTAGCAGATTGAACTTGAAACATGTCTACTGCTCTCCCCCCTTTGAGCCAATCTGCAGCCCTGATACAGAGATAAAGTGGCTGCAGCCGCAGCTTCTGAATGACGGCCGGTGTGGGAAAGAGCAAAACAGAACATCTATGCCATGTGTAGAAGTCAGTGGCTTGCCTACACAACCTCCAACCCTGACTCTCTCTCTCTCTCATTTGAATCCGTCCCGGGCACCTTGAGAGAACCCTGCTAAAGCCACCCTCTCCAGGGGCATCTGCATGGATTCCCTTAGAGCCTCAATCCCCGCAAGGATCGCAGCTCTGGAAGTCTCCAAAAATGCTGGCTCGCCATCCTTCAGCAAATCCAAGGGGTTCCTAGGCAAGTTGCTGAGACGAAGTGAGTTACGCAACAACGTGTTCAACATTACGCAACTCTTGTGCATGCGATACTTGATGATATCGGACCTCTATGGCTCAGGCTCAAGAGTGCTAGTAGTCAAATGTGCTGTATTAGGTAATCATCGGCATTTTTAGCGGCAGCCTTAAATGAACTTTTGTTACACAATGAAGGGCAAGCCTCTTCTTCTGACCAGACTGAGGAGTGGTTTTGGAAGTGCCTTCACTCTTTTCGGGAGGACCTGTGCCATGTTGATCTTTGGCACGTTGGAGCAAGTCAATAACAGTTGCCGTGTCCGTACCTGCCAAACAACAAGGCCATGCACCAAGTTCGAACCCCCTAGAGGTGACAACCCCAAACTTCATACAAGCTCATACGTTCGCCCGGGATACGGTACCAAAAGTGGAGCTTGCCATCTCTGAGAGGACTAGCGGGTAACACCACTGCAATCCCCGCAGCTCGTAGAAGCTCAACCTTTGGACCGAAGAGCCGCTGTTCAATCTCAAAAGGCTGACCGCTTCCATGGAGAAAGAGAAGCACCAAATGGACGTCTCCTTGCAGGACGCATTCGGACACATGTGTACGAAAGATGCATAAGATGATGTGTCTAACAGGCGATGATGTGTGCGCGTGGCCGATAGCCAGGCCATGAAGATGCATGAAGGCAGTGCTGCTCGCGTTGCGAGTGAAAAGAGCGGGCCTCTTAAATATGCTGGTCCTGCAGGCACGAGGAGCTTGCATTGAAGGTCTGCAAAGCGAGCATCCTCCCATCGAACTGGACCTTGGGCCAAACTTCGGAGTGCCCAACTCCCCCCAAAAGGCAAACTATATACGTTACATAGCTGGCATGTCCCCTTTCAACCCATTGCTCCATCATTGACAGCAAAGGGTCTCACTTCTGAAGGATCTGCATCTTCCAAGGAGTCGAAGTCAAACATGCCATCAACCCTGTTGTGCCAAGGTTTTGGATAATGCTCAAGCTGAGCTCAGCCTCGACTGGTGTTCATCTCCGTCACACTCGAGCGCTGACTTGAGCCAAATCCAGGGAGGGAGTTATATATTATATATTTATAAGTGTTGTCAACTACAGGAAGGCTCACAACGGTGCCAAGTCTGTAGGGAAATTACTACAAATGATGAAAACAGTCAAATCTAAGTATGGAAGGGCCTGTCTCATGTTGGCACGGTGAGCTGTCCAGTCCTCGCAGAACCAATTTCGAACGCAAATCAAGTCCACAGCTCTTCTGAGGGCTAGGCTCTCTTCCTCTCTGTTAGCTGTGAGAACCTGCAATCGGCATGGGAACTCCTCAACAAATTGTTTGGAGATCCTAACTACATTACATATCTATATAGCTCAATGCTTTCAGTGGAACAGCTCGGCCGAGGACTCGTCTGAAGAAAAACTATCTGTACAGTACAAACAGTTGCCCGTGCACCTCTTTCTGCGTCTCCTTTCCTGCTGAAACATTCGCATCAATTTCGCATCACACTCCGCCAAAAGAACAGCAAGTCATCACAGCCTGGAGCTCTATGTCTTGCAAATGCTCTTCTGAGCATACGAGCGCCCCACCTCCAACCCCCAGTTTTATGCGTTGCCATGCAACAGCTCTCATGGAGTTCTAGAATCCAATGTCACACTTTTCAGAGAGCGCAACTCCAATCACAGTGGGTGTGATTGCAAGCAATCAACTGCAAATGGTCCTTTTCATTTCCCTCTTTAGTCAGTCCTGTAGCTGAGTCGTTGCATGAACGTCCTGCAATGCTGCTCACAGGAGGAAGCAAACAATGGGACCACTTACACCACTTGAGTGGGTCCTTGTTGGAAAGCCGCCAGCATGGGTCTAAGCGAAGTAATGCTGTCATAGCCTCAACTCAACTTCAACTTAGCTGGATACAACTAGACGACTGGTGCGGTACCCCAAGGTTCAACCAATCTCATATGACTGCCATCTTCAAGCCAAAGGCAGACTCTTGATTATTCAAAGAACCTGATTTGGTTGTAACACCTCTTCTTTTTTTTGCCTCTCGCGCACACGACGGGTTCGCCCGTCTGTACAGTGTCAACTGCATTCCACAGTTTGACAATCAGAAACCCTATGGACAGCAGCAAAGAAAAAGAACCGACACCAACCCAAATCATTGAAAGAATTCTCGAATCGCAAACTCCCATGCAGTGAGATTTGCTCGCACAACACGGCTTGCAATGGAAGTTAAACAAGTGAGATCATCATTACTCCTCCATGGTCGTGCTCCAGCAACGATTCCGCTCGGCATAGTTTTGCCCCAAGCATTGTGATCAATGCGATCGTGGGTGCCAGGGTGCAAGGGCAGGAGTCCCCTTCGGGGAAGTAGTCCAAACCATTTTTTGATACAGCAAATCAAACTCTTGAACGTGTAAAACTCATCCTGACAAGCATCAATGCGAAAACCTTGGCAGAGAAAGAGGATGGCAAGTTCAGCGTACGAGATTCGCGCAGTTTCATCAACCATCCATCTTAATCCTTGCAGAAAAGAAATAAACTGAAGCCAATCAGAGGGCGAAGAGTTCCACCCACGGCAAGGGATTTCAGTGAAAGCAACTGGCACCACCCAATCATAGTGAGTTGCTTCAGCATTCCAAGGCAGCAATGGAAAACATGATTCTGGACCAACAGTTTCAACCGGCTCATCATCGGACTCAGGCTCTTTGGGCGGGAGAGTGTTACCAACCAGTTTACAAAGCCCAGTCAACCATTGCTGCCTATGTAAGACAGCGTTGCAGAGTTCCTGATAGACTTCATGGTGTATCGGGGCATTTCGCAAGGCAGCCTTTTTGGCAATGACATCTGCGCGTCGGTTATTTCGAATGTCCAGCACGGTCGTGTTGTGCGCACCTGCAATTTCTGGCATTTTCTGGCGAAAGAAGAAAGTCAGGCACATCTTCAGCAACGTGTGCTGGAAACCAAACACAATCAAGAGGTTTGATGTCAATGGTCATCCGCGCTTTCACTAAGTGGTCAAGGAAACTCCACCACGGTTGAAGCGGCCATGTGGGATGGTGAACCCCTTCATGAAGCATACTCAGCACATGTTCGGACATGGTTTTACAGTCCGTTCGTACTTGGATGGGGCCAGAGGCTGCTGCGAAGGCAACAATGAGAGCCCAAAGCTCCGCCGCATAGCTCGAAAGGTTCCAATGGTGCACTGGTCCTTGGTGGAGCGTAGACCCATCATGATTGATGACTGAAAAACCAGCACAGGTGAGCAAAAAATGGTTGGGCCACTGAACTGAGCCATCAGTCCAAACCGTACACATTGGCTGGGTGGCATGCCATGTTTCAATGTGCAAGTCATGGGGGCTTGAAACTTTCAAACGATATGTCAGCACGGAACGTGGGTGTTCGACAATGCCAAGGAGTTCGAAATTCGGTCCAAGTTCATGAACAGGAGGCGGCTTAGAGATGGCATGCAATTCAGAACACTCCCTAACAAGGTGTGGTAGGGATTCCTTTGAGGAGCCACATAGCCTACACTCTGCATCAGGAATGCGTTTTGCTGCAGCTAGCCGATCTTTGGTCAAGACACAGCCTACCAGCTGGGCCTCAAAATAGGCACGATTTGGAATGTCCTCAAGTTCGGGCTCGACATGACGAAGAAGCGTTGTGGACAGCCAAAAATCTAAAACTCCAGTGGGGGCCCGGAGATCTTTCCTACTTTGATTACCCGCTAAGCTGTAGCACGCATGCCGAGCAAGTTGCTGAAGGACAGGCCGTATGTCGCGAGGACAAAGCTGATCCAAGCAGCAAAGTTCACTGCCAGCATGCTCAATGATGCCATCATTGCGCAAATGGAGGCCAAAGAAATGGAAAGCTTCTTGCAGTCTACCTGTGAGTGCATTCTTATGTTTATTAGGGAACTTGAGGAGATTGAAGAACCTGGCCCATTCATCCGGAAAAAGATGAAGATACCTGCAGACATCGAGAGTGGCATTGTATTGCCTAGCACACGAGGGTTCCACACGATGGGGTTTGCACAGGAAAGCAAAAACCAAGAATTTTGCTCGCCAATGTGGGCGATTATGCCAAAGTGTAGTGACAATTTCACCTTGTATGCGAGCAAGTGCACGTGCGGGAATGACATTAATGGCGGCATTATATGTGCACTGTGGGATCATGTTGGGTGGAAATTGGGAGGCAAGCAATGTTTTTGACATCGGCAATAATCTTCGCAACTTTTTCATCAGAAAAATGGCCAACAGTCCTAGAGCTCGTTTGGATGTGAACACCGAGCACTTCAAGTTCAAAGGCAAAATGCATGGAGGGAAAAAGCGTCTTAACGCATTTACGAGCATCAGTCGAGGTCCCCCAAATGGTACATTTGGCCCAATTCATAGCCTGGCCAACGAGATCATCCCACGTTTGTGTGATGCGAATGGCATGATAAAGGTCGTTCTTGTGGATGAGCCTGGTCCACAAGTAAGCGTCATCTACAAAAGCTTGGGCGGTGACTGTAGGAAGGACATCAAGCAAATGTATCCAGACCTTCATATGCACACTAATGGCAATTAATGATAAACTGCATCCTTGGGCAACACCGTTTGGCCCATGTGTAGCATGCGGTTGAACCCATGACTTATAGGAAAGGTGTTTGGACAGACCCTGATACAGTTTAAGGAAGATAGACACCACACAAGAAGGAGCGCCAAACGCGAGCATGAGCGCTCCAGCGTACTCAGGGATGATTCTATCGAAGCATTTGGCTTTATCAATTTTTACACCAATGACATCACAACTCTCATTACGCCTATCCTCTAAGGTCAGGGCGAGACTAGTGTGTATCGCAGCCATGTGCCTCTGTGGTATTCCACCTTGCAATTGTTTAGGCATGATGGGCATTTGCCATTGACGAAGGTGTGCAAAACGTGCGCCTGTGTAAGCAAGGAGGACGACAGGAAGCAGGGTAATGAGGCGTTTCTGAAGCGGTTCAGAGCTGCCATTTTTATTGAGTATCACTTGGCGTGCAGTGGCCATAACACTCGGAAGTGGTTCAGTGCTATGTTCAATTCTACGAAAGAGCGCAGCAAACCAAGCAAAACACTCAATAGGAAGCTGTTGCATTTCAGTAGTGCGCCATCCATCGAGGCCTGGGGCAGCGACCTTTTCTCTATGCTTGACCACTTGGAACAAATCAGAACCCGAGAGGATGGGAACCTCATATTCGTAGTGGTAGTGATGGATGTGAGGCCAAACAATGTCAAGCATTTTAAGCGCAGGAGGGAATCCCATGTTGGCACTGAACACGGAGTCCCACTGGCTATTAATTTCCGTGAGGGCAGTTTGGGGATCAAACACGGCATTACCACTTGCATCAACAACCAAGTTTGCAGGTTCGGTTTGGGCCTTTCTCTTGAGGTGTTGATAGAGAAAACCGGACCCATTCTTAGCCGAGTCCTGGATTTTTTGCTGCCAACATCGAATGCGTCTGAGCTTGATCTTTAGTTCAGTGAATGCTATACGATCTTGGACCCACTGGATGGCAACGGTCACATCGACAAGTGTGGGTCTCCGGGACGGTGGCCACAGGCATGGTGCACGAAGCCTCGCAAGGCGGTTCCAAACTCTCACGAACGTGCGATGCTGAATCCAACGTCGGTTTCCACACGCACTGAGTTGGGAGAGGAAAATCTCAATCTCCCTTAGTCCTCCTAGGGCATTATAAAGCCATGAGCAAACACGGTTGGTGGCGGGGCCACTCTTGAGTTGTCCTGGACACACTCGCTTGGGGCGAAACTCGATGGGTTGACCACGTTGCTGAGGGCCAGGTCCCCACGTAGCTGCATTATCCAAGAGGGTTTGTATACAGGCCGAATTGGTTTTCTGCCAGCAAGACTCAATATCATCAAATTCAGACCATGGTGGACTTTCCGTCACGTGGGGACATTGAGACGGAGACATGGAAGAAAAGACAAAGGGTGCAGTCTTGAACAAAGTGAACCCAGTTTGCCAAATACGTTCCCACAACAAGGTGAGTCTGATTGGTCTATGTTGCACCTTGAAATGACTAAGGACTTCGGCTTCAGTGATGATGGCAGAAGCAGCAACACGATTGGCCAAAATGGCATCGATGCTAGAACATCCATCGCCGAACCCAGAAAAAGTCCCATTGGCAGAAAACGTCAAAACCCGATTGCAGGAGTCATCAGTGCGCTGGTCAATGGGGTCCACCCATTGATGGAAATTGATGGCATTGGCAACTGCTTCATACTGCAAAGGTTCCGTTTGGAAATCACCCGCAATGAAGACAGGTATGTCCCCAAATTGGCTAATAATCTCAAAGATTTCAGCAAGAACCTCATTGTTGGCTTGAAGGATGTCTCTGTCCTGACTAGCACCGGTTCTACAATAAACGTTGAAGACAAGAGCCTTCAGCTTCTGCGTGATTTGAATCCAAACGGCTTGCACTCTCTTACTCTGAAAAAGGCGGTCGTACTTTCCGGTTGCATCATCCTTTGGATGGAAAGGAACCGTGAGTTCAGCTGGTGCAGCAACTGCAACCCCACCATGCGGTGTACGGAGAACCCCGTTTGATGCAAAAAGCCCAGGGAGAAGCGCACCTGGGAAAAGGGTCATTCCAGTTTGTGCAACAAGGTGCTTGGCGCTGTTGACACAGTTCTTCCCAATGCGGGTTTCTTGCAAACATGTAATTGCAGAGTCCCATGTTTTCCAACATGTGGCTGTCTTAATGGATCCGATGTTGGCCGAAAAAATGGACCATGGATGTGACACAGAAGGGCCTTCACCTGGGAAGCCCAAAGTGGAATCAAAGGACTGAGGTGCATGGAAGAGTTTCAAAACATTGAGTTGGTGGATGCAAAATAAAAACACGACACCGCCCTGACCCTTGAGGTGAGAGTGGTAAGGATCACGATTATCCGAAGAGCGCAGCACAGAGAAAGGGCAAGCGCAATGTTTTCGACGCACAACGGTCGGTCTGTGAAGAAAGCTGCTGACATATCCTCAAAGTGAATTAGTGGACATGAGGCCGGCAGGGCAACAGGAGAGCGAATATGCACTGCAGGAAAAGTCCAGCCCACGAACGCTAGGACAAGCAAACCAGGAACTAAGACGAAGAACAGATTGAAGCGTCAAGGGGCGGCACATTAGCGGAGCTCGTTTCAGCTCACCAGGCAAAAGATAGAAATTCCAAGACAGCAGGAGAAAACTCACAGCGTGGCTCGGCAGCAAATCCAAAGCCAGAAACGGCAGAGACAGGGTGCACAGCACGCAGGCAATCCACGGAAGCCGATGCCAGGAGCTGGCGTAGGGGTTTGCTGCCCCACATGTTCACAGCGTACGCTGTGTTTTTGGAGGTGGTGTCTCTCCGGTAGGCTCATGGGCACGGCTAGTGCTGAGCTGGACTAGCTGCCTCAAGGTGTCGCCAATGTCATTGAAGCGTTGATCAAGTTTGCTCTCGAGAGATGTTTGCTTGTGTTCAATGCCACAAACTTGCTTTTGAAGAGTCTCGAATCGGTTCTCGAGATGATCAAGTCGCTTCTTCTCATGCTGTGCTGCTGCTGCTGCAATGGATGTGGCAGCAGGAGGGGATGGTTCATCCTCCTTGGTCGCTGTCTTTTTGGTGGCCCGTTGTTTGCCTTTGCATCCACCTTTGATGTTCGGTGGAGTGGGCGTCAGAAGAATCTGGTGAAGCGCACCGTTGATCTTGACTGTAAAGGTCAGAGTGGTTGGCATCGTTTGGAAGCCCAATTGCCACGTGTGTATGCCAGCAGCTCTGAAGGTGCGCGTCGGGATGGGAGCCTGACTGACAGCTTTGGCAACAGTCTCAATGACATCTGTGGGGCTCGCTCCCGGTGGCCATCCTGAGGCATCGACCATGAACCGAGGGACCACCTTGATGTTTGTCTCATTGATGCGAGCATCCATCGGTAACAGCTTCCTCCTGACTTCTGCGATGTCGGCCGACCAAGCACGAACTGCAAGTCCACGTCTCGTCAGAATAGTGCCAGCAGCACCTTTGACACCTTCAATGCTAATGGACAGTTCACGAAGGCGCTTCTGGCTCACTTCCCAAAATTTGGGAATCACGGAAGTATCAGTTGGCTGAGAACCTTGGTCAAGGAAGTCACGTACCAAGATACCTTGCGATCCACTTCCAGAGAGCAGTTGGTGTCTTGCAGGGCACGGCAGTTTCACAATCACTTGGAGTTGATCATCATCTCGAGAGGACGATGGATGTCGATTGTGCCTGAATCCGTACACCGACGTGTGATCAACATGATCTGGAGCAACCGTAGAGAGGTATCTTTTGAAGAACAGGATGGGATTCTCCTTGGCATTCTCAAATTCACTCTTGGAGACTAGTCTCGAATCCAGCTCGAGAACAAGCTCGGCCACCTCGGACATGGTGAACTCATACGTGGGCTCACTCAACTTGAATTGAAATTCTCCAAACAAGGCCACCGCGGACACCACATGTTTGTAGGAAGCTTTCGTGGCTCGGTCCTCAAGCACAACCTCAAAGGGGCCATGGAAGGTGAGTGTGCTGCTGGCTTTGGTCTGCTGGTCAACCAATGGCAGCACCGCAACAAGCGGTTGCTTGGAGCCGAGCTTGAGGAGCTCAGGAAGGTATTCTTTGGTGGTTAGTACCACACCTTTGGTCGATGCCGAGGTCTGGAGCCGGTGGTACTGGCAAAGCTGGTCCCCTTCAGCATCCTGGAAGGGGTGCTGGTCTTCAAGCTTGAGGTCTTCCCAACGTGAAGAAACGGCAGCAGCTTTCGCCCGTGGATCATGGGTGATGAGTGGATCAGTGCCTGAACGCTGGCTGTTTTTGGCCTTGGCTGCAGCCTTTGCTTCCCCAGCTCCACCTGATGCTTGATCATCAGGAAACCTTCCTTGTAGCACCTGAAGCAGATGCCACGGCAACATCCTCATGGCAAAGAGGGCGGCTTGATGCAACTCAGGTTGTTGCCAGGCTGCAGCAGCGTTGGTGAGAACGCGTTGGACTTCAGCATGATGGATGCTTCTCAGGAAGTGTGACTCCTGCACAGGCCCAGGATAATGAATCTGAACACCGATTTTCTGGAAACAGAGCCAAGCAAAGTCCACCCACACAGATTCGGATCAGCCTGGAAGTCCCGAAAGACAATATGCGGCACAGGATCAATGCCAAGGTGCTCACAAATTGCTGTTGCACAAGCAATGGAGTGCGGCCGGAGAGAAGGAGGTCCAGTGAGGAAAATCCATTTGGCACACACAGTGGACTGAAGTTCACACAGGATCCAATGCGTATCCCACAGGAGAAGGCCGATGCTTGTGTGGAAAGCCTGATGTGGTACCTGAAGGTCATTGAAGGTCGACACGCCAGCATCAAAAGTCCACTTCATGGGAGGTAAGTAGGCCGTGTCAGGATCAGCATGCCGAAGAAAATCCAAGAGGTAGTCAGCAGTATCTGAAAACAACCAACCTGGACGGAAGTCAAACATAAGCAGGCGATCACTATCTCGCTGCGTTGAGGCACCAGCCGAAGCCTCTTCATCAATTGCATGCGTCAAAGAGTGATGTGGCAAGGGCGTCTCAATTGTGCCTCCTCTGGCTCGCTCATCAGGAAAGTGATTTTGGATGACTCTGGTGAGAAAGTCGAGACTGACAGCGGAGGCAAAGCGTAGAAGATCAGGTTCACCAGTTTCAAAAACAGCATGCTCAAGGAGTTGAATCTGCTGAATGAGTTCATGCCTCGGATGTGTGCGAAGTGCCGCAAGCAGAGGTTGTGACGAAGCAGCAGGCTCAAGCAAGAAGCGCTGGAAAAGAGTCCACAGCAAAGTCCATCCACACAAACCAGGCGGTGCTCGGAAGTGAGTCGTGGCAGTGTTAGGAACCACATCTTGGATGCGAAAAAGGACACAAACCGCATCGACAATACCAGGGAGATCTGGCATGATCTCAAGGGGGCCAATGGTTTGGACAAAGGCTTCCCACTGGTGAACAGTGACCTCACACACGATCCAGTGCTCATGCCACAAAACAAACACAATGATGCTGCTGAAAGTTTCATGCAGACATTCAAGTCCAGCAAGAAAGCGAATCTGCCTTTGGTCAGGAAGCCATTGAGCAGGAGGGCAAAAACACACATGCGGATGCTGCCATCGCAAAGTGTCCAACGCATGATCCAAGGTGTCAGAAGAGAGCCACCCCGGTTGACCAAGGAATTCCAGCAACCTACTATGGACAGAGTCAGTGCGACTGGGTTCCGGTTCAGGTTGCTCAGCATTGCCCTGCACTTCAATGTCGGCTTGCGCAGGTTGGAGATCAGGCTGAGGAGCGTCACGAGGGGCCTGTGCATCAAGAGTTTGAGCTCTAAACTGGACACTGAGTGGAATTGGCACAACGGACGTCTGTGTCGCTGTGGAAGCAAGGTGCGTGAGGAAGTTCGTCCTCAGGTTCGTGGCAAAGGTCATGAGTTCATCAGAAGCACCTGCGCGGCGCCAGTCTTCTTGCCCAGATTCCCAAGCTTCTCGAATCTCGGCTCGGCGGAAGGCCGGAAGCTCGTTGAACAAGTCAAACGTGGAAGGCAGAATATCATGAACCCGACAGATTCGATAGTAACGAAAGAGAAGAAACCATCCGCACAAGTGCTCAGGAGGGATGCCAACATGTACATGTTGTTGAACCCTATGTGGAGCAATGTCAAGCACCCTGCACATAATGACAATGGCACGATTGCCGAGCGGCGGCTCCAGACCAAAAACATGAATCTGCACATGGTTTCCAATGCGATTGACTTCAACCGCAGCCCAATGGTTGTCGATTGATGGTGCGTCCACCCTCAGCAAATCTGGGTTCCCCGTACAGCTGGTCATCAAACTCATGTTCCTCAGTGCTCCATCGCAGTAGATTGAACTCAGCAATGGTTTCAGGGAACCGTCGAACAAGGGAAGTCATGGCAGAGTGAATCTCGTCCGAAGGAGGCCATCCATGTGTGTTGATAGCAAAGCCAACACGGTCAGTAAAATTGGCACCTCTGGCAAGCATTTCCGGTTGATGGGTCCACCGATGGTGACCACCTGCATGCACACTGGACACTGGCTCAATGAGGAACAAATCGCCATTGGCAGTATGAAGGGTGGCAAGCGTGCGCGGCCTGTTGTTGTGGTTGGTGATGGTGCAAAGGCCATCAGCGGTGGTGATAGGTGTGTCACTGGGAATCTGCTTAGGCACAACGTGTGCTCGTACTCGTACCCACACTTCCGGTTGGAGCTTCTGGAAAATGACGAGCGCGTCATTGGGGTGGTTGCAGAGCCTCACGGTGAAGAGAGGACCTGGTGCAACCCTTGGGATCCCGAAGGGACTCTGGTAGACAGTGTAGAGATCGCCGAAGTGGACCGCAAGCTGCTCTTGGAGGTCAGCAGCTGGCACAATGGTGTCAAGCTCAATCGTGAGGACACCAAGTGGATCTTCCCACAGGAGCGACACAAGTTGTTTGGCCTTGTTTTGATCAGGCCTCCAATGGGTATTGAAGTCCAAGAACTGAAGGAGTGCATGGAAACGCTCAGGAGGAGGTTGCACTTGTGGATCAAGCTGAATAGCCAAACGTGGAGACGGCTCTTCTTGCACAGTGAAGGGCAAGGTGGGCGAAACAGCATCTTCAGGAGAGGTCTCGTCAGGGGCCAAGTGGACACAGTGCGAAGGGTGACCAAAGGGCACTGCCTGATGGAGCAAGTAATCTCAGGTGACACAGCAAAAGCCTCGACAAGCGGGATGTCCTGCACAGGTTGATGCGTCTTGGTTCGAAAGCAAAGCGCTTCGGGCTGGAGGCCCTTGGTGAACATCGTGACAATGATCGTAGTGATCAGCGAAGCTTGAGGGGGAACCTTTGCTTTCCACACATTCCCTTGCTTGCAGTGTTCCACTTCAAGCGACAATAGTGGCCCATCAAAAGACATTGGAAGTGTTCGAGGGACCATGGTGGCAGCAATGTCCTCAATCTTAGTTACAGTGAGCCATTGTTCGAAGACTTGGACAAGTGCAGACTGACTGGTGAGTCGCTGATTCCATGCCTGGCGAACGAGCTGGATTGGCGCAAAGTCCACAACGAAGATGGCCTGAAGTCCAACAGCAAGACACAAAGTGGCTTGTGACTGGGTAATGGCATTACCTAGGATGTGGAAAGCGAACGAAGCATCACTTGGCAATGTGATGTTGTCTGTGGTTCCGAAGAGTGGGACGAACCTGGTGGGACACAAGAAGCAAATCTTCCCATTCACGACTTGCAATGAAGCGAAAATGCCCTTGGACATGATGTGGTCAACATTGAGCGTGTGTTGCTTAGTGTACGAAGAGCACAAAGTCGGCAAAGGCTGATTGGTGTCAGCAATGCGTTGGTGGAAAGTCTCAGTCGGGCTCAATTCGACACATGACCTGGCGCGCTTGGCAGGCGGTAACAACCCAGGGTTGCCATACTTCTTAAGGGCCTCATCGTTCAGTTGCAGTTGGGTTTGGAAGGACTCAGGAGTCCAAAACTCATTCAATGCATCATGCCATGGCACGAGAGGTGGGGCACGAAGTTCAAATTTGGACTCATGTGACGAAAGAGCGAGGTCAGTCCTGGCCCAAACAGCTAGCCAACGAGTGCGCTGGTTGTGTGAGAGGAGATGTTGCCCAACCACTTGGTCCCACACTTTCCGGTAGCCAACTAAGTTCAACATGCATTCCACTAAGGGGAAATGGTCATGAGAAATGGTGGTGTCGGCACCTTCAAGGAAAATGAGCAGCGGTTGCTGCACCTCTACAAGCATAGCTGTTTCAGCCATGGCGAAACCTTCACAGCAATTCAAACCCAGCAATCGTCCACCTTGGGACCAGGAAATGCACGGTGGTGAGGCTGTCGTGATGGCATTGTTCTCGTACGGCCAGCAGTTCAAAAGGGATTTGTCTCCCACGCTCGTGCAGATCCCTGCCTTGGAGGCCAGGTCAACAGGGGCAGTGCTCAATGTCGTGCCTTTCTGATGTCGAATGCCGTGCTGGCATGACCATGCTTCCATGATCTTGGGATCATGATCAATGCAGACTTCAGTAGCCACATTCACCAGAGGAAGGGCGTGCGCCATCCATCGGAGTGCTCTCGACCAACCGCAGTAAGCTCCAGAGAAAAGGTGAAGTACATGAAGAGGCTCTTCTGGTTTCCACTGGGCACGGAACACAACGATAGCATCATCCCCAAATGCCAAGGTTTCCCAGCTTGCAGCCTGAACTTGCATACCATAGCAAATGATTTGATCGCCAGCTTTGGGTGCAATGCTCCTTCTTGACATGTCCAGCGATAGCCTCATAGTCTTCGACCCTGGTTTGGCCACAGCAAAACCAACACCAGGATGGAATTCACAAGGCAGCAGCTCGATGAAGGCATCATTGATCATCACGACATTTCCAGCAATCAACACCTTGTCATCGACCCTCAGGAGATGACTTGCCTCACGGTGTGCAGCCAAAAAAGCTCGAATCCTCCCTTTCCAGGGCTCAACAAGCAAGCGATCAGTCGCTCGCATCCAGCGATCGAGAGGATCTTCCATGGCGCAAAAGGTCAAGAGCTTCCACCATGCAAGGTCACAGGCGGGTCAGACGTGCCTTGATGGACGCTCGACCTTCACCGGGAGGTGAACAGCCGAGGTGCGGGAACCCGGCGTGCCCTAAGGCAAAGGACTTTGGGCCCAGATGCCTGGTTGTAACACCTCTTCTGCCTCTCGCGCGCACGAAGGGTTCATCCCTTCTGTACATGGTCATCTGCATGCCACAAGATGACCTAACGAAACCCCAAAAACACGGCCAGCAGGCCCAAACAGACCTAAGAAAAAGTTCAAGTTGAAAATTCATGAACTGCAAACTCCCAGGATGAGAGATTAGCTCTCACTACCCGGTCCGCTACAGAAATAAGAAAGCGAAGGTCCTCAGTCGTTCTCCATGGTCTCGCGCCAACGATAGTGCCGCTGGGCATCGTCTTTCCCCAGGCGTTGTGCTCATGTGCATCATGGTTACCCGGAAAAAGTGGTCCCCATCCGCGCCGAAGCAGGAGACCACACCACTTCTTCACACAACAAATCAGGCTCTTGAAAGTGTAAAACTCGTCATTAAAAGCTTCCAAACGAAACTGCTTTCCAACAAGTAGTACAGCCAATTCAGCATAAGAGATACGTGCACCCTCATGTACAAACCACTTCAAACTTTTCAAGAAGGCCGTGAAGACCGACCAATCATGTGCAGCAGCTGGCCAGCAAGCAGGTGGAGCATGATCAAACTCAAAGGGAATCTGCCAACGATACTTTGCAGCATCCTCGTTCCAAGGAAGAAGAGGGAAACGGTGTTGTGGATCAGGCGGGCTGTTGTCAATGTCGTCCTCAGAATCTGACTCACGCGGGGGAAGCGTATTCCCAATCAACTTGCACAAACCAGTAAGCCATTGTTGACGATGAAGTACAGCATGACATAAGGCTGGGTACACTGTAGCATGAATGGCAGCATTACCCAAAGCAGCTTTTTTCGCTGCAACATCAGCGCGTCGGTTGTTCAAAATATCCAGGACAGTTGTGCCATGTTCAGCTGCAATGCTAGGCGAGAGCAAGTACTCTGGAACATCCTCAGCAACAGCTGGTATCCAAGAACAGAACAAGGGAGTGTCATGAAGCGCAAGTCGTTGCCGAAAAAGGTGGCGCAAGAAGTTCCACCATGCCTGTAGTGGCCATGTTTTGTCAACTTCGCCACCAGAGATCAAATGGTTCACATGCCGGGAGACGATTTGTGAGTCAGTGCGCACGTGCACAGGACCTGAGGCTGTCGTGAGGGCAACTAGGATGGCCCAAAGTTCGGCAGTATAGCTTGAGAGGTTCCAGTGGTGTACAGGGCCGGACTGCAAAACACAACCATCATGGCGAACAATGGAGAAACCAGCACAACTGACGATGAAATGGGACGGCCATTGCACGGAGCCGTCAGTCCACAACGTCACCTGGGGTTGACCCGGGTTCCAAGGTGCAATCTCGAGTTGTTTAGGGTCTGAAACCTGCAAACGGTGAGCAAGGATCGAAGTTGGGTGTTCAACAATACCCAAGAGCTCGAAATTGGGGCCAAGCTCGTGAACAGGTGGGGGGGCCATGGAGTTCACGAATGCCCGGACACTCTCTGACTAAATGAGGAAGTGATTCCTTGGTTTCCTGACACAAGCGACATGTGGGATCAGGGATCCTCTTAGCGGCAGCAAGGCGATCTTTGGTAAGAACACACCCGACAAGCTGGGCCTCAAAAAAGGCTTTCTGAGGGATGTCATCATTGTTCTCATCTTTTTGCCGGGAAAAGGACGTGGAGAGCCAAAAATCAAGAAAGCCCTCAGGTGCTCGAAAGTCTTTCCTACTTTGTTGACTGGCCAAGGAGTAACAAGCGTGTCTGGCGAGTTGCTGTAGAACAGGGCGAACGTCCCGTGGGCACAGCTGGTCAAGGCGACAAAGGAAAGCGCCAGCCAGTCGTATGTCGCTCAATTCAAGGCCAAAAAAGTGAAAAGCATCCTGAATCTTGCCCGTCAGGGTACCTTGCAGTTTCTTATTATGGCTCAGTAGGTGATCAAATCTGGTTCGCTCCCCAGGAAAGAGATGAAGATACCTACACAAGTCAAGGATAGCATAAAAATTGCCTGGCACACATAGGCTCGACACGGTGAGGCTTGCACAAAAATGCAAAAAACAAGAAACTTTGCGCGCCAATGTGGTCGGTTGTTCCAGAGAGTTGTCACAATTTCACCTTGTATGCGCGCAAGAGCTCGTGCTGGAATTTGGTTGATGGCAGCATTGTATGTGCATTGTGGGACCACTTTTGCACCGATAATTTTGGCCTTCTGGGCAATGGAAATTGGCAAACAAGCAATATTCCTAACATCAGCAATAATTTTAGCAAGCTTATCATCCGAGAAGTGAGAAGCATTGCGAAAACTGGTCTGAACATGAACGCCAAGGACCTCAAGTTCAAGGGCAAATCGCATGTTAGGAAAAAGATGCTTAATGCATTTCCGGGCCTCCGTGGAGGATCCCCACACAGTACATTTGGACCAGTTCATAGCTTGGCCGACCAAGGCATCCCAAGTCTGTGTGATACGTATGGCCTGGACTAAATCATGCTTATGGATTAGGCGAACCCACAGGTAGGCGTCATCAACAAAAGCCTGTGCTGTTACATTTGGCAAGACTGCGAGCAAATGAACCCATGCTTTCATGTGCACATTGATGGCAATGAGCGAAAGGCTACAGCCTTGCGCAACACCGTTCGGCCCGTGTGTGGGCAACGGCTGGACCCATGACTTGTATGAGAGGTGTTTCGTCAAACCCTGATACAACTTGAGGAAGAACGAGACAACACATCTGGGAACACCGAAAGCAAGCATTAATGCACCTGCATATTCAGGGATAATGCGGTCAAAACATTTTGCTTTATCGATTTTAACCCCGATCAAGTCACATTGCTCGCGCCTCATGTGTTCAAGAGTGATAGCAAACTGGGTGTGAATCGCAGCCATGTGGCGTTGTGGAACTCCCCCTTGCAATTGATCAGGCATGATGTACATCTGCTATTCCTTGAGATGAATGAAGCGTGCTCCCGTGTAAGCAAGTAGAACGACAGGAAGTAACGTGATGAGCCTCTTCTGCAGAGGTTCAGAACTACCGTTCTTGTTGAGGATAATTTGTCGTGCAGTTGCCATAACACGGGGGAGTGGTTCATCAGTTTCTTCAAGGCGGCGAAAGAGAGCGGCGAACCAGTCAAAGCAAGCACGCGGAAGGTGTTGCATTTCTGTGGTGCGCCATCCATCGAGCCCAGGTGCAGCCGATTTCTTCCTCTTGTGGACGACTTGCTTTAGGGCGCTACCCGTGATGTCCGGAACGGGGTAGTCATAGTGAAAGTGGTGAATGTGTGGCCACACAATGTCGAGCATCTTAATAGCAGGGGGAAAACCTAAGTTGGCACTGAAAATGGGGTCCCACTGATTGTTGATCTCCGTCAAAGCGGTTTGGGGATCGAAAATGGCGTTCCCTTGTTGATCAATGACCAAGTTCGCAGGCTCCGTAGAGACTTTGTTCTTGAGGTGATGAAAAAGGAAGGCAGACCCAATTTTTGCGGAGTCTTGTATCTTCTGCTTCCATGCTTGGATGCGTTTGATTTTAAGTTTAAGTTCCCCAACAGCAATCTGGTCTTGGACCCACTGAATGGCGACAGTCACTTCAACGAGTGTGGGTCTCCGGGACGACGGCCACAAAAATGGCGCACGGAGCCTGGCGAGACGGTTCCAAACCGCGGCGCTGAATCCATCGATTGGTGTCACCGCGGAGATTACGGGTAAGAAAGATCTCAATTTCACGAAGGCCCCCAAGGGCATTGTGCAGCCACGAGCAAACCAAGTTAGTGGCATGACCGTTCAGGAGTTGACCAGGGCAAACCTTCTTGGGGCGAAATTGGATGGGTTGGCCTCTCATTTGAGGACCGGATCCCCAGGTGGCCCCTGAATCGAGCATAACTTGAATGCAAGCGGAGTTGGTGCGACTCCAACAAGTCTCAACATCATCACCTTGATTCCAGGGTGGGTGTTCATCAACGGACCCCTGATCGGAAAGGGAATGAGAATCCCACACGGAAGGTGCGGTCTTGTGGAGCGTGTACCCAATCTGCCAAATTCTATCCCAGACAAGAGTCAACCGAATGGGTCGGTGTTGGATTTTGAAATTCGAAAGAACTTCAGCTTCAAGGATGGCAGAGGAGGCAACCCTATTTGCCAAAATGGCATCAATGCTAGAACAACCATCGCCGAAGCCAGAGAAAGTTCCATTAGCTGAAAAGGTAATGGGCCGGTTGGTATTGTCTCCGGAAAGCTGATCAACAGGATCGACCCATTGGTGGAAATTAACGGCATTAGCGACAGCAGGATATTGCATGGGCTCAGTTTGGAAATCACCCGCAACAAAAGCAGGAATGTCCCCGAATTGACTGATGATGAGGAAAACATCAGCCAAAACAGCATCATTATATAGTCAGAAGAATGTCCCTGTCTTGACTGGCACCGGTTTTACAGTAGATATTGAAAACCAGGGCCTTCAAAGAAGTAGAGACTTGGATCCACACGGCTTGAACTCTTTTGGAACGAAAAAGGGCCTCATATTTCCCGGAGGCATCTTCTTGATGGGTGAAGGGAACAGTCAGTTCAGCAGGTGCGGCAATCCCAACGCCCCCATGAGGTGTACGACGAACGCCGTTGGAGGCGAAAAGACCCGGGAGAAGGGCACCCGGAAAAAATGTCTTCCCTGATTGGGCCACGGTATGGCGTGCGGAATTAATGCAATTCTTGCCTATACGAGTCTCTTGCATGCAAGTGATTGCAGAGTCCCAAGTTTTCCAACTAACAGCAGTCTTGAGCGACCCGATATTTGCTGAGAAGATGGACCAATGCTGCGAAGGTGGTGGACCCTCGCCAGGAAAGCCCAACGTAGCATCAAAGGACTGGGGAAAATGGATGGACCGTGAAACGAAGATGCAACATACACACCCTTGTGTAGAAAAAACCACAAGAACCCTTCGGGTGACAGTGGAAATCACGTGCACCAAGACATCCCTGCATCTCCGAGGGGGCAGAAACGCATTGTTTTCGACTGTGAGCGAAAGGTCTGTTGAGAAAACTGCTGGCAAATCCCCTTAGTGAATTAGCGGATCGAAATGGACCTGCAGTGCAAAGGTTGTGAGGACATGCTCGGCAGGGCAAGTCCAGCCCACGGACGCTTGCAAGACGAACAACGAAATCGAAGGAACCGGACACAAGATCAAGCGACAAGGGGCAGCGCATTAACGGAGCTCGTTTCAGCTCGCAAGTTGAACAAAAGAAGAATTTGCTTGCCACACAGCAAAGCAATGAGATGACCAAAATCCACGGCAGCAAGTCCAAAGCCAGAAGCAGCAGACAAACACAAAAGAAGTGCCAAGAGCGCAGAAGACAGGAGAAAACAGATTGCTCGCCGGCAAAGGGACAGGCTGCCCCGTTGGTTCACAGCGTACGCTGTGTCTTGGGAGGCGGTGTGTCGCCGGTGGACTCATGAGTTCGCTGCTTTTGTAGGGTCTCAAAACGGGTTTCGAGATGATCCAAACGCTTCTTCTCATGCTGTGCTGATGCTGCGGCAATGGTGGAAGCAGCAGGAGGGGAAGGCCCATCCTCCTTGGGCGCTGCTTTCTTGGGTTGCCGGTTTTTTCCCTTTCCACCCCCTTTTGCGAACTGGGGTGTTGGTGTCAGCAAAATCTGATGCAAGGCCCCATTGATCTTGACAGTGAAAGTCAAGACTGTAGGCAGCGTCTGAAAGCCGAGTTGCCATGTATGAACTCCTGCCGCACGGAAAGTTCTAGTCGGAATAGGGGGCTGGCTGACAGCCTTTGCAACAGTTTCGATGACATCTGCAGGGCTTGCCCCGGGCGGCCATCCTGAGGCATCGACCATGAACTTTGGTACCACCTTGATGTTGGTGTCATTCAAGCGGGCATCCATTGGCAACAACTTCCTCCTCACATCTGCGATGTCAACGCACCATGCCCGTACAGCCAGGCCACGTCTTGTGAGAGTGGCACCAGCGGCTCCTTTCAAGCCCTCAATGCTGATGTTGAGCTCCCGAAGGCCTTTGAGGCTGACTTCCCAAAATTTGGGGATCACTGTGGTGTCAGTCGGCTGAGTTCCTTGGTCGAGAAAATCTCTCACCAGGATGCCCTGTGTGCCGCTGCTGGTCAACAATTTGGCCCGTGCTGGACAGGGCAGCTTTGCAAGAACTTGTAACTGGTCATCATCACGTGAGGATGATGGGTGCCGATTGTGGCGAAAGCCGTAGACCGAGGCATGATTCACATGATCTGGCGCTGCATTGATGAGGTATTGCTTGAAGAACCAGATGGGATTGTCTTGCGCTCGGTCAAATTCTGCCTTGTTGACCAATCTCGAATCGAGCTCCAGCACAACCTCTGCGACTTCCGACATAGTAAATTCGCACGCTGGTTCACTCAACTTGAATTGGAACTCGCCACATAGTGCAACAGCTGAAACAACACGTTTGTACGAGGCCTTGGTGGCCCGATCTTCCAGCACAACTTCGAAGGGGCCATGGAAGGTGAGTGCACTGCTGACTTTGGTTTGCTGATCAATCAGTGGCAGAATCGCAACCAATGGCTGCTTGGGACTGAGCTTAATGAGCTCTGGCAAGTATTGCTTTGTTGTGAGCACCACCCCTTTTGTAGTCATCGTGGTTTGGAGCCGGTGGTATTGGCACAATTGCTCACCTTTGGCATCCTGGAAAGGGTGGTGGTCCTCCAGCTTGAGGTCTTCCCAGCGAGATGACACAGCGGCTGCTTTAGCCCATGGATCGTGGGCGATGAGCGGATCAGTACCTGATCTCTGGCTGTTCTTGGCCTTGGCAGCAGCCTTTGCTTCTCCTGCTCCTCCGGGAGCCTGGTGCTTGGGAAAACGGCCTTGAAGGACCTGCAAGAGGTGCCATGGAAGCATGCGCATGGCAAAAAGCGCTGCTTGGTGGATCACTGGTTGTTGCCACGCTGCAGCCGCATTGGTGAGAACTCGTTGAACTTCGGCATGATGAATGCTGCGCAAGAAGCTACTCTCTTGCAATGGTCCCGGGTGATGGATCTCAACCCCTGCCTTCTGAAAGCAAAGCCAAAGAAGCGTCCAGCCACACAGATGAGGATCAGCTTGAAAATCCCGAAACACGATGTGTGGAACAGGGTCAATGCCAAGATGCTCGCAAATGGCTGTTGCACAGGCAATCGAATGCGGTCGAAGTTCGGCAGGGCCGGTAAGGAAGATCCACTGTGCACAAACCGTGGATTGCACTTCACACAAAATCCAATGTGTGTTCCACAAAACAAGGCCGATGATCTTCTGATATGCATGGACGGAGGTCTGCAAGTCGTTGAAGGTAGTGGCACCACCTTCAAAAGTCCATTGCATGGGAGGAAGGTACGCAGTATCCGGATCATGTTGCTGCAGGAAGTCAAGCAAGTAGTCAGCAGTGTCAGAGAAAAGCCATCCTGGCTGCGTGTCAAACAGCTGAAGCCGGTCAAAGACACGGGAAGCAGGCAAAGCACTGACAGGGTGAATGCCGGTGGTAACATAAGCACTGCTAGAAGAGGCATCTGTAAGAGCTCCACCTCTTGCTCGCTCGAAGGGGACACGATTCTGGATGATGCGCGTCATGAACTCAAGTTGGATAGCCGAAGCAAACTCAAGCAAGGCCGGTTCAGCATTTTCCCAGACAGCATGGTCACGCAACTGGATCTGCTGGATAAGCTCATAGTGAGGGTGAGCCCTCAAAGCCGCAAGCAGTGGCTGTGATGCATGAGAGGGTCGTGTTTGGAATCGTTGAAACAAAGTCCAAAGCAAAGTCCATCCGCACAAACCAGGCAAGGCGCGAAAGTGGGTAGTAGCAGTGTTGAGAACAACATCTTGGATTTGAAACAACATGCACACTGCAGCAACAATGCTGGTGAGGTCAGGCATGAGCTCGATTGGCCCAATGGTTTGGACGAAAGCCTCCCACGCATGAACAGTCACTTCACACACAATCCAATGCTCGTGCCACAGAATGAACACAATGAGGTTGCTGAAGGTCTCAGGAAGACATTCCAAGCCTGCGAGGTAAGAGACCTGGAGCAACTCAGGTCGCCAAACAGCCGGTGGGCAAAAGCAAACCTGTGGGAACTGCCACCGAAGCAAGTCCAGGGCATGATCAAGCACATCCGAGGAAAGCCAGCCAGGTTGCTGGAGGCATTCAAGGAGTCTGTGGTGGACAGGGTCATGCCGAGCAGGTTCTGGTTCGGGTTGCTCTGTTGATCCAAGTGTTGCTTCGAGTGGTGCTGGATCCTCCGGTGGAGGTGGCTGAGACGCTGGTTGTTGCGTCTCAGGGGTCGGTGTCTGGGCTCGGAATTGGACCGAAAGTGGTACCGGGACCGAAGAGGTCTGGGTGGCCGTGGCAGCAAGATGTGTGAGGAAATGTGTCCTCAAGTTGGTTGCAAAGAGAAGTAGGCCATCATTGGCTCCCGCTCTTCTCCAATCTTCTTGGCCAGACTCCCAAGCCTCCCTGATTTCGGCTCTTCGGAATGGCGGCAGCTCATTGAAGAGCTCAACAGAGCTGGGAAGCGTATCGTGGATGCGGCATATTCTGTAGTAGCGAAAGAGCAAGAACCAGCCGCAGAGATGTTCTGGTGGTAGCCCTGCGTGGATGTGTTGCTGGGCACGGTGAGGGGCGATATCGAGGAGCCGGCGCATGATGATGATGGCTCGATTGGCGAGTGGGGGAGTGAGCCCGAAAGCGTGAACCTGAATCAGGTTGCCAATCCGGTTGACTTCAATGGAAGCCCAGTGATTGTCAACAAGAATTGCAGTGACTGTTCTGCCTGCACTTGCAAATCTGGGTTCTCCGTAGAGCTCATCATCAAATTCGTTTCCGTCGGAGTTCCATCGCAGGAGGTTGAACTCGGCGATGGTCTCGGGGAAGTGCCTGGTCAGGTATGTCATGGCAGAGTGGAGCTCATCAGAAGCAACCCACCCATGTGTGTTGATCGCAAAGGCGATCCTGTCGGTGAGGTTGGCCCCACGTGGGAGGCTTTCTGGTCTTTCAGTCCAACGATGGTGGCCACCAGCGTGAATGGTCGGAGTAGGCTCAATGATCAAGAGATCACCATTGGCAATGTGGAGTGGTCCAGCAGGACATGGCCTGTTGTTGTGACTGCAAATGGTGTAGTTGCCGTCAGCAGCAGTGATGCAGGTGTCATGTGGGATCTGCTTGGGGACTGCTGCAACGCGAACCCAGACTTCAGTTTGGAGTTTCTGGAAAACAACCAGCGCATCATTGGGATGGTTGCGGAGCCTCACAGTAAAGAGAGGTCCTGGTGCAATCTTAGGGAGAGCGAATGGGCTCTGGAACACGGTGTAGGTGTCAGCACCAAAGTGGGTGGCAAGTTGCTCTTGGAGGTCCGCAGCCGGGACGATGGTGTCAAGCTGGATGGTAAGCACGCCAGGTGGAGCTTCCCAAAGGAGGGATACCAATTGCTTGGATCGATTGGAAGCAGGGTGCCAATGAGTGTTGAACTCAAGAAAACGCAGCAGAGCCTGGAAGGCCTCAGGAGCAGGTTGAACCGGCGGTGAAGTCTCAATCGTGATGGGTTGTGAATCCTCGACTGGCACAGTGAAGGGCAGAGTCGGAGACACCACAGCATCTGACGCAGAACTCACATGTGGACACACAGAGACAGGCCGAAAAGAAACCAGGGGGCGATCCCAAATGAAACAAAAGACCTGCGGAGTGACAGCGAAAGCATCTGTCAGTGTGATGTCACTGAGCGGCGTGTGGTCCTTAGTGCGAAAGCGAAGGGCTTCAGGCATGATTCCTTTAGTGAACATCGTAAGAATGACAGCGGTGGACAAGGAAGTCTTGGGTGGGACTTTTGCTTGCCATGTCATCTGGCTGTGCAGTGTTCAATCTCTAGCGAAATCAAAGGACCATCAAAGGACAAGGGCAAGGTCCTTGGTACCACGCAGGCAGCAATGTCCTCGACTCTGCTGATGGTGAGCCACTGTTCGAAGACTTGCACAAGGGCATTCTGACTGGTGAGACGCTGTTCCCACGCCTTTTGAACAAGTTGTACTGGTGCCAGATCCTCAGCAAGGAGCGCTTGAAAACCAACAGCAAGGCACAAGGTCGCCTGTGATTGAGTGATGGCATTTCCAAGGATGTGGAAAGCAAAGGATGCATCACTCGGTAGCACAATCTTGTCTGTAGTGCCGAACAGTGGAACAAACCGAGTAGGGCATAAGAAGCACACTTTATCGGCGACGATCTGCAACGAAGCGAAAATACCCTTGGCCATGACTCTGCTTGCAAGAGGTGTTGCCTGGTGTACGAACTGCACAAAGTCGGCAAGGGCTGAGTGGTGTCAGCAAGCCTCAGTTGAAGCGTCTCCTGAGTGGAGGTCTCAGCATTGGTCCTGGCACGTTTGGCAGGTGGGAGTAACCCTGGGTTTCCGTATTTCGAAAGTGCCTCAGCTGACAATCGAAGCTGGCAGTGGAAAGATTCTGGGGTCCAAAATTCATTGGATGGATCATTCCATTTCACCAGTGGCGGTGCCCGGAGTTCAAAGTTTGCTTCGTGGGGTCGAAGGGCTAAATCCACACGAGCCCAAACTGCAAGCCATCTGGAGCGAGAGTTATTGGACAAGTGGTGCATTGCAACAACTTGGTGCCAAACCTTACGGTACCCAATTAGATGCAACATGTTCTCCACTAAGGGGAAATGCTCGTGTGAGACCGTGGTATCTGCACACTCCAAAAACAGGAGCAGTGGTTGGTGCACTTCAGCGAGCATGACTGTTTCAGCCATCGCGAAACCGCTGGAACAGCTCAAGCCCTGGCGTTTGCCGCCTTGTGACCACGAAATGCATGGTGGTGAAGCGGTTGCAACGGAGTTGCTTGCACATTTCCAACAATGCAGGATCGTGGGGTCATCAACGCTCGTGCACAGGCCAGCTTTGGCAGCTAAGTTCACCTGTCCAGCACTCACTGATTTGCCTTTGTGGTATCTCAATCCTGTCTGATAGGACCACACATCCATCACCTTGTCGTCGTTGTCCACGAAAAGCTCGGTGGCAATGCTGATGTGCGGAACCTCTCTGGCAAGCCAGTGCATAGCCCGAGACCAGCCTCCGAATCCTCCCGCAAATAAGTGCAGCGCATGGAAAGGTTCATGTGGCTTGAACTGAGCTCGGGGAATAATGATGGTGTCCTCCGCCAATGCAAGAGCATCCCAACACTCAGTTCTGCTTCCCATGGCAAACAATCTCATCATTCACAACGGGCAAAGCTGATCTCCGGCTCAACCCAGGCACATAGATTCGAATCTTGTTTTGTCCAACCGTAGGTTCAGCAAATCCACGGCCCGGACAAAATTCCAGAGGTGCAATCTCAATCACCGCATCTGTCACAGCTTCGACCTTTCCAACAAGGAGGATCCTATCACCGACATGTAGCAAGTGACCAGCTGAACGATGAGCCTCCAAAAAGGAAATCAATCTGCCTCTCCAAGGGTCCTCCAGGTGCTCAGCATCCTGCAGCAAATGGTCGAAAGATCCAACCATGGCGCAAGCGGTCGTGGGGCACAACAAAGCTCACAGGCGAGTCGGCCAGCGGCCTTGGTGGACGCTCCACCCCTGTCGGGAGACAGGCAGCAGAGCCGCGGGAACCCGGCGTGCCCTAAGGCAAATGGCTTTGGGCCAAGATGCCTGGTTGTAACACCTCTTCATCTGGGGGGTTATTAATCAAGCGTCTTCGTAAAGATATATAATATAATATAATATATATATATATATTATACATATTCATCAATCGCATTGAGACAAAGCAATGACAATGAGTCGTCTAAGTGGAAGGCCCATGGAAAATGATATGTACAAAAGGATGCACGTGACCTGAGCTTCAGGAGCTGGTGAGCAGCAAAGCTGTCAGAAAAACGGAGAAAACCAGCAAGAGGACAGTTCATTGCTTGGCCAAACATTCATCCGTTCGATCAATTGCTTACACTGCGGGAGTGCTCTTGGTGAAAGGTCAGGTTCCAATCAGAGTGATCTTCTCAGTGGACCAACGCTAGGCCGCTATGACTGGCACCTGCAATCCAAGCCGCAATGACAGCACCAATGGACTCAATCTTGCCATGACCCCATGGATGCTCCTTGCACAAGGAGCTTCTCACTCATATCTGTCATGTTCGGGGATCGGCTGCAATTGGCCGCAACATGATGGGCTCCTTATCTGGCGGCCGTGCCGCTTCTATGTAGGCAAAAGCTGTGACCTGAATGGAGTGCTTGTCCTCTCTCTGCAGCTCGAGAAATCACAGAAAGGAGAACTCTGGACACACAAAGCTCTAATGACACTACTGACATGACGTGTCAATGAGGCCGCTGGGGCCACAACCACCTCCGCGGCAGTATCTCCCAAGCCGTGAATAGCATCTGCCATTAAGGCCTGCCGGAGCACATGTCCAGTCAGTGTATGATTGTAGCAGCATTATACTATAGATCACCATCATGCTTCGAATGTATTAGGTGCATCATGTCTCATGTCTCACTTACTTGATCAGGGTGACAAAGAGGTCTTCGATTCTGAGCTATCCAACGTATCCCGCAGCAACCGAGCAACCGAGCAACCCATCCTTCTGCACAGTGACCTGGGCTAAAATGATCTTTGTCACGGAGAGGGCCTGGCCGGCGCAACAATGATCCGGTGCCCAACAATGATCCACAAGCAACTGTCCAGAGCCATGTGCATCTAAACTTGAGACTCTTATCATCTCTTATCTGACCTGGACTTGGATTGTGCTCATGCAAAGTGAGAGCATGGCACAGGCTTTACGATTGTTGACATAAGGATCCATGAGACAAATGGAGCTTTGTGTCGTGGAACCTCTTCAACGGGTCCGTCCTCACAGTTTTACACTTGGTAGGCCACCGGCCGGGCACCCCGGCGACATTGACCAGTGTTCCCAGCCAAAAGAGTTGAATCAAGTCCTCGGGATCCCGAAGTCGTCGGGTTATGTAGGGCCAGGTCACTGCGTCTGAGAGCTGCACATTGACTTGAAGAATGACGATTGAGAATAGCAAGACCTTATCATTTGGTCTAAGGATCGATGATGAATGATGATCAACGGATCAATGATGCGAAAGCATACTGGTCACACAACCTTTTGACATCTTTTGGCCATGGAGGCCGTTGGCCAAACTTGGAGCTGCGCAGCCGAACAGCTCGCAGCCCAGCCGAAACCTGCGTCGAATATGCCGAGGGATTTGTCGAAGCACAATTTTCATGGTCAACACTGCGCAACTTGTCACTCTGTCTCACTTCACCCGCACATCCAGCCAGTATTGTTGCTGAGAGTTTTAGTTTGACTCATTCAGGCTTTTGCAAATGGTGCGTGCATCACCGTGCCAGTACCGTAATGACCTGGACATGTTGGTGCTAAATTATGCTAAAACTTGCTGAACTGCCCTACCTGTACAGCAGCGGCCGGCAAAAGTTCGCCTGGACACCTGCAAACAGGCGCTCGACTCCGGGTGGTGCAGGTATCGAGCGATGCAGAAATGGACCTTTCGCAGTCACTCGAAGTCCCCCCATCCTTAATTCTAATAGCTTCTTGTTACTACTAGTAAGGCACCTGTTACTACTAGCGTGGCACTTGTTTCTACTAGCTTCTTGTTACTGATGTGAGCCCTTTGGATTCCCCACATCGGACGCCGGGGAGGCTAGGACGGATAGGACATCGTCGCCCACAGCATCTCCCACCTCTGAGTCTGGGCGACTCATGGCTCATGAGAATAAAGCGAAGCCTAAGGCCTAAGGCTTTAAGCATTTTATAGAATTTTTCTTCATTCAGGTTGGGCTCTAAAAATGACAAGTTGTGACAAGCTCATGCAAGCTCCTACAAGTCTTTGATATGCAGGGTCCTTTGGCCCCAATCTTGAGCCTTCCATCACATGAAGCCAGCAAAGCCTACCAAGTCGTGGATTTGTGCAAGTGCCCGGGCAGTGGCTGAACAGCCTGAGTGAGAGATCTTTCGATCCACCCCAAACAGTTCAACTGATTCTCCACCATAACAAGTCTCTGCAAGTGAGACAAGTGATTCGTAGTCCTCAAAGTCCTCTGAATAGGACGCTTTTTTTGCTGATCAGTACAGAGTCTAGCCATATATGCCATTACAAATATTGCGAGTGGATCTTAATCAGCGAAGTTTGAAGCTATCACTGACGGTCCATAAGCGGCGTAGCGTCGGAACGGAATCCGCACCTTTTCTAGTCGCTTGGTCCTTGAGCCAAAGTACATATGGTACATGTTGCACTATACATGTCGCTGCACTTCCATTCGCACCCCCCATGTGAACGGTAACAATATGTTCCGATCACACACGAAAATTTAGGGATGTAAGTGCTACAAAGGAATTGTATGATTTGCCGCGAGACTCATATGAGGCTCATACTACAGAACATGCTGGACTAAAGCGGACTTTTACATATAAAGTGTGCAACTATGGCTCAGAACCTATGAAAAAAAATCGAATTGAACAAGTGAGACAGTCGCGAGGCCTCGCTCAGTGTCCACTCAAAAGAGCATCGCTTTGATGTAGACCCGAACTGGTGACTTCCACGTAGATGTCACATCGGCAACTGACTTCACACTTCTCAAAGATGTAGGTTTTGGTTTGGATACACTTACAGAACGGCAAGTCGGAGAGACAGTCGGTGATTGTCTTCCTTCCATTATGCTCATGGTATCAAATCAAATTGACGATTTGCAATGATACATTTACAGCGTTTCAGGTCAGATAGACATCCGGTGAATGACTTCCTCCCTGGTCTGCATGGTATTCTCATAGTCGTTCAAAGAAATCACCACTGGTGATAACCTCTCCATCCACGATGATCCCAGCTGCCCTGAGCATCCCATCGATCATCTTCTCCCTTCTTGGACTTTCCCTTGGACTTGCTCTTTCCCTTTCCCTTTTCAGAAGGTTGAGGTACTTCGCGATGTTCTTGCGTTAGCGCTGGCCTCCAAGATGTTCCAGATTGGCCTCCTCCTTTGGAATGTCCTCGGGATGATGAAGAAGTTGTACCTTCTGCTGCATGTGTGTTGGCGGCAAGATCTTCCTTCAAGGCTTGCTCGAACACATCGGTAGCATTGGATGGTGATTTATCATGTGATCTGGCTTTTAGAACAGCCTTCGCCTTGTTCTCCTCTGTGGAAGGTTTTGGCTCCTCACTTGGTGCTGACGACGGCTTGGCCTCGGTTCTGGGTGTAGATGCTGGCTTTGCCTCAGCTCTTGACGAAGATGCTGTTTTCGCTTCAGACTTAGTCGTTGATGTTGACTTAGCTGTTGCCTTGGCTGCCTGCTTCTTCTTGCCCTGAATCTCCTTGGCCCTATCTCCAAAGCCTAGACGATTGGTAAGAGCTTGGACATGCTTATGTTCTACCACGCTCATCCATCTCTCTGTATGTCCAACGTTGGGGTTTCTGGCCATTGACTCCATGACTTCCTGAGCCTGTGGGGGCAACCTGATTTCATGTTGATCAATGATCAAAAGAATAGACTTCTCCCACTTGCTCTTCATTCTCGAGTACATGATGTCCAGAGGATCGATCACCTTGTGGTAGGGTGATGTAATGTCGGTTCTAAAATAAGAATATGTCCGACACCCATAAATCGCATGGATGCACTTCTGTACCAATTCAGTCATTGCACTGGCTTTCTTCGCTTTCAACTCCTCAAGCTGGGCGTCAGTCAAGTCGGTGGAGTATTCGAAGTTGCCATATTCCTCTTTGAAGGATTTCGGAGTATGACCGAATGATAGGATCATGAGTGCTACCTTGCAAATGAATTGTTCCCCTCTGAATCGGTGCCAGGCCTCCTCAGTTGTAATATTGTTGTCGTTGGCAAAGTTTAACATCATGTCATCTGTTGGATCCAATGGTCTCCCATCGTCATCGATTTCAGTGGAATCTCCTGTACCAAACTTACTTATCACATCCAGACGCTTCTTTTTCCAATTTGCTTTGAAGTCGGTAAGGCTGGTGCAATAGTAGCTCTTGTACATCAGGGAGATCATGTTCAGCACACATTTGACCACATACCTATCCATCAAACCCGATGCGTTCATGGAGACGTCCTGACAGTAGGCTCTCTCTTGATGCGCATAGATTCGAGGTTCCGGTACTCGACAATAGATGGGGAGATCTTCGTTGTCTCTTCCTTCCTCGGGATTGAACTCGGTCGCTCCATGCTGTGTGTAGTACCCCGGTTCATCACGATCTGTCGGTCGATTTGCCTCCGGATGTAAGTCGTCGGTGACGTCTTCATCCTCGGGCTCACCATCTTGACGTTTCTTCCCCTCATACTGTTGTGTGCTCCTCTGGATCTCGATGATCATGTTTCGTTCGTCTTCATCTTCTAGATCAGAATCACGACCGTAGTCGATCTCATCCTCATTGAAAGATGGGGTCTCGACATTGTCACTCTTGAGGTTCTCTGCACCATCAGACGGTTTGGAAGGGTCTTGATTGTCCATGTCCTCGTCGTCATCAGCTGCTTCAGTTTGAGCGATGTCTTCTTCCCAAGCTTTTCTGATCTCGTCCATAGTGGCCTGATCCAACATATCTTGATCATCATGTTCAGGCTTCTTCTCTTCCTTCTTTTCTTCTTCATCGTCGCTCACAAGATCAACGGGTGAATCGGAAATGACAGTGTTGCGAATACCACACGAGAGTAGCCTGCCTTGACAAGATAGGCATACGGACAAAGATGAAGAAGTCAAATGCATACATGATGGACATAAAATATTGCCATCCACGTTGCGATACCCTTCACATGTTCTGGAGATGATTTCGTCCCAAGTTTCCTCACTGATGGAATCCTCGATCAGCTCTCCATTGTCATCGAATCGTACTTCATCGATAAGGGACACGAGCTTCTGGACGTTGTCATCTGTTGCCGAGGCTGACTTTGTGACTTCGTCGGCTCTGCCGAGGATGGTATGCTTCTGAGCGACCCAAAGTCCATGACGTGCCGCTAGAACAACTTGTTCTCCAGTGCTTCCCAGCAGGAGTCTCCTCCACGCCTGACCGTGGTCATCCCAATACCAAGCACCTCGTACACATCTCCATGGAACTTCTCTAAAAACAACAGTGTAGGAATTCTCCGAAATTCTTCCTCCAAGCTTCCTCAAAGTCATGATTGGAACATAAAGGCAAACGGGCATTCCCCCTCTTGGCCATCTTGATCTCAGGATCTTTGATGATCGATCATCCCACGGCGCAAAGTGGTTGAAGAAGACACTACCTCTATATCCATCCATTCCACCAGGGACAATTCCTAGTTTCATGATTGACTCAATATTGGAAAGCGATGTCATGTGAAAACTTCCTCCAAGCTGCGTTGCCACATTCTCTGGAATGAGATGTGAAGTCCATACAGGATATATTGACACATCCTCTTCAAGAACAGTCTCTCTTCCAGAATTGTGAGAGGCAACGGCTCGAATTGCACAAGGAACGATCCAACGTTCATGCTTCAGAAATGATGGTGCATCTGTGCCGTGAAACATGAGGTTTGCCCAGTATCGCCTTTCCTCTTCGAGTGAGACATCCTCCTTTGATATGCGAACGGCGGCAATCTGATAGCGTACTCTGTTCTGCAACTTCTTTGCATGCCACATCGCCTTGCATAAATATTGGTATCGCTCTGTCTTGATATCTTGCTCACGTCGGGTACCTGTGATAGTACTGATATTGACACCATCGTTGAAGACATGATCATATTCCAGGATCTCATCGATGTTCACCCATCCACCCTCATTGCACTTCGGGGACACATGAGGTTTTCGACCGCGGTGCGATTGAATCCCATTATGTTTTCCCACTCCATGCCTGAGTAGTCTATTGAGTCTATGGCTAATCTCGTTGACCCACTGACTCTCCTCGCTGAGTTTGTCAATGCGAACTGCTGGGTTCATCTTTGGCGGATCCGTGAAAGTTGCATCTACCTTCGGTCCATTCCAGTACTCCACATAAAATGTAACTCCATACTGTGGAATTATCTCAATGTTTCCTCTATCGCAAGCCACCTCAATCTGCCGATATCCAGCCTTTTGAGATTGTTGTGGATCAGGAGCAAGGTCCTTCACTTTGGGCATCTTTATTCCGAGTGCTGCAGCCTCTTGAATAAGTGCATCAAGTTCCCTCTTTCCATCAGGACCTGATCTATCAACCCTGTGATTTGCGACCTTGTACTCTCCTCCTTCTTTGTCATCGGCGATGTCAAAGAGGTCGACGGGCTCTTTGAATCTGGTGACGAAGCTGGCGTTTCCAAAGGCCTTCTTGGTTGCCTCGACCGCTTTCGCGTATTCCTCTTTTGCAGAGTCTGACGAATGTGGTCTACCTTTGGCTCTCGGAGAGTAAGGTGGTACCTTACTTCCTAGTTCCGGCTCTTCTTCGGGAAGTTCAATATCTTCATCATCCA
>CAXAMN010028805.1:978589-993387 GCA_963970005.1 Durusdinium trenchii
TTCTCCTTTGGCTTGCCCAAAGTCTCCAGATTTGGTTCTTTATCCAGGTTGGCCTCGGATAAGTGGAGCTCTGCAATGTACTGATTCAAGATACTGATCGATGTGTCCCTAGCGAGAAGATCTCGATGGGCTCCTAGTTCAGCACCAAGAACATTGTAACCTGCTGTCCACACATCCGGTTTCACCTCTGGAAACCACTCTTTCAAATGCTGGAATGCAGTGAGCATCTGCGCATTCGCTTGGGGTCTGAGGGAAATGGCAGATTGCTCAATGACATGCCTGTGAATGCATCGATACAACGCTTGGATGCACTGGAAATTGTTGATTGCGGCACATCTTTCCAAGGTTCCTCCCGACTGCCCTTTTGCAATGATCTGAATGAGGTCAGTCAAAGATGTGAGATCTTCGGGATGATTCTTGTTGTGAAACCTCAATGCAAATCCCAATGACGCACCCGCCAAGCTGATGTATCTGCAGCTGCGTTCCCAATGTTCGCCGGTCATTACCATGTAGTTGCTGCTACGACCTTCAATGGGTATCCTGTGATGTAGATCATTCATGGAATCATAGAAGTATCCGTCCCTCGTGATGTCTAGAAGCGAATCTTTTGACATCGCAGTGGAATTGATACCTTTCATGCCTCGTCTGGCGACCTTCTCATTCAGATCCGCCAACATCCCTTTGACTGGTGCTTCTTGATTGAAGGGTTCCGGCATGAATAAAGCTGAGAGATTGTCTGCAAATAATTCCAACCTGTCCCAAACATCATTGGATGCAAACGCCTCATAGGGAAAGTGATCCGGATTAGGAGGAGGTGGCGGCTTAAGAGGTACTTGTTCTGGTCGTACCAATCGCTCTTGACTCTTGGCGATGCCGATCACCCTCTTTATTCCAGCAAAGAATACCCTTGCTACCTCCGTGCCGTCGTCCGTCTCTGGGTCATACTTGCTGAGCAACACTCTGAGGGATCTCACGAGGCGCTCTTGGATGGCTCCACCCTTGGCTTCAACGGCACAATAACAAGCGCTGATGGAGTAGATGGGTGGTACCCCTCTCTCCATCCATTTCTCTGCCAGTTGCAAAGCTTGTCCTGGATCCATGTCTTCGACGAATCGTGCAGGAACAAGTGTTGGACTCTCCCCTCGTCTGCTATTCAATATATGGAGGTGTTCTTTCAGCTTCTTGGCTGAGGCCATGTTCCTCCCTGTGGTCCCATAAGCAGTAGAACGGAACATGCTGAATACACAATCTCCACGATGTAGGGATGTTGTCAATCTCCAGAAATGGCTCACGAATGCTAATGAGTTCCCTCTTTGTGGTAGGGTTGTCGGTGACAGCCCACCGGTGATTGGATGGAACTCCGCGAACTTCTTCTTGGCAAATTGCTGGATCACGCCGGCACCAAAATGGTTAGCTTGGTTGATCTCAAAATCTTGCTCAAGATGATTGTGAAAGGTAATGACACTGGCGCATGAATCATGAGTGTCATGGTTGTTTTCACAAGTCAATTTCTTCTTCTTAGAATCGTGAACTGACTGAATGATCTTGTCAAACCTTTTATTGATATTGACTTCTGAACATGGGTTACCGTTTGACATGGAAGGATGCGGCGATCGCGACCAATCATAGAGCACAGGAGCACGGCTGGTCACATGCTGCTTCTTCCACAATGACAATGCACGTTTGTTCAAAGTCTCTATCATATGCTGCGCAATTCTAAGAGTGTACAATTGAGTTACTCTCGTTTCTCTTCCGGCACAAGGTGCATGCTGATGTTTATGATCGCACTTCTTCATCAAATTTTGAAACTGCACCCCCCACGACACGATCCTCCACGGCTTCTTAATGGGTATATCTCTATGACCATAATGAGTTGCGAGGCCATACATACATCCGTCGAAGTCATGTACGTGTGATTCCGTGCCTTCTATCAGAGTTGTCATTCTATCATCTCTCCAATACTCGCAACTTCTAGGTAGCTCAGTAAGCGCACATGCTCCTATTGCGAATACATGGTCAAGTGCATTGGCAAAGCAATTCCACAACGACCAATACAACTCTTGGTGTTTCTCAATCTGCATCTCGGCCTTTATACTTACAGTCCTATTCAAGCGATTCCATGCAGAACCACCAGTGCAAGGACCCGCAAAGAAGATACAATCAAGACTGGACCGAACACATGCTTTCACTTTATTGATGCCATAAGCAGAGCAGGCATCGTCGTCCTCTGTGATTGTCACGATGTTCATGAACTGCTTCTTCAGACAAGTCTGGAGAAAGGTAAACCAATTCTGTTCTTCAGCACACATGAGGACTAAACATGGAACATTTCTTTCGAGCTCTTGTAGCATAATGCATCTATCAAAGATATCTTGAGGACCCTTGACGTCTTGTTGATGGAGTTCGAACTGATATTTGTGTGACCGTCCTGATCTCCTTTGTAAGACCAAATGCAACACGGGTTTTCTTCCCGGAGGTGTGTCACTTGCAACATATTTTGCTGTTTGTGCAACGAACATGTGCTCATGGGCAATGGTGTTCATCCCCCATGTTTGTATGCCTGTTGCAATCGCCGTGACATCGCTCTTTTGCTTGTTGTTTCTGTTGCCTGTCGTTTCATGTTGTGGGCTGTGTCCGTGACCGTTGGAAACGATCAGGAATGTTGTATTTCCTATCCATGGATCGTCCTTACCTACGGAATTGCCCTTGAAACGCCAGGAATCAACTTTTGTGTCCTTACCGCTCTTGTAGTACTTCTCAGTCCTACGATAATCAGACAAATCCGACAGCCGGACAGGACAGTGTGAGTCTTCACTAGGGACAAACTCTTGTGTTCTCGGCACATTATGCACTCGGGTGAGTGTGTCGCCATCGCGTCGCCATTCATCTCGGTAATTTTTATTTGTTTTTGAATTTTTCCCCTTCGAATCCAGGCGCACAAAATGGTCTTGCACCGCACCGAAAGCGCGAATTGATGCACCGTCCTGCCCCCCACTCCCCCCATGAACAAGACGTAGAAGCGTGTTGATCACACGAAGGGTGGCAGGATGACAATTGTTGAGAGGAACCTCTTGTGACTGGAGCAAAGCTGGATCAGTCGACAAGGAGGCAATAGAAAACTGTAGCACAGCGTCAGGAGTCCAGGGAACATTGGCTAAGGCCAAGAACGGAGATTGAGATAAGCATGCGCCCGCCTCTGGAGATGAGGATGCCTTGGAGGCATGATACAGGAAGCATGCACGTTCGACCCAATGATCAAAGCGCAAGGCTTGCTGCAGTGGCGTAGCTTCTCGTTCCACACAATTCCAGGAACCATTAACAAGGACCCAAGTACTCCGACACGTGTCTGACGGTATGTAGCGACCCGGTGGGAAGCGACGATAATAGACTGGGACTTTGACGACATAGATGCAATCTCCATTGGGGAGATCCTGGACACCTTCTTTTCCTGTCATTCCTTTTACAAAGACTGCACGAGGCAAGACCGGAGTCTGAGTGTATGGGAAATTAGGAATATCATCCGTCTTAGTCTGAAAGATTTGATGGTCGATTTTCTTATGATCGACTGATGGAGAGACCATGTCAGCCAACTCTTTGGAGCTCAAATCCTCTGGATCAAGAAGGTTGATCAACATACAAGCCCGGCGCCACGCAAGTGGAGTCCGAAAGGCCTTTGTATGGATATCTGCACACATCTTGTGGGAGATCTCGTAGAGCAGTACGAAATGGTCCTGTTGAAAATGTTCATGCAATGAGACAATGGATATCCCATGAGTGCGTTCAAGATGACGCATGGTGGGATTCTTCCCGGTTCTGGCGACTCCAATCATACCTTGATTGTCATCATGGAACAATATTTCAGGAGCTTTGCCCGAGAGCGTTTGCCAGAGGCCGATGGAGGGTATCCCAAAGTTGCGGAGAGTGGAATCTGCCGCGACTATTTCTGCTTCAGGTGTTGAATGGCTGATACATCCTTGACGCTTGCTCCCCCCAGCAATGGGAAATCGTGTATGCTTACCTTGTACGTGCATGTGAGAGCCCGACGTGGAACGAAGGGTCTCACCGCAACCAGCAAAATCAGCATCAGCGAAGATTCCGACAGAGAGAGTTGCGATCGGATCGCCAACCCATCCAATCATGCGCTTGTCTAAAGTACTGTTGACATAGCACATGAGATGATGCAAACGAGCATCATCATTACTGGTCCATTTATTTACATTCCTGGCCAGCATGTTGATTGATCTCAATAGATCGAATCGAGCAATTCTGGCAGCATACAGCAACTTCATGAGTATACTCGCTGCATGTGGCGCCAAAGAGCCACGGTTTCCATCGTCCGGAGTGACGTCAGGTTCGGACTTGGAGTGCAACTTACCAGAATATTTGGGGTCAAAGGTGTTGGCACACCATGGACACGTAACGGCCTCTTTCCCTGGAGCGGGTGCTCGTGCGGGGTGAGATTTGGTTTCTTCTGGGACGCTAGGTGTCGTGACCTTCTTTAATTTTGTATCATGACCGACAATGTCTAAATACTTCTCGACGGACAGTTTCAACAATCCTTCCATGTTGTATGAGACGGTGTTGACTACTGTTCCATCGTGGAGTTTGGACTCTCCTCGTGTGAGCATGCAGCCGAGATAAAGTCCAAGATCAGTCTCGGGCTCAATCCTGAGTTTCGTTCGTAGCATAGACCATCCTTTGGTCATGTTCTCGGTTGGTCCGGCAAGTTTCAGGTCGTCCACATATATAACGAGAAGAAGTTTCAGGCCCTCATGAAAGTACATTGATGGCCATTCATCACCAATTGGCTTGAAGCCAAGTTGGCGCACCTGCGTATCGCAGTGCTTCTCCCACATTGTACCTGCGTCCGGATGTCCATACAAGGCTTTGAGGAGGCGTACCACTGGTCGATGATACTTTGATACATCAACATCATCTGGCCACGCGTCTGACGGTAACTCGACCCAACAGGGCGGTCCCGTAAGAGAAGCCTGAATGTATGCCTGAATCGCATCAGCGAGCTTAACCGAATGTCCGGGAACACATCCATAGAAATCTGCCCATCTAGAAGATTCAAAGGATGCTGGTGAATTGCCCAAGTCCTGAAAGAAAGCTGCTTCCCAATTCTGATTCTTCACTTTGTTTCCTAGCAATACTCCTCTTCCCTTAAATTTTCGTCTCTCATCACTCATTGGCAACTGGTAGTTCTTTTCCACAATGATGCCATGGACCCTTGCAAAGTGCACGACCTGCTTCAGAGTGAGCGCTTCTTGTTTTACGTCGTGATACTCTCGAATTACAGATAAGTCGAACACTCCTTGCTCGTGAAGTCCCAACCATTCTTTTCTCATTGAGGCTTTAGCCTTGGGATTCTTCAACATTTCTGCTCGACTAAAAGGCCTGGAAACTGCTGCATTGAACAGGTTCCGATAAGCACTCATCGGGTTCGTTGCGTCGGCATATGTGTATCTTTCTCGATGTTTGGAGATCGAGTTGATGCACGGCATTGACGGAAATGACAAGTGATGATCCTTCAAGTTCTTTGTGAAATCTTCGGTCGTGCATCTATTGGATTCCGTTGGCATTGCATATGTTACTGCCATATCGTTGAGGATTTCTCCACTGTTGACATCAATGATATTTAGTGGATCCCAAGTAGCACGTGGGCCGAACCCATTCTCCACACTCGTCCACTCCTCCCATTCGACTAAGTAATCGTCGTCGCTTGGGAGTTCTGTGGAAAGTGTAGATGCCGAAGACGGACTATGGCCCCCCATGTCATCGTCATCGATGGTCGACGTCCGATCTTTCTTCAGACCGATGAAGATGTTGGGCGATATGTCCTTAGGATCATCATCCTTGTCCTCCTTCTTTTTCTTCTTCCTTTTGTCCTTGCTGGATCCCGCACCTTTACTCTCTCTCTCTTTCATCTTTTCTTTCTCGAGAGCTTCTTTCTTCTCAGCGATGGCTCTATCAGATAGAGATAACGCTTTCCATTCTTCTGGAGTATATTTTGATCTTGGTCTCGGTGATGATCTGAAGAACCTTCTCCCGTCTGATCCAACCTTATATGGATTCCCTTTCCTGTCCAATTTCACGGTTTCACCATCATCATTCAAGTAGATGATACCATCACTCGCTTTTCCCATGGACATATGATCCATTGAAGGATCTCCAACTGGCGGGTGATCTTCCCTGCTGGTCGAAGGTGGTACCTTCGCCTTGGCAGTTTTGGACAATATTTTAGAGTGACCGCCATCAGGTTTCGGATCATCATCATCACCGGGATCATCTCGTTCTTCATCATCTGCTTCATGATCTCCAATGGCTTCTTCGTCGTCCTCATCCCTAATCTCCCTTTCCGCAAGCTCCTCAAAATCCATACCGGGCTCAGTTGGTTCATATTCTCCATAGTCAATCATTTGACTAGGATCTCCGACCTCTGGCTCTCCATCTCTCCTGTCACGGATCTTCATGCCTTCCAACGTGTTGTTGATCTTCTCGTATCCTTCCTTCAATGGGAATTCGATGAGAGCGAGGAATACCAGGGTCTCTGTGAGCTGTGGTGTGAGTAGCTTTCTGATAGGACGATTGGCATCAAACGCAAGGCTTTGATGTGCAAAAGTTTCAAGACTCCACACTCTGTATTGTCTCAACCAGTTCATCCCGGGCTTAATCTCATATCCGGCGAAAATACCTGGGATCCCCTTGGGATCAAACTTGTGCTTTTGCTCAATCCTCCCTTGACTGCTCGGCATGAAGAAGACCTTTGCACCGAAGGGAATCTTCTCTCCATGGAACTCTTTCCCATGTAGCTTGTACCAAGGGCTCACTCCATCCTCTCCTTCCTCAATGTTCAAAAGATGGCTGACGCATTCTACTGCATAGCTCCAGAAACATGGTGGTAACCCCGCTTCCAAGAGACAAGTTGCGGTTGTCATCATAATGAACTGATTGTTCCTCTCCGCCAGAGAATTGTTTTGAGGATGATTCGGTAGAGAGTGATCAAATGGGATCTTCAGTTGTTTCATGGCCGTCTCAAACTCTGGGGCTTTGTCGGCATAAGCAATCTTGATCTTCCTCAATCCCTTGAAGTGGTTTATTGCATTGATCACGTCCTTGGTATACTTCTCTTTCGACGGATAGGCCCATATGACGCCTGTGTACCTGTCACGAATGACGAAGATCTCTCGATCAGTACTGATCCCTTGATCAAGGATGTTCCTTGTATCGACAAAATCAAAGGTAACCAGGTCTCCAAAAGCTTTGAGCTTTCTCTTGAACGCTCCCCGATGCGTCTTGAAGTGTTTCATCTTTGCTCTGATGCATGATTCACAGTAGGGATTCTTGTAACGATGTGTGAGTAGATGCTCGATTTTCCTGGCATCTGCTCTCAGAGTTCCTCTTCTCACCATTCTACTTGCACCGTCAACAACATCCACCTCGATGTCATCTGCATCATCATCGTCAGCTTCTGGTTCACTGTCTCCGGCGACATCTGATCCTACCTCATCTTCTTCTCCAGGAGATGCCTTGAACTTCTTATTCCTCTTTCGCCTTTTGACTTTTGGAGGTTCAATCACAGGAAGGTCGTCATTATCACACATGATCCCTTGAGGATCCACATCACAGTTGATGAAAGTCGATTGGTAATCGGCTTCATCTTCTCCTAGGGTGAACCTTGCGATCATCTCCGCCCTTGTATCGTCGGTGGGAGTACAGAAATCACTGCCCTTGACAATATATGGGATGTTTCCCTCTACTTCTAACATTATTTTCTTGTAGTTCGGGGAAATCATGTACGGGTTGCCGCAGGCTGGCCATATGAATGTGTATCCTTCCTCCATGCATTTCTTTCCAACAGACAGTACTGAAGGAGATTCATCTAGGACGAATGGGGAGTAGGTAGAATCAAATTCGTCGAAATGAATGTCGGCGACCCCTTTTGTGGATGTCACTCCATTTGCGGTATAGAATGACATTGATTGATCGCTTTCTCTCACTTCCAGACCTAGTTTCTTGGCTCTGCCTTTCGATATCAGATCATACCCACATCCTGTGTCCATGATGAACTTCGTTCTTGACCCTTTGGCTGGAATAGACAACGTCTTTGTGTCTGCATGATCATTATTTCCCTCGCATACATGAGGAATGACTTTATGATGGAAAACTAGGCCGTCATCTTCATCAAAAGACATAGTGACCGATAGGTCACCCTTTGGTCCAACTGGTATTCGGATCCTCTTGATCTCAGTGTAGGGGACCATCAATATGCCTCTTGCCTCTGCGACCTTTTCTTCAAATCTGATTTGTTCTTTCCTCGTGTAGCAGGTGAGCTCTTTCTCATCATATCGTTTGATGTCCGGACGTAGAGGTTTCTTTTCTACTACCTTCCATTTGTCCCTGACTGAGTAGATCGCTTCGTTCAACATGATCTCACAAGTCTCTTCATCAAAGGATACTTTTGTACCTCCTTCTCTTGCCTTGGCGGATGCAACAATCCCTTCATCTTCGGATTCGTCCATGAAGAGTTCACCGCCAATGGCCGGGGCTCCAGGCTTCGCCTTAGGCTTCGGCTTGGGTTTTGCCTTGGGCTTCGGCCTATCGTCTCCTGAGTCAGCTGGTACAGATATCCCTTTCTTAGGAGAGGCTTTTGGGTCATGGTAGAACTTACAATCCTTCCCTTTGTCACAAGTTCCTCGAATCCACATCCAACATACTGGCTTGTCATTCTTTCCGACAGAAGGTCCTCTGGATGGCGATCTGGGTTTCTTGTGACTGAATGGGCAATCTTTCCCCATAGTACAGTTACCTTTCACGAAGAATTTGCACGGTATCTTCTTTTTATCTGTACTCGGACTTCTGCTGCGATCCTTCCCATCACCTTTACCTTTCCCCTTTCCCTTTTTGTTCTTGTCTTCAGGATGCTTCTTGGGATTGGGTTTCGGTTTCACTGCAGCAGCATCTTCTGGGACAACCTGTTCTTGTTGCCCTTTTGGTTTCTTCTTCGGATCAGCTGGTGCAGCTTTCAGTTTTGGAGCAGGTCCGCCTGGTTTGAGATTCTGAAAGATATTGGTCACATTCTTCACTGCTTTCTCCTTTTCCAGGATCATTCTGTCTTCAGTTTGCCGTTCGATGTGTCTTCTGATCATATCACGTAGATGTTTGTATGTCTTCTTGGCATCATCGTCGTTCATGCTGTTGTAGGCGCTGATGTCGTACGCCATGAGATTTGAGTTCCTGATCTTTCTCCATAGAAGATCCCGAAGAGTTTCGTCGCTCGGGACGTCAACGGGTTTCATTCCTGCCAGAATCTCATCCCAAGTGTGGAAGAACAACGATAAGTTCTTGTCTCCTTGATATTCTAGTTGGTAGAGGTGCATTGAGGTATATAAGACTTCCACATTTGATGTTGTCTTGAAGTTCATAAGGATCAGGGCTAGGACCTCTCTTCCCTTTATAAGGCTTGATGTTCTCCCTTTTGCATTGATCCTCGTCCTCAACTTCATAGCTACACCTGAACCATCATCTTTCGCATCCATGACGACCTTGGTAAGAGCTAGGCCGAGTTTAGCATCGATTGAATGGAATCTTTGGTCTCCTGAGTCGACAAACTTGTCCGGATCAGGATCGTCCATGGCTTCTTTGATCCAGTCGATCCAGGGCTCTTGATCTGAATCATTGGCCGCAATGATGATTGATTGAATGAGATTTGCCTTCCATAATCCAATATCATTGATCCTGGGCCATGACGGAACGTTTATCTTTGATTCTTCCTTCCTCGATACCTTCATGACAGTAGAGGTTGCCGGTGCAAGATGAGATGAAGAGGATGCCTCTGTTTCTGAAATCTTATCCCTCAATGATTTGTTCGCCTCGGACAGCTCAATTGATTTCTCCCTTTCCTCGGCGTACTCATTGTGGGTTTCGGCATACCATTCATACATCTCATCTCGGCTCTCTGTCATTTCATTGTACCCGTCCTTGTAGTATTTCGCCTCCTCTTTCGCGTTCCGAACCTCATCTTCCTCGGACGCGTGGGTTGGTAACCCGCGGTCTCTGGAACTAGAACGCTTGCTGTACCGAGAGACTATGGGTGCCATTCGTGCTTCTGCTTTTAATTTCGCATTTTCCATAATGACATTCTTTGTCTCCTTCTGGCTTTCCAATAGTGCATCCTCCAGTTCTCTGATCTTCTGTTGAATTTCAGCACCATCATCGCCGAACATAGGAGCTCTCATCATATTCTCTCTTTTCAGCTGTGCGTTGGCTTCGGATAGAGCGAGGTTGACGTCTTTCAATTGTTGTCGTTCACGGATGGAGCCTTCTAGGACTTCGTTGTTGAATATTTCTCCTTTTGCGACGACCTCTTTTGCTACGTTTGCTTCGTATTCGTGGTGGCTCGCCCTCGCATCTGCCATTTCTTTAGCAGATACTTCAGTCTGGCATATAAACATCTCCATCCTCATGCCCACTTCCATCTCTCCCATCTCCGCTTTCGCGTTGAGTTCGGCTCCACGTGCCATAGCTAGTTGACCTCGTAGGTGATCAATAACCATAGCTTCCTGATTGCTCTGATCTTGAGATGAGTGAACATTGTGTTGAAGACGTCTTTCCCTGACCTCACTGTTCCATTGTTCTTCTCTCTGGTGTTGGATCACCTCGTGCATGTTGACATTCTCATCCTGTAGCGCAATCATTCTAGCTTGTATCTGGTCAGCTATTCCAACGAAGGCTGTGTTCTCATCATGAATGGCTTTTGATCTTCTATTGATCGCCAATGAAGATTCATTCTGTTCTTGGATGTGTCCAATTGCTGCTTGAAGCTCTTGGGACATTCTGTCCTTCGTTGCTTTCACAGATTCAAGCTCTGAATGTTCTTGATGAGTTTCTTGCGCAAGCTCTTGATATCTCATGTAGATATGTTCAGCTGTCGATTCCGCCAAGCGTAGTTTGTGTTCGAGCTCTTCAATTCTTATTGTCGCTCCTTCATCCTCCTGTGTCATCTCCTGTAGATGCTCCTGCATCTTCCTGTTGTAGTCAGACATTTGCCTGAACTCCACTTCAGCCTCCTGGTGTAGTCGTGAGTATCCGGCTTGGATGCATTCATATTCTTGATGAAGAAAATTGTATGCGTTTCTCGCCGATCTCAATTCTTCACCCAGCTGAATCTCTCTTCTTTGCTCTTTTGTTCCTCTATCATCGTCACGTCTCTTCTCTATACTCCTTCTTGGGGATCTTGCGGTAGACGTTATAGGCGATGTAGATCTTGTTGTAGCTCTCATCGATCTTCTTGGTCCTACGGGCGCAAGATCGGTCAGATTCCGAGCCGGTGGCACGGATCTTTCCGAGATTTGTGATCCTGTAGGCATAGTGATAACGTCAGCATTTGCTGATGAATCAGTACCCATTGTAGAGTCTGGTGACGAAATGGTGTTGGGACCACCAGGAGCAGCGAATGAATAGGGTTCGCTTCCATTTCCTCCTGGGCTTGACATTGCAGGTTTCTGTAATGACTAGTCTTGTTCTCGGTCTCGTGTAGCTCGTACGGCTATAAAGAGCGCGTACGGCTGATAACCTGCGAGTGGATCTTAATCAGCGAAGTTTGAAGCTATCACTGACGGTCCATAAGCGGCGTAGCGTCGGAACGGAATCCGCACCTTTTCTAGTCGCTTGGTCCTTGAGCCAAAGTACATATGGTACATGTTGCACTATACATGTCGCTGCACTTCCATTCGCAAATATGTTACCTGGTGCGAGGCGCATTGCTCCACATGCAGGATGTTGCTACGAGGCAAAGCCAATATCAACCCTCGGCTATCTTATTGGAACTCATTAATGCACTGGTGTCCACTGGATGGGGAAGCATACAGTACTGTAAGTTTGAGGGTTTGAAGTTTGAACCGCTTGGGGCCAACGTTGGCATCTTATGTGTCTCTGATGCCCCTCCTTAAGGGTTCCAACCTCAAATGCCCATAAGTACCCTAGGTCTTTTGGCCAAGACTCTGTAAAATGAGGTATGTGGATTCTGAGCATTCCACACTAAATTTTGCACAAAAAGCAGCAGGGCTACACAATGCCCATATCGGGTTCACCATAGAAAATTGACCACAAAATGTACTGTCTATAAGATGCCCAGTGAGGGTCCCACTGCCAACAAAAAGGGTGAACAAAACATGGAGCTCATGAACCCATCCTGTGATTCCCTCTAACTGGTTGATTCTATTTTGCCTCATTTTGGCAATGCGCCTCAGACTGGAGACAATGCCTGAGGACAATCTTTGCTTCACGGCAAGTTCTCCGATACTGCCCTCCGCCTTGGAACGATTGGCGGGAGGAGCCAGTTGCGGGAGGTATTTTCCGCTGCAACGCTTGCACAAGCAGCCTTCTCCCTGCTTACGCCAGGGGCCGTTCCGTCCGTACGTTCTGGCCAACCTGGAGCCAAGATTGGCAGGAAACTTTGTACAATGCCGAGCCATCCGTGACATTCACAGCACACTCTACTCTCAAACATGTAAAGGTTTGTTCTATTTGGTGGCAGTAGGGTTCATCGGCACAGGTGCCGAGTGAGTATAATATATATATATATGTGTGTGTTCTAATATGTTTTATATAATAGTTTTCTGACGTAACAAGGCCGCAGTTCACATGTCACCTGGCCAACCAACCCGAACCAAGTTCAATTTTTGGTACAGGTTGTCTTGTTGATATCATTCTGGGATGAAAGTGTCCTCTGTGCTGAAGGTCAGTGCTCAGCGGAAAAGAATCCTTGGACTGCAAGGCCACGCAAGGTCCCCAGCGACCGGTTTTGCCCAATTCATCAAGGATGGATAGGACTCAGGACGGGTATATTGCAGGGTATTGTAATCAATCTGTTTCATAAACGTTGCAGTTCCAGATCAACCAAAGTAAGACCAACCCCTTAAACTGAGACCTTGTGTGGCGACTGGGAGATTCTTCAGGAAGATTCTCGGATCCGCCAACGGCAGGATCACATTTCGAGTCTACAACGGTACACTTCGGTCGTCTGCAAGGTTGCGCCAACGGGTTCCGCCATGGAGAAAATCCATTATCACATTTGGTTGAAGACAATGGACGCGGCTACTTTCATGTGGATCGGAATGCGGCTGCCCGTGATTCACCACAGTGACTCACAAGAAATGCGCACACAAAACTTCGCAAGATTCTCCGCACAAACCCCTGCAGCTGGACGAAGTAGTCATCCCAGCCATTGAATTCATTGATAAATTAGTTGGTGCAATGTGCTCAGGAGCATCCATGCTGCTGCATTTCTTTGCCTCTTGACATCCACAAACAAACTGCTTGGCTCATGTCCGCTCACGGCCATCGAATGCAGCAACTCTGCCAGGAAGAGAGCGTCGCAAATGAATTTGGCTGCCACATCAGCACCTGAGGGCGGCAAAACAAAGGGCGGCTCCGCGAGCAGCAACGAGCAGCTCCGCTGGCAGCTCTTCTGGGCTCCAGGCGGGCAAGAAAGAAACACCACCGGCCTCAGCTGCGCTGCTGTGCTTCGTGTGGCCCATTCGCACTTCATTGAATCATACTGTCGATGGTTTCTGTTCTCTTTTCAACCTTTCGTTGAGAGCTGCTACACCAGAACTATAACATTACGCAAAACGCCCCCCCCCCACTTCAATCCACTGTGGCCAAGTTAGCTTGAGTGAGTTCTACCCTTTGGCATCTACTTGCCATTGGCCTGCAACACATGGGAGTCTTAACAACTATTGACTAGTGATGTGTGGTTGGCACATTTCCCATAGACATATTGAAGGGATACTTGAAGGGATCTTTCCTAAGGGCATGAGACATATGTGAACATACACTTGATCAACACCAAACACATGTCATGCCTGACAATGTTGACAAAACAAAGCAAACACAAGTGGTAGGTGACGTATATGTGATACGCACACTTGAGCAAACATGCGCGGATACATTTGGCACAGGAAATAACGGACAGGGAGCAAACATGGAGATGATGCATGATAACACATGACGCATGGACTCCAAGTGCTGGTGATGCAAGGTCTGGGGTTCTTTGGGTTCGGAACCTGAAAGACACCCATCAGGTGTTTCTCTGGGGCACCCGAACGCAGGCTCTGTTTCCTTTGGGAGGCGGCCTTGTCCCCAGGCTTGGGCCCAAGAGGCCGGATATTTGTACCTCGCATTGACGCGCACGCCTCGAAGCAACGCGTTGGAAGTGGCCTGGGCGAAGCTCTTCCTGCCTCAACGCACTGCAAAGCTCATCCTTGGCAAAACAACGGACTCCAACGAAGGCAAGCCCAAGACTTAGGCGAATCGACCGCCGCGAGAAGACATTCTTGTGAAGAAACAGGGTGTAATGAGAGGAAGCGAGTGCTCAAACTCAAACGCAACTAATTAACATATATTAACATTAATTAACTAATTACAGTAACATACAGTAACCATATCATCGGAAAAGTGGAGCATAATGAAGGGAAGGGGGCTAGCTGCTAGCTGAGTGAAATCCCAAATCCATATCTAAACCATTCGAAAGACATCCCAGAAGCCGCAAAATCATTCTCAATCTCTCCACTCCGCTCCGTCTAAAGACCTCCCCTCGACGCCAAGGGGCGACGCGACTGCGCTCATCAGTGGACTCCTCCGGCTCCATGGTCAAGCGTCTCGTCTGGCGGGAAGCGACGACTGCCCCTAATAGCGATGCCCTTTGTTCCTAGTAGCTTCTTGTTCCTAGTAGTAAGGCCAGGAGCCCCTAGTAGCGTCCGATCGCTCCTAGTAGCGATGCCAGGAGCCTC
>CAXAMN010028805.1:1023783-1078046 GCA_963970005.1 Durusdinium trenchii
GGCCAGGAGCCCCTAATAGCGTCCTTGCTCCTAGTAGCGATGCCCTTGGTTACTAGTAGCTATTTGCTACTACTGATCTCTGTTTGGGACATGGTCTCATTACGTCTCATTCGTCAGAGATGCAGCTCCGGATCTCTGTTGCCTGTGAACAGGAAGTCCTGAAGTGTTGCGGGCGCAAGCCAAATCAATGTGAAAGCAGCTGGCATGCACATGAGCGAGTTTCAAGTTCTTGAGTCTTCTCAAGCTACAGCCCTCCCCATCCATGGCCCCACACAAACGTTGTTTCAACACGGCCCTGTCACATGGCGAATTCACCAACACGGGTCCCTAGCCCGAGTGCGCTTGAATTGAATGTGGAGAACAAAAAGGCTCCACGTTTCAAGCGCCAGTGAAAACATCCATCCTGCAGTAATTAATGTTGGTGATGGGACGAAAGCTCATAATGCCTAGGCATGTGATTGAACACCGCAGCATTTGTGGCTGCAAAGCCCTGAAGAGTCCCAAGGGGACGAAAGCTAGGCATAAAATGTACTAAATATCTATGAAGTTTGCAGCTGCGTGAAAACTCACTGAATACACGTTCCCGTGGAGGATCCCGGAAGTCCTCCTTGCTAGCTGCCACTGACTTCTGCATAGCAACCTTGATTTCCAAAGCTATGCGTGAAGTCAAAAGGATTAAGGGCACTTGATGTGATGTACGGTGGGGTGGCCTTTCTGAGTGGTGCTCCATACGCACCTTCTGAATATCAGGCATTTGTCTGCCCATTCCCTCACAAAATTCCAATGAAGCTGCTCGTGCTGAGCTGCCATGCGACGAAAACTCCCTCGTCCTGCCAAGCCACCCTATCCGCCAAGGAGGTCCTTGCTGGTCCACTGCTGCGACCTTGGGGTCTCAACTCCGCACCGCTCAGAGTCCCTTCCCAAATCTCAGCGACGCACGAGCAGAGGCGGCTGATGTCCGCGCAGTTGACACACTCCGAGCACGCACCTCGCATGAAACCAGCGCCCTGCGAGGCACATGACCCGTCTTTGGAGATGCCAACGAATGCAACAGAATCAGCTCTGGCGATCCAAGCCCCAAAAGATTAGCTGAATGGCGTGGCGCTAAATGATGCTAAATATGCTAATGGATGCTCATGGTATCTAATGGTCCTTCTTAGGCCTTTGATTCTTTCGCTGCCTCTTTCTGCTTTCACACCTTCTCCAAGGGCCCGGCCCGATGCTTCACCTCTTTGACCTCCTCTTCTTTGGCTGCTCCAGCGGCCTCGGCCAACATGGGTGGCTAATCCAAATGGTCTGAGGATGAGCAGTTGACTCTGTAGACAGGAGGCATATGCCTTTAAGAATCTCCGAGGTTGAGCCAAGATTTCCTTAGATCGTCCATGATCATTCAAGCAATCTGCTTGCATTCGCAAGCGTGCACTAGACATGATGGTGACACTGTTGTTCCATGTGACGTACCAGCACATGCCTCACCCTGGTCAGCGCTGATCGATGATTATATTCACTCCCATTCACGGGAGGCGACCCGGTGGGAAGCAACGTGTGGCTCAACTTGTCATCCAGAACTTGTCATCCAGCGTCGGCAGATGCACTGGCCACATCTTTCTTGAACGCATGCAGTGTCTTGAAGAGTTGCCTCGACTGCTGCAACGCGGGTTCCCTTCGTGTTTGCCATCAGTCAGTCTTCAGATTGTCACATGTCGAAATCCCAAAGCGATTGGTTTTTACTTAAAGCCATCTTCCCATGGCACAGCAGTGCAATCAATAATCCTTGGAATATCCTTTGAATGTCCTTGATACTAGGAACAAAAACGCTACTAGGGGCTCCTGGCCTTACTACTAGGAGCAATGTTCGCTACTAGGGGCTCCTGGCATCGCTACTAGGAACAAGAAGGCTACTAGGAGTCACTAGTAGCAAAGGATTGCACGGCCTCATGGAGGACCCAGAGAACCACGTTGTTCGTTTTGCACTGAAACCGATTGTCATCTCCAAGATTCTCCGCAGCTGCCTCCACCGATGGCGTCTCAGCCTCTGCAAAGAAGCCCAGCGTCTCAGACAGCCGTGGTCGCAAGCAGCGGTAGGACTGCCGAAGGCGGTGTGGCTTTTCGAGCTCTAGCAGGTGGAAGGAAGTCGACCTCTACTTGAAGGGGGTATACCCTTTTCAAAGATCAACTTCCAAGCTTGACAATCTTCAATGATTCCACTGATCATAGGTTCGATAGGTTGATATAGCTGCTCCTCTTACCCCATACATTGTTCCAACCTGCAGCACGCATGAAAGCTGCTTGGGGATACAACGGGTGCTACCAGTGCCCTCCAATAGCCCCGCCCGTGCCTCGTTCAAGTGCTGTTGCATTGGGAGAAGTTGCTCCTGAAAAGACAGCTCCCTGTTGCTGAGAAATTCAAAAACAGTCTCTCACATCCACTGCAAAAAAGAGGACGTTGGAGTGACCATCTGCTGGACTTGCCGAACCTTGCCCTGTTTGTTTTTTGCATTTTGCTGCGACTCTCACTCCGCTTTGGTAAGAGAATCCTGGTGTACAGCCTTCAGCCTCGCCCGCACTGCCAACGGGTATTCCCCTTGCTCGCACTCCCGCAGGAGCCACGCCTAGACCGGCCAATGATGGCTCAAACTCTCTGATTTCATGTTGCAAACACATACAGTACAAGCACGAACATACCCAGGTGTGCCTGCTTGAAGTCATTCCCAAATAGCTGACTTTCAGGATTCTGCCGGATCTTTCTGTAGATGGAGTGCTTTTTGTGATGAGACAGAACCTTTTGTCTGACGAATCAATCTCACAGAGTCGACGACAGAGGGGCTTTGACACCGACAAAGGGGTCAGTCAGTTGGCCTCTTCCGTTGCGAAGTTCTTGATGGCTTGCTCCAGGTCCGCCAAGTCTTCTCGGACCACTTGATCCAAGCATTCCAACTCCAGCGACAAACTGCTACAAAGGCGCTGAACCACAGGCACCTCCGTGAGATGAGGTGCAAAAACACAACATACCACTACCAGCCGCGTGGCAAAAGAATCACGCCCCTTGGAATAGAACAGATGATAATAGATGATGTGCAAAACTCCAATGGTGAACCAAATACCTGTTCAGTTGATGTTCATCCCCTGTAGAGTTCCTTTTTAACTTTTCAGCTGCAGCGGGCTCAACGGCACGCGAGACGCCACAGCGGATCCAAAAACCCCAAGCCATCCCAAACCCCATGGGCAGGGGCTTGGGAAGTCTGATGCGCTTTGTCTTGCAAACCAGTAGTAAGGTTAAAAAGGTGGATGTTCGGAAGATTTCGGAAGTGTGTTTGATTCTTTGATTCGGGGCGAACAGAAGCGGTTCCCCAAAGGCAATGTGCTCACTTTACTGCTTGGTGTCCTCATGGTCAACTTCTAAGATCCAGCCTCAGCGCCAGCTGCAGCCAGAATTGCGATATGCAGCAAGGACACTGCCTTGTCCTCCCGCACAGCACGGAATAGCCGAAGCTTGCCAAGGGCGGAGGAGATGGCAAAGCCCTTCCTTGGCGGCTGGGCTGCACATGCGAAGGAGATGAAAAAGTGCAGCGGTTCAAACGCGGGCGGAGTGTTCAAAGTGCGGAGAAATATAAACATCCAAGTCAAGGAGCTCCATCTCAGGATCTGCAGAGTTGATCCAGCTGCCGAGCTTGGCAACCTGCGGCTCAATCGTCGGCTGTTTGAGCAAAAACTCATGAAAATTGATCTTCCGCAAACATGAGCTTGGGGTGCGACCAACCAATCGACGACAAAGTGATTTGTCAAAAGGCGATCTTCACCCCATCCAACCCCATTGGCCGAATACCCCACCGTACGCAGAAAGCGCCGCAGTGCCAGGGAATCTCGCAGTGCTTCACAAACTCCATGGAGGCACTCCATCCGTCCCTGTGTCAGGGCCGCCAGCAGGCTGGGCTTTGGAAATGAACAGACTCACAATTCGGGTTTTGAGTTCCTTTGGGACACCTGGCAGGTTGGTAAGTTGAAACCTTGCGATACAGAATGAACCTGCCACGGCCGAAAATATCCGAAAATCATGCCCTATCTCATGTCAAAACCCCATCTCCATCCATCTCCGTATTACCCCTTGCTAGACACCTGCAGGGCATCGTGAAGAACTTCCGCTTGTGCTGCCAAGCGCAATGCACGTATTCGCTGGGTGCAGCGTGTCAGCTGCGCCAGTGGGAGAACAAGCCTCAACTAAATGTTTGGCCTACCAACCAACAGTTGAACAGTTCAAATCCAGTTCTGCTGAAATCTAGTTTAACTGCATTTTGTTGGATTTCACCCAGTGCAAGCTGCCGCTCTACTTGGCGCAGCTGTTCCGGTGGGTTCTCCTGCAGCTGCTTGGCCTCTTCTGCAGTGGGGATGGCCTAGGCCAATTCTATGAATACTAGGAGGGCATGGGGGGCACAGGCGGGAGGAGTGCGTTTGGTCTTATCCGCAACGACCACTCTTATGACTCTTGCGGCATCTCCGTGACTCTTAGGCCCACACTGTTGGCAACAACGCGATCTTCTCTGCATCCCGGAGAGGCAATGAACTTGGCCCAGCTCTGGCAGGGTCGACTGCGTGGATGCCTGCAGCTAGGAACTCCATGTCCTTAGATCTGGGTGCGAAAACCTGCACCCACACTCCCCTTAGTTTCTAGTTCACCTCACATTCCCTGATGTGATCTTGTGCATCTTGCTGTATTTTGATGTGCTTTTCCCCCTTCAACAGAAAAACACGCCATGGATGGGGCTAGCTCCACTAATGGAACCTGGTCTGCGTTCTCATGCGCTCAAACCCAGTCTCTCGTTGGCTTGGAGCCTGCCACAAGGTCTAATTATATTTGTTAAACCACGGGCATATCGCAAGGAGTCTCTTTTGGGGGGGCGGTATGTGAGCTTAGAACGCATAGAGATATATCGTATATAGTTATTAAGTGGTTGGAAGGTGCGCTAATCGGATGAATTTTCCAAGCCAAGTCCATCTCATCTTTGCTCATGTTTATATCAATTCAATTTGCGTTCCTGTGGTTGGGCAAGGGTTTGCCAACATGAAGACACAAAACACTTGCATTATCTTGCATTGAAATAGGCAACGCCAGGAATCCTGGCCCAGGATGGTAGGAAGGGGCCAAGCAAAATTCATCGTGGGGTTGATTGAGTGTCCTCAACCAACAACGGCTTTTATGATTAATTTTGGGATGCAGGCTACCCCAAATCAATTAGAGTGCAGCTCTTAATCGTGCACCGTGCACCCGGTATCATACAGTGTGCCCGATATATCCACAAAATGAGGGCGGTGGCGGCAGCCAAAACGAATGAAACCACACCCTTGTCTCATCTTGTCTCAAAGGTTCTTGGATGGAAGGCATCTGACCGAAAATGCCACGCAAATTAATGGCGATATTCTGCATGCGTGTATTGTCAAAGACCTTGATGAACTCCTGCGACTTCTGCGGTACAGGAATGCCCTGCTTGGACAGCTCATCGTCATCTGCAAAGTAGTTCTTGAGCCCATCAAACTGAAGGTCAATGGTCTCCATTCCAGGAGACTCGGCCTTGTCAAAGACTGTCCCTTTTACTTTTTCAGCATGGAGTTCCTTCCAGTGAAATCTCCGACCCAAAGGAGTGACCTTCCGAATCCGTCCTCCCCCTTTCATTGGCGCTCCTTTCTTCCCCCCTTTGGCATCAGCATCTGCATCTGCAGCCGTTCCACCTTTCGCCACTGCAGGCGGCCCTTTCTTGCCTCCCTTGCCGCCCTTGGTCATAGCTTTTCCCTTCCCTTTCTCTGCACGCACTGGGCTGCTTCCAGTTCCAGCCTCCAATGCCTCTCCACCACTCTCCGGACCTCCAGTGTCACCAGTCTGAGTCTCGACCGGCCCTGGCCTCCTCCGAGGCGTTTGAGGTTTGGCACCTTGGGACGTCTGGCACCCAGCGCCAGACACCGGAGTGCCGGACTCCTCGTTGCGAAGAAGCTTCGGAATTGCAAGGCCAGCAGGTCCGGACTGCTGCTGTGCACTCCAAAGTGCGTCGGGCGACGTGGCTGCATCTGCTTTGGCGCTGGATGTGGGCAAGGGCGGCCTCGGTGGTTTTGCTTCAATTAAGCCCAGCTCGACAAGTTTAGCTTCTAGCTCAACTTGCAGTTTTTTGGGGTTGCGCATTTCCAGCAAGGTCTGCGAACTTGGAAGGTCTTCGGGTTGAACCCCCAAGGCACATGACAGGCGTGCCTGCCGGATTTTGAGATCACGTAGCTCAGCCTCAAGGGTTCGTCTCCTCTCTTGATCGTTGCCCATGTCTGCAATGTGCAACTCATTCCGCCTATGCTCAATGATTTGCTTCAGCATTGAGAGGTTCCTTTCCATTGACTCAGCCCATTGACGCTTTTGATATTCCCGCTTCATGTCCTGTTTGTCATCTTCCTCCATCTGAGTGTAGTGACGCCTGGCGTGCGATGGTCCTGTTGAGAAAGATCGTGAGACACTCCGGGCAACAGCAGTGACCCCTGACCAAATGCCATCATGTACTGCTCGAGCACCCTCCACGATTGGTGTGAAGGCAGTTGAAAAGGCAGCAGCACCATCCTCACAATGCAGGACGACTGCCGAGAGGTACGACCTATTGAAGGTGCCATATGTTGGTATCCTTTTCAGTGTCGTTTGTTTGCTTAGTAAGAACGACTGGAAAGTACCCGTATCTTCGATCTCCTGAACAGCTGCCTCTGCACTCTCCACCAAGCGCTGGGCACCCTCTTCCAGAGATCGTGGAGTGTTGACCATGGGAGTAGACCAAAGGCGGCCAAAGGTTCAAGTATAAGAATATCAACAGTATAGGGCGACACTGTCAAGCCATTCAGTGACAGGGTCATGGAAAGCTCAGTGAATAACAAAATAAACAATACAAAACTTAGATTCAGAATGATGCATTCAGATATGACATGAAACTTTACCGGGGGGGCTGAGCTAAGTGCAAAGCGATTGCTGCCACTTTGTTTGCTGGAAGGCATTATGGGGCTAGGCATCTCTTGCGCGTGTCTACTTTATCTATGCCCACTATCACTATGCCCATGGTGCTTGTAAAATATGCTTGAGCCAAGGTTGGGTGAGGGCAGGAATGGCACGAAACAAAACGCCAAGCGACCATCGCGTGGGAAGCTTCAGTGCTGGCAGAATGCAAACCAGGCAGCCAAAGGCATCACTGCATCACCATGTGATTTCTCGCTGGTGCTTCAATCTCCTCTGTTTCACCGTTCTTTCCCAAGGCACCCACCTTCAAAACAGCATGGAGATGCATTTCTCGCAGTTCGCTAGCTACCTGGCGCACTCTATTCAACTGCAGATGTTTCGGCTGCCAAAGTCTGAGAGAAGAACTAACCTGCCAAAACATCCAAAAACTTGAGAAGCGGGAACGAAAGCGAGAATACTTTGCGAGTGCTGTAAGAGAATGACCATCAATGCAGGCAGTGGTGCACTCTGGGATGCTTCAGCGCTAGTGTCACCAATAAGACTTGCCGGAAATGCTCGAACACTAATCCAGAACAACCTTTGCTTCACTAAGCGGGTGCCAATTGCAGTGATAAACCAATTCGATCATTTGCATCTATCAAGTCTAACTCTCCCGCTGTAAAGGAGAACTTCAGCAGACCTTCTTCCGAGCTCACTTTCGTGATAGAGGACCCAGGCCGGGCAAACTTTAAAGATCAAAACCTCTATTGACTCTACGAATTCTATTCTATATCTCAAGAAAATGATCGACACCCTACGGGAGCAATGGAGGAGTCCGCACCCTTACCAGCTTCGGGGTGTCTTGGCTCAGACAATTGAAGTCTCAAAGGACAGCCTCCCAACCGTCCGAAAAAAGCATTCCGTCCGAGACTTTTTTGAGGTGCAAAGCCGCGAAGCCCAAAGCGCAAGTTTAAAGCGCACTGAGAGGCTTGACACTGCTGGGATCTCAAGGGATCCAAAGGGTACAAGGGGGAAAGCCTCTTGAAGCATCAAGATCACTAAACTTCATGCAAGATCACTTCAAATGCTTTGATGCCTCCTTGTATGAGAGACTGGCAAGGCCATCACCGTGTTCTGACAGGAACTGTCGGACCCACTTGGGGTCATAGTGGGCATGGTGTCGCAATGCCCAGCCAATGGCCTTCTTAACAAAGAAGTCCTCGTGATCCTTGTTCTGCAAAACGTACCGTGTCCTTATGCGGTCTCATGCGATGATCAATGCTGGGCAATCAATAATCAAAATAAATCAAAATAACATAAAATAACACTACTGCGATAGCCTCCAACCTAATAGCAATGGCCTCCGACCTACTGGCTGCGAGAATCTGCTACTAATACCTTGGCCAGAAAGGCTTCAAGGTATTGCTCGCGATGCGTCAATTCATTGACAATCCAAAAAAAAACTAAACGGTCCCAGTGTCAGTCTTGTCAAGTCGGCCTTGTCCTTAAGTTTCAGCTGGCTAAGAATAGCCGTACGTCGAAGCCAAAGGTTCTCAGATACTGCCCAACGATCCATCACCTGCAGAACTTCCTTGCAAGGCTTCCCTTGCCCACAAGTCAAGATGTAGTTGGACATGGCCGAAGCGGCAAAAATGTCCACAGTGTCCCACCAGCTCTTGGTGGTCACACCGAACTTCACAACATCCAGGAACCTTGGTGTTACTGGGCCGGAACGCATGAGTTCAGCACAAAACTCAGCACCCACATAGTGCATTTCTCGCTCTTTGCAAGCATAGAGTGCACGCAGCACAGCTTTGGCCAAATCCTCCTGGACTGTCTGGATGCCATGAGCCTTCCGCCACTGTTGGAGAACAGTTCGGGCAGAATTTCTTCGTTGAGGTGCCTTCAAGCCATAGAAAGGAAACATCTCTCGCACATATTTGGCCATCTCAACCGCACGCCGGGGCTTGCGTTCACTCTCAAACTTTCGCACGAGTTGTTGTTTCAAGTCCAGCGCAATGACTGACCAAGCCTGCGGCGCTGCCTTCAGCTTGACTTGAGATGCTGGACGCTTCATGGCGACGGGCTGACTTCAGAACTATCCAGACTGAGCATACAATCACGGCAGGTAGAACAATATGCTACCATTGCTTGTTGATGCTTGTCATTTGACTCATGCAGAAGGCACTTTCCAGAAATGTCCTACCCCTGTGCTTCATCTCAAGGTGGAGTCATGAGATCTTGTTTTCTAACGTTCTCAGTCTCTGCGCTTAGGTATTAAAGCACATCCGGCCTTCCGGTAGTGCTCGACATCGCTGTCTCTTTCGTGAAAGGTCCAATTGAACTCGACCTGGACAATTGAACTTGCTCACATATCTTGGAGCTTGAGAACCACAACGGGTGTACTAACGGATGTATCTCCATCTCCAATGTGTCATCTTGAGGGCTCAAGAGAGGGCTTAAGGTTGGTGCGACATCGTAGTGTCGCGCAAAATCCCGTGGATGCAGGCCACACCAGCCAGAGGTTCCAACATAGATTCGCCCCATGCTCCCAGTGGCTGATGGAAGTGGTACAAAGGTACAAAGTGTTGTGTTCTAGTTAAAGTCGTGAAGCTCACATGGTTCTGTTTCAATACGGATGGGCTGTAGAAAGTTGCATGCAATCTGGTTGGTGCCTTTCTTTGTCGGTTGGCTGGTAATTGTCGGTCCAGGAATGGGAAAAGAAATGAACACTAAATGAATGAACTATCCATGCACGACTTGGAGCCAAACAAACGAATTCTATGATTCCTTGCAAGAACATCCTCCAAAACAAACAATGCCAACGTCCAACGTCCATGATCCAAGCAAGCTGCCTGACTTTTTGGGGCGCAGCACCTTGCAGGCCTTGTGCACTAGGTACATGTGAGAATACCCATTGAACACCCCATGACTTCTGGGGTGCTCGAAACAACCTGTGCAAATCCACCCGGCAAGGTTAAACAAGAACTCGCTTGCGACGTGTTATAGAAGAGGACGTCAAATGTTGCACTGGTCAGCCGGCCGGTGCGAACTCCCAGGCACAATCACGATGCTCGGGCATGCTTGGCCTCAAGTAACTTCAGCTTTGATAGGGTCCTATGACTCCTGGGGCGGGGCGTCAGCCAGAAAGTATCCACAAGTATCTAAGAAAAGAGACTGCGGGCAACATGCAAACAGGATAGTTTTGGTGCGATACGGATTCCGCAACTTCAAAATATAGTATGAACATGTATGAACAGAATGTAGCGTCTGCCAAGCTGACGGCCAGATTTGCAAAGCCGTGCCTGAATCAACAAGCCAAATCATGTTCCCGTGTCTGTAACTTTTTCTCGGGGAGAACAAGGGTGCGTCAATGATGTCAATCTCGATGGCAATGCCCGCTGAAAGCATTCAAGATATTCAAGTGAGTGTGAGTTCACTCAGGAAAAGGCTCATTGCGGACTTGGATGTGGCATAGTCTCCAAGATGTTGACTGAGAACAGCCTTACAAAAGCCCATCATCAAGCTTTGGTCGCTGCAACCTCTTTGGAGCACAGCAGGTCGAGGCCAGTGCCAAGTTAGCCCAGTACTGCCTCGAGGAGATTGGATTAATTCAAGACCAGGAAAGTTGTGTGTATATATATACATATACTGTATGACGTTTTGTGGCCCTAAACGTCCCTAGGCCCTAGACACAACGATGTCACATACGAGATGATATGAGTAATCCGGGTAGTCGAAATATATCATGCTGTATCTACTGCGCGCCACCCTGTGCACCATCCACTATTAAGCTTCATGGGGCATCCTTGGGTTTTCTATGGTTTTCTTAATGGAGGGGGGCCAGGTACAATGGTACAACTCAAACAAATGTTGTTAATCATCAAAGATCATCAAAGTATCAAAGGCATTGTTGCCAATCAACAACAGCAAACAACAACCACAACCAACAACCGACAACAACCAACAACCAACGACAACAACAAATGATCTGTGGCAGCTTTGCGGAAAATAGAGATATTAGGAGGCGACCCAACTTCATCAGGGTCTTCACGATGAGATCTACAATCTACAGGCCCTAGGGGCTTGCACTACGTCCAGAAACACGCTCTGCCGACGCTTTTCGTTTTGGTCCAAGGATTATGTTCACGTCGCCAAGAGGCGGGTTTTCAGGGTCCAAGCTCACCGCCTTGCGCAAAGCCCTGGCCTTGGCTTCAGCTGATGCTTCCAGCAAGCGCGCAGGCACGTGCCCAGTGAGTCCATGGATGTCCCTGGAGTCTAAGTGAAAAAGGCTCGGCTGTGGACACTGTCATTCAGGTTCATCTTCGAAGCCTTAGGTCCAAGATATTCCAAGATGAAGAAAACAGCAACCTTTGAGTTGACCTGCTGAAGAACATTCCAAGGCGATCCGCACATGAATAGCACAATCCAAGATGGGTTGCAAAAACATTAATGCTTGAGCATTCGACCAAACAACAGGCCAGGTTGTTCCAACCTTTCGCAAAATCAGGGTTCAACCTGAGGCCGACGAGGAGAACAAAAGCAGAAACCAAACGAATCTAAGTCAACAGAGCTGATCACTGATGCAATGGCCACAACGAGGGCCAGACTGCAAAGATATTCGCAACCTGAAAAGAATGAATCTGCAACTCGAAACAAAACATCTACCACACCTGGTTTCAGCTTGATCCACTTTCCTTAGATGTCACACTTGCAGCATGTGTTGGCTACTGTGTTTGCACAATATGCTTTGGCAGTCCATGCCAATATATATATATAATATATATATATATAGCTCGCCAAATTAAAAAAAAATCAGCCGGGAATCCCATTCTGGAACATTGCCAGCGCTAGGTCGTGGAAAACCTGCGGATATTGAGGCCGCAAATCAACAGTTCAGTTTAGTTTCCCTAAAATTCTAGGAACCAAATCATGAGTGCGAGCATGTCTGAGAGCGCTTCTTCAAGGAAGCTCCCTCCAGCCCGCTTCCTTGAAGAAGCGTGAGCTATCCTGCGTCCACATCTAGGAGCTTCCTATTGCTAGGACCTAGGAGAACATTCAGTCAAATTTGTCTCTTAATTAAGTAGGAACCTACTTAATGACTAAGTAGGAGAGGCTTTAAGAAAAAAACACCCCACGGATCACCCCAACTCCTGGACATGCCCAACGACTCATGTCGCAAGCATTTTCTCTCGCCAACCATTTTGACCAGCATCACGCTCCATGTTTTCGGACATTGGCCAAGATCAGTCCAAGTCCAGTTCGATTGTCTGGGGCTTCAACTGGACGTCCCATTGTACAGGTGCCAACTGCGCAACACTTTGGGTCGCTGGCTCCGAAGCATCCTCAATACGAGCCACCTCTTCCGGGTAAACTTGGTCTACATCCTCCAGCGGCAGATTTGATACATCGGCAGCCAGGGGAGCTGGTAGGCCAAGCTCTTCAAGCCGCGCTCGAGATCGATCCTCATCTCGGTGAACCCAATTGTAGACATGTTGAACTGCTGCCTGAGCACCGATGGTCAAGCCGGGGGGTGGACGGCACATGGCCGAGCTACGCAATACTGGGTCATCACCGTGAGAAATGTCTCGTGCTAAGTTTTGTACATGTTGGACAGAGCTGAGTTTGGTCAAAGGAATCGCCCTTCTATGATGACCTTGTGATGTCGTGATATCCAAAAATATCCAAAAAGACCGCATGGTTAGCATCAACATTAATTGTATATGACATCCCAATCATCCCCACCTTGGCAGCTGGAGACAAAGCTAGAAAGGCTTCGGCTGAAATCAGGTCTTCCAAAGAAGTGCAGAAGGAACTTGCTGTGTTTGCTGCACGCTCAGCAGCACAGCCGCCGAATCGTTTGTTGTCGGCGCGGTAGCAGTAGGTCATGCACTTCAGGATGTGAGCGCCGGAATTTCGCGCTTGAACATTGAGGCAAACATCTTCAAAGAGCCGAAGCTGAGGCACATATTCCACCTGAAGCTGAAACAGTTGAACTAGATTCAGCATAACCACTTTGAAGACAGATGTGCTATCTAAAGCCCACTGGGCTGCTTTCATTGGAGCTGTGCCATCGTCCCGCAGGAACCACTGATGGCATAATTTCCTTTTGCCCAATGGGACGCCTTTTGCACGGCCAACAGGGCCTTGGCAAACATGGCACCTTCTCCACAGCGCTCGGTGCGGCGTCCCAAGGGCCGCCTCAGAGGCGTCGTAGCAACGATGGCACCAACTTGCTGGAGTTGACTCTGGATTCTCTGTTGCTCCTCCTCCAACGCTTTCTCCGAGAGCTTCTCCAAACTGTAGAAACTGGTAATGCTGTCGTCAATCAGCCAGCAATACTGCATGTGCTGCAAGGGGCCATAACCTCCTTCGATCTCTGCCCGGAAGGAGGTGCAAAGCTTTTGAACTGACCAACGTGCAAAGGCTGGGCCCATCTCGCTTTCAGGCAGAACTATCAGAGGCATATCAGGCCATGCATCACGATATGCTTGAGCTTCAGCTGGTTCCACAACCACCACAACCAAAGCACCTGGGCTGTCTGCTTCAGCAGGAGTTTCTGCGTCAAACGCCTCATCACCAAAGCAATGCACTGCCCTCCAATTCAAATGTGCTTCCTTGGCGCGACCCTTGCTTGGGATGAAGACGGGATATGGCGTCTCTGCCACCCATGCATCCTCTTGTCCAACTTGACCTCGCTGACCAAACCACCAGCACCAACTGAAAAGACCTTCGGCCGAGCGCTCCGTGCACCACAAGCTCATACGCAAAACCGGAAGCTCACCATCTGGCCCTTGGTAGGTCGCAGCTTGTCCCCCCGGAGGCCCTCGACGCCGATCCCAGGCAACAAGAGTCCACCGTTGCAGGGCCTCGTCCGATCCCCTCGTTTCAGGCGGTGTTTGCATGGCTTTTCGGTACTTGTCTTGTTTGAACATACCCATGGTGTGAAAATATCGCCCTTCTGCGATCTTCTGTTTCATATTCCTGGCGCGTTGGATACCTAAAACCTTAGCATTGATCTTTCCATAGCGGGGCGAGACATGCAACATCTTCAGGGAGCGCTTGCCTGCAGGCTCCAGTCGCTGCCGCCTCAACGCTTTCAGCTGCAATCTCAGCTGCCGTTGCGACCGCGATTGGACCACGGCCCCCGTCGCGGCTTGAGCCGTGCTCTGAGCCAAGCCTTGCAATGCCTCTTTCGAGTGGTTTCGCCGATGCACGGGTGCCAAGCGCTTCTTTCGGGGTCTTGGGGTGCCACATTCCTGCTCTAGAACGGCCAACTGCTCATCCAGTTGGAACAAGCATGATTCCAAATCATCCACCTCTTTGGCCACTGATTGCCAGTAGCGCTGCTCTGCACGCTCAGGACCAAGTGGGTCGTAGACGCTGGCAGACATGGCACCAAACGGGCATGAACATGCTGGAATGACTTGGAAAGTTGTGGATGTTTGGAGAACCCAATTCTGCGACCTCCACGCCTGTAGCTAGGCCGGTGTCCTTTTGCTGCTTGCATCATCTTGTGTCCGAGTTAAGTTCAGAAACTTACATCTTCACCGGGTTTTGAATGCCCAACCCGGTTCAATGTGTTTCCTTTCCTGACTCCCACGGGCAACATCACTTGTTCATTGTTGATCTTTGACTTTGACCAACCCTATCCAACATGAGCACATCTGGACAGATTTGAGGTCATGCAATTGGCAACTCACACGGATGTGGGCACTCAATCTTCACTCATCTCGTACCTCCTCATCTCGTACCATGAGACTTGCTCCGAACTTGTCAATGGCTGCCGCCAACCACCGTTCCTCGTGCAGTCCACGGCGGTCCCAGTCCGGCGGTCCCAGTCCGGTCCACGGTGAGGCTCCAGGCGGCGGAGTCAAAGCGATTCCGCAGGATCTCAATCTGCCCAATGCGGTAGAAAGGCCTTGGGTTTTTTGGGGGGTGCTTGCTGATCACTGCTTGCCGCGGTTTTGTTTTTTGCGGTGGTCTGACATCGATCCCCTTTGATTCTTTCGTGTGGTTTTTGATACTTCTTGAGGAAAGAATACTTTAATTGTACCTGTAATTGTAGTGTATAAGTAGATAGATGTAGATAGTAGTAGTGAGCCAAGTAGTAAACATGTGCATGGAAGCTACTACATCCGAGGAAGCAGTCGAGATCGGGTTCACAGCCGCAGCCGCGCCCACTGTTAAGGCTGTTGAAAGAAGGTGGTTGCAAGAAACGAATGCCCAACATATCAACATATCTGCTGCATGCTTCTTCAAAAGCTCAGCCACCACAATAAGGAAGAAACGCATGTGTGTTGCCACATTTGTGGCATGACTGATGCCACATTCTTGTCAAGAGTCAAAAGACTGTAAGCAGGGAACTCAAGCAGGGTGATAAGTCTCAAACAGGGAACTCAACGGATCTGCCCATGCACATCGGACCAAGGCATCTACAGCTGCATCCCACTCCTCGATGCAAGTTGGCACAGAATCTGGCCTTTTCTTCAAGACTTGTTATTTCTCACATCTGGCGCCTGCCAATTCTAATTTAGATTGTGTCGATATACTGGCATACTGATACTTTTCAATGTTTATTTGATTCGTTTCTATATGGTCTCTGAGTGTATTCTTTCTCGGCTGGTCTGGATGCACCACACTCTTGAAACCGGTGCGGCAAAATACACCCAAAACGGCACAGCCAGTCGCACAATCCTGGGGCATGATATCTTCCTTCCTCTAGCCTATCGATCTGTCTTTGACTCCTGCATCTGCATGTGGGTGATGCCCAGGTTGAACTGGCCAGGGACAAACTGCATCGCACATCATACAATACAATGACATACAGTGACTGTTTGCATGTGTCTTCCGGCCCTTGCCATGCAGCTGGCCTGTGTCTTGGAAGACTGGGGCTGCCGCGCCCCATCACGAATAAACAGCGTGTCAGACTCAGCCGGCTTTGAAGTTATTGAATTAGCCCTTGTGCAAACATCCAATACCAAGGCACCAGCCGACTCCCAGTCCCAAACGCGGAGCCATGTTCGAACTGACAGCGCTGTGAGGGCAAGGGTCACCTCAAGCAAATTGAGTGAGAGTCATATTTTTAAATATATATTTGCATATATATATATATATGTGGTGGTTGATCAATATTCTTTCATCCTGGAATGGCCATTCTTCGCGGAAAAAAAGATATCTTTCGCGGATCTTTCGCGGCCTCATCGCGAAGCATGGTCCTACAACCATGTCTAGCTAACATGAGCCGGAACATGTCATAGTATCACAAAATAGGGACAGACATCTTGCAGCATGACCACAGTAGAAGGTTGAACGTTTCCACAGCTACTCAGGGTCACTTGCAGCATCTGTGGCGCAACTCAAACCAATCCTCGTGCCAGCTACCAACACAGGGTGATGCAGCTTGGGGAATGTTGGGGGGCCTCAAGCTGGGAACCTGGACTTTAGCGGCACATTCGCGAAACTTTCGCGGATCTTTCGCGAAATTTCACTGGCGCTTTCCCGGGGAAGCCGTATGCAAACATCTGCACAGCCCGTCAGAGCAGCTGCAGGTTGTTGCCTCAGTCAGGGCTGCTCCTACTCAGGTTGCTTGTCTATGATAGTGGGGACAGGAATCGGAGAATCCTTTACGCACTGCCAGGGCTGGGCACGGAAATATTGAGGCTTCAATTCGTTAGTCTGTGACATATGGGGACACTTCCGCCCACCGGCTCTGCCGGAAGATTGCCTTGTATTTCTATTCTTTGTCAGTAAGGAAAACGTATGAAAGCGATGACCGTCGATAAATCTTTCGCGAAAAAAAAGATACTTTCGCGAACCTCATCGCGAATCTTTCGCGGATTGTTCTAACAACATCTGAAAGGCTGTTTTATATAAAACTCCTTACACGGGGTTTTCGATCAACTCCCATGTATAAAGTTGTGCAAATCTATACGTATACATATAATATATATATATATATACTTTTTCGACACTACGAAATTCTCATTCGCTCAAGACACTTGTTTTTCTTCACATTGGGGACTGGTACGGTGCAGTTGTACTGCTCGGTGAAATGGTTGGAAAATTGACTCATTCAAACGCTCTTTCTTCTGTACAACTCTGTTGGACCTGACTTATCACTTTTAATTCAGACTACCCGGACTCTACCCCATTCAGCGAAGTCGAACTCGGCATTCACCTTGATGTAGTCGATCGTTCCACTTAACTCATCCCACCTCAACCTCGACGGCGCATCGGCTATATTGCTAGGTGACGCTATACGCGTGTACCAGTTGAGACTATTGTTGCCAGCATCTCTCACCATAGCCTCGACTAACATGCGGCGACATGCTGCTGACTTAGTGACCCCAGCTACAAACGCTTCCTTGACTCCTTCGTTGTCGATGAAGTACAAGACACGTGCCCCCTTCACCAGGGGAGCAAACTGGCACTTCACTATCACAAACGGCAGCATCTCCGCCTGGGCGATGACATGCTCATGACCATATCCACGCCAGTCAGCTACTATCTCATCTTGTATCCTGAAACCGAATGCGATGGCCTTCTCAAGCCTAGGTGAGAACAAGACAGCTCCACAAGTGGCCACACCGTCTTCATAGGCCCCATCAGTGAACACTAGACATGGGTCCTCACCATTCACGGCTTCTAACCTCCTAGGTGGGGCTTGTCTCAACAGCTCTGCCGACGTCTGCAAGGCCTCCCTGATCTCCCTCGTGACCCCTCTCACTGTCCTGGCCATGATCTGTTTCACTGGCCCCAACAGGGGGGCTAGCCACCGCCCACTGCACTGTGCCTCGGCGAAGTTCAACCTCCCGTATACCTTGGCTGCGGTTGCCGGGGGGAATGCACACAAAGACTCTACCTCCGTGATCGTTGCCTCCAACTCATCAACACGATCGTCCTTGTTGCGGACAACCACTACCCCATCCTGGGACTGGTTCAGGTCAACCACGACTCCGAGCACGACGAATCTCCTAGCAGGCGGCGTTCTCTTCTTCACCTCCTCGGCTATTCCCCACCCGAGCACACGGAAGGCCTCCTCCATGACCACCTGGGACCTAACAACCATGCCTTCCAGGTCAACATGCGGGAAATCGTCGAAGTAGTTGACGACCGGCAGGAACAAGAACCTCTGGAGCACTTCACGCAACGCCCGAGCAGCCCTGTTGAAGGCCATCACGGACCCCGTTGCACCAAAAGGGAGGACATAAGACACAAAGTACTTCACTCTGTTCACTTCTGGGTCGAGCACTGCAATCACTGCGCAGCTTCTATCGGCTGGCGACAGGGCTAGCTGCTTGTAGGCTGATTTGAGGTCAAGACACCTGCCACTGAGACGCAGTCCCTCACCCCTAAACTCCTCACACTTCTTCCCCTTCAGCACCAACCCGCTCGAGAGGCTCACTTGTACCTCATCTTCCTCCTTCCCAAACGCCCGCATCCACGCAGCCGCCAACGAGACCACCTCGTCGACACCCCCCAAGTCAAGCTTCTCCGCTACTTTGGTTTCCATACTAGCATGCAACTCATGTTCCTGTCCCTCCAGCCCAGCTCGGCGACCTTTGCCTTCATGCTGTCTAACACATGATCCGGCGTCTGGAAGGTCGTGTCAAAGGGGTGTTGAAGTAGGTGTGCGCGCCTGACTGCCTCTTCCGGGGTCATTGGGATGCCAAAAACCACTTTCATTGCACCTCCGTCATGTTCGTCCCCGTGATCTCCCCCCTCATTGGACGGAAAACGATGAAGAATCCGGGTACCAGCTGGAAAAACTCGACCTGCAACGAGGGTATCGGCCTTGGAGCGGCCACTCCAATTGGCAACTTTGTGGCAATCACGGGCACCTTTCACCTCGACTTCGACGACTTGGCCGTCTTCGGGCAGCATTGCCTGTGCTCGCCGCCCCCTGGGTTGGCGCCCAGCCGCCACTCGCCATGTGGTTGATGCCTGTTGCGCCAAGGGAGTGGAACGAGCTTCAAGGTGGATTGGGAGGTTCTGTGCATGGGCGAGTTGACTGATGATGGCAGCAATCCTCTGACATAAGAGGAGGGGGTATTCTGCCTCACTAGCGGTGTCATACTGCCACTTTCCAGATGGGGATTTGCTCACGGACCACCCTTTGTGAGCATGCTGTCTGTCACACATCACTCCCAACTGTTGCAGCTGCTTGCAATTGTGAAGTAGGGATGTCTTCTTGCCCCGCTCCCCCCCATGCATACACACCTGGAACGTCGTGAAGTACACACCTGACAGGTTGAACAGCTCCGCAATGCATGGCACCATCCACATGTAGCTGTTGGTGGGATTCTCAATGAAAACTATGACACCACGTGAGTGCCCATACGTGAAGATGCGTGCAGCCGTGGCATAACACGCATTGGCCAACTCGACTCTTGTCAAATCTGTTCCCTTCAACCCCGGCAGCCCGCTGGGGTACTCCGCACTCCTTAGTGGTGGTGGTGAAGGTACTCCTTGTTGCCGGAGCCAACGAGGGATCGGTTTGTCACGCGCTCGCGAAGCTGTTCCGCAGGGGGGGGGCCATTGGGATGAAGTAGATGGTGCCCTCATCGATCTTCTTCTCTATAAAACATGCACTGCTCTCACGTGACAAGTCCAGAACTATACATGGTCCAACTCGATTCTTACACTTCTTATGATCTACTCCTAGTGCAGAAAAACCGTGTGCTTTTAAACACTTACTTAGCTTACAAGATCCGGCAAACAACTCAAACGTGCGCGGCACTTCGCCACTGACGTTTTCACTCAGTCTGCCAGGACTGTGCCTGGGTGCTTGAAAAGTTTCTGTACATGGGTCGGGGCCCTCCGCAGATCTCCTGGTGGACACCGATCCCGTTGCCCACACTGCCTCTGCCTCCTGGCCTGTGGGCTCTTCATTCGTGACCTCTTGTCACTGGCTGCACTGCATGGCTCCATGGCCCTGCTTCCAGCATTTCATGCACGTGTGCAGCCCCTTACCACACTTTCCATCTTTGCCGTTCTTGCAGTTCCCGAGCTGGAAGCCATAGCATAGGCGCTCGCCATGTTTCATCGGTGAGAGGCCCCACAGCTCCTTCGGCATCTTGATGGGCATTTTCTTTGGGGCCACCGTCTTCTCTGCCTCCTGGTTCGATGAGCTGGCTTTGGTCTTCTTGGTCTCTGCTTCACGAAGGCGTTCCTTCAACTTCTGATTCTCCTTCATGAGCTTGCGCTTCCCCGCCCCAGTGCCAGTCACTTCACTGGCCTGGGCTGGCTCATCTTTGGCGGCTGATCCCTTCGTGCCCGGCAGCGGCAGCAGGATGGTCAAGAAGGCCGGGTTGCCCACGACCCTGTCCACCGCCGCGTCTGCCAGGCGCCTGCCTGTCCCGTCACGGCCGAGATCTCCTTGCAGGTCTTCGGACATCAACTTCCATGCCTTCCTGTCTGCTGCCGCCACCTGGGGCAAAGTCACACCAACGTAGCCCATGGGAGGTTCTCGCTGGTACTCTTGGAACATCTTGTCGATCAGCTTTTCGTGTGCCGTGAAGCTCATCACATCGGCCACTTCTAGTGCCAAGCCCCTCCTGGTGTATGCCTGTCTCAGGCGCAAGTCCGTGCGAATACCGCAGCTCCCCGTCCACCCTCATGGAGTGGAACTTATCCACCACATGGTGAGCCGGCTCAAGCTGATCTGTCAGCTGCAGGTGTGCATACACCGCCTTCAACTGCGCCCACCTCGTCTTCCTCTCCACCGGTAGGAGGCAACTTTCTGGTCTTTGTGCCATCTGCCTCCTGCGTGCCCTCCAGCCTGCTCCGCAATTCTGCGGCCACTATGGTGTAGGCCTCATGGTACAGCTTTCGGAGCTTCGGGAGATCCGCATGGTCCGCTGCCCCCAACAATGGCCTTGCCACTTGATTGATGAAAGCTTGATCATCACCGGAGCCTGGCGACCAGCTGCTCGCAAATGCAAATGTGCTCATCGTATTCCATCCTCTGCGGCTCATTTCGTCCTTGTAGCCGTCCAACCCCATGTCTCTCAACTTGGCGTCAAAGACCGCATGGGACTCCGTCAATGTGGCCATGGCTTCTACAACCACAAAACAGCGTCACTCGGGCCTCACTTGACTTCGGGAGTACACATGAACCACACTCATACTAGGTCTGCTAAGTCCCACTTTCTTGCTACTCTACTCGATCACCTCTTACCTGACATCATCTCCCTCGCTCCCCCTGGCGCGCGCTTCCCGCAGTCCTCCGGAGGCAACCACTTGGGCGTGCAGGACCACCCCGCACCGTTCGACCTTGCCGGACAACCCGGTGTCAGGTCGAATGCACTTGGGAACAACTCCCTTGTGCCACATGACTTCACTTGACTTGCACCCACTTCTTGCTCACCTACACACATCACCTCGGCTCTGCACCCACATTTTCCTCGCGGCGCTAGTCCGGAAGCTCACCTGGTGTACCCTTCGCACACCTTGCACTTACTGCCCCATGCATGCACTTCCTGTTCAAGCTTGATCATGACGGCACTGATCGCTCGTCCACAAGCTAACTTGCCTGGGGTGACACTTCCACAGTTTCCCAGTGAGGCCATGTCTGTACAGATCCGTCGTCGCTTTCTTTGGCGCACCTAACTTGGCCACAACGACCGCTTCCAGGTTACGTTCGTCTTCACTCTCTTGATCACCTGGCTCTTCCTCACTGCTTTCACTTGTCATCTCAGTCATCTCTCCAGGCGATGGACAGACTTCTCCGGTGTCCTGACCTCCATCATGTCCCACTCCTCACCTGGCGCCAATGCCTCGTCACCCTCGTCGTCGCTAGCCGGGACTACCCCGGAGCTCGCAGGTGGGGACTTCTCCCACCGTTGGTTCCGAGGTGCATCAGGCTTGAACCTCCCCTCCCGGATCTCCTTGATCACGTTCGTGAGGATGTCCAGACCTTCTGCCAGGGCGTCACGACTGTAGATCACCACGCTTCGGTCTTTTGGCTTCACGTGATAGCCCAACAGCCTCCTCACCTTCTGAGGGGGCACCCACATCACCTAAGACTTGCGGGCTGCAGGTGTACTTCTGCAATAGCTCACACAGCCATATGGATGCCTCTGGAGTTGTCAACCGAGCTTGACTCCACCCACCGCCTGGCACTGGCGTCGGCAGGAATGGCTTGCCTACCAGTGCTCTCAGCCCGGAGATGTGTCTCAGCTTCAACAACTCCTCGGCCCACTGCACTCCGGCGATGCCTTCACTTGGTGCTACCACAGGCAGGACCCTTCTTGCCCTGCCCACCAATGAGTCAGTCTTGTGAATGCTGGTGCCACCCTCCAAGTACCCACCTTCGACTTGAGGCTCCACTTCAATGCCCTGGCTGTCCCCAAAACGGAGGCGTGCATATATGCACAACAAGCAGTGTCCAGCAAAGATCCTGTCCTGCAGGGGGAAATTCTGCTCTGCCAGCACGATCTCTAAGGTCGTCACCTGCCTCACTGTCAACGCATCTCGTTGCCGCAGAACTCGCTTGGTAAGATAGCTCCGATGCGCCGACCCTGTCACCCTGCCACTTTGAAGCACTGGGTCGACGTCCTGAAGCTGGATGGTGCCTTTGCAGAATGCCAAAGCGCTCCTGAAGCTGTTGGCCCTGGTGGCTGGCGCTCCATCTCGTCGTAGCTGGTCGACATACCTGTACACTTGGTCTTCACTGAGTGGAAAGGGAGGTAGGCCTTTTGCTCGGGCCCATCGGACATACAGCATCATTGCACTCAACCTCACTTGCAAGGTTCCATTCTTCTTCTTGGCGAAGATGTCATCCAACACACTGTCACCTGACTGGTCGAGCATCCCAGCTGCAGCGCATGAGTGCCTGGCCTCGTCGATCACGATCTTCCAGCCCTCAAGCACCTTTGCACGCTCAGTCTCAAGGGCCTGAGCCCACAGCATCTTCTGCCTTCCATCGAGTTTGAAGCTTGGTTTCAACTTCGACTCACCTGGATCTTCTTCTTGCCCACGTACTTCAACATCATCTTGAAGCATAGCATGAGGCCTCCAGTTGTCTTCGTCGAGAAAGGCAGTCTCCATCACACTGGCGCCTCCTTTCAGCACCAGCCCAGCGAACCCTCGCTCCCATGGCATCTTCAGCTCCATAGGCACGTGTGCCTTGAGCTTCTGGATCTCTGAGGTGCCCATGTCATGGATGTTCAGGCTCGCTTCTGCTTCTGCCTTCCTCTTCTTGTCACGGTCTTGGACCTCCAGAGGGCTGGGCTTCACCTGTTCTCCTTCACTTGCACTGTCAGCCTCCATGACCTCCGTCGGCGACCCCGACCTGTTGTTCGTCACGTCCTCCATTGTCATGCTCTGCATCTCTCGGAGCCGGTCAGCCATCTCATGTATGTCGCCCACTTCAGCTGGCATCATTTGGAGGTCGTCTGCCGTCGTCTGGAGGTCCTCATCCACATCGATCACCACGGTCCCCCCCGCAACTCCTCCCCCTGGCAGGGGGCCTGTGTCCTCGAACAGCTCCTCGAAGTTCATGGCTGCTCAAAAACTGGAGTGTGGGGGGGACATGTCTTGTAGCCAAAATGGCACACGAATTCGACCGTCCATCAACCTTGTTGATTACCTTTTTCTAGTTATCAAAAGACATCATCACTGCGTGACGGATTGCGTTTTTCGTTTATATGCACCTGAGAAGGCAGGGGGCGAAAGCCAGCCCTCGTAGACCATCTGGTAAAACCCTCCTCATTCGCGAGCTTCATGTCAAATGCTCTAAGATGCATCTGCCGCGCCCTGCTTTGGGCAATGTCCTTTTGCTAGAACCCGCTTTTGGGAGGTGCACATGTTTGCAGGTGGCTGCCAAACAAAGCCCAAAAGGGCAGCAGCAAAACTGTAGCTTAAGGATCCTCAAGGTCTGTTCTGGGGGACTTGCTGCTACTAGTGGAACCCACTTTTCCAGAGGTGCGCTCTTTAGTGCGGGACGTCCTGAAGCGCAGGAGGGCACCAACCCAGAGCAAACATAATTTGTCTCTCAACGTGTTTTCTACTTAGCAGACTTAGCTGCTTCGGACTCTGCTTCGGCCAGATCCCAGAAACTAGCGCTCCTTTGCTGGTGCCCTTTTTCTTCCCAAAAAAAACACACAGAGCTCTTAAAAGGGCACCGCCCACATGGCCTCTTCATTGAGGCCGTTGGTCACGGCGCGTTTCGGCCCATAACTTTAACAAAACGATCAAAAAGGGCACCACCGCACACGGCCTTTTCGTTGAGTCCGTTACTGACGGTGCGTTTCCGCCCACCGTCTCGCTTGGACGGTGTTCTGCGCATTCCCTGCTGCCAGTATAGAACACGCCTGCTTGTCACAACAGCGGGCAGTACAGAAAACAGTAACGGCCCGCGCGTCCACGTGTGCTAGCAAACAACCATATTCACAATTAGGCAAGCTGCTGTACTTAATGGTATACCAGATCTTTTTCGCATCACTTGCATCACCAAGGCCCTTAGAAACATACATTTTAGCTACACTTTGGCCACCTCCACCACTCTCTGGGTTCATCCTACCCGCCAGGCACCACCTCGCAACCACAATACTACTCACTTTGTTCGCCCATCAAGCACTCACTCCAGCCTAGCCCATCCGCTGGCTTTCGTAATGCAGTAATTCATATCTACACAGCAAACAACAGACTTGGTGGAAGGAATGGCCAAATGCCCGAAACTAGCTGAGAACTGGGTGCACCGGCGCACAAGGTGACCTTGAAGCCTCGTCTCATGGCCTGTCAGACTCCGGTGATGGCCGTGATTGGATTTGGGCGTGTTGGGCCTCTGGACGTCCACTGCCAATTCCCCAGCTGTGAATCTCCTCACGGGTTGAAGCTGTGAAGTGATGTTCCATTGCCCGGTCTCCGACCTTCCATCCAACCGATGCGCGTGGGTGTCATGTCTCCTTCCCACGTTGGATCTTTGTTGGCTCTGGACCTAAGAGGTTTCAGGGTCCTCTTGGGCAAACCTACAACATCAATGACATGAGAAGCCAACGGGGAGGAGCTCGAGGCTTGTGCAGGGTGCCCTGCAAAAACGCATGCAGCACCTGGTCGCAGGCAATAGTTGGCACCAGGGTACACCAGGCAGTCGGATCTGTGGACATGGCAACTACCACTGCCAGACAGTAACCGGCAGAGGGAACGTACATGAGTCGCTCCCCAACCACCTTGCAGGTGAATCAGGACAATGTTGAAGCAAACCAGGTGAGCATCTATGAAGAAAAGACATCCAAGACCTTTAGTCTGCTGATCCCTCTGAGTATGTGACCGTACCGACTGGGAACAGGATGTTACCTGGTTGATACTTTGAAGCCCCCAGGCGACACGGAGCGGGGTCGGCTTTAAGGTGCTGAACCACTCTTGCACCCAATAGAAAAACTTTTCTACACGCGCATATGTGTAGATCAACTGGAGTTTTGCGGATCTTCCTGGGTACGCGGCTGGCTGGCAGAAACGACACAACCTACAGCAGTCTTGGGTGAACCAGGCATAACCCACTTACGGGCACATCATAATCTACACTGAACTCAAGGGGCCTAATGCCCCCCAACGTCACACTAAAGCAAAAGGCTGGGCTCGGCGCCAGAAGTGCCAAAGCTATCAACCCTGACCGCCGGTGCCTTGCTGGCAGTTGCCTGAGGTGGTCTGAGTGCTCCCAGTTCGTATCACGTTTCTCTTACATGTGCTAGTATGTAATTAGTGAGTTCCTGTGTGGTGCACGCATGCATGTCGTTTCTGCGTACGCATGGGAAGCAACAAGCACACGAACAAGCACATAATTATATACGTGAGAAGAGCAAACACAAAAACAAAAGAAAAGGCATCCATATCCACAAACCTCTGCTTGCTCATGCCGCAAAAACGACCTTCGAAGCTCCTCTTTGGCCCGCGCATGACGAAGCTCACGGAGGCCATGCAGCCCACGTAGGCGCTCAAAGGCAACATCAAGCGGCAGTCGAAGACATCTCGCACCTTAGGACAGCACTTGCTCGGCAAGGATAGCAAAGCCGGCCAAGTTTTTGGTGCATGTCACATGAGGTCACCCTACGGCCACCAGTGAGGTAATATACGGAAAACGTGTGGATCTGCCGTAAAGAGGAAGCAAGAGGCAACAAAATCAACAAAGGTGACCACCGTGTGACCGTTCAAACTAGCAAAGGCCACGACCATTGGTATGGCATCCATGGAGTAGTCGTAGCCTCAACGCCAACTTGAGACACCAACTTGCATGCATAGTGGCATAGTGCGGTACAGTCATCACATCACAGAGAAAGCTTATATGATGCAAGGCTCAGCACAACACAAAGAAACTGTGGCCAAACCAATAGCCTTGGTGAGCTTAAGTTGTGAGAGAATGCTCTGCACCGGCGCAAACTCAGGTTCTGGCCGCATATAGACCCCATGGACATATGAATAGGACAGGATCCTTGCCTGTGCGGTCTGGCTTGTAGTCACTACGGTCAAAATTTTGCGCAGTTGCGACTCCAGAATGCTCCAGATGTTGGTGCGCACTCACCAGCTTCAAGTATAGCTATGCCAGCTTCTATCCAGGCACAGGGGCCACAAGGAGCTTTCCTGTTTCGTTTCGCTCCACAGAAGTTGTGGCCTTCCGCTCAGTCTCAAAACTGATGGGGTTATCTTGTGGTGACCTGGGAGTTTGCTCAGGTCAGTCACTGCGTTTTCGTCAAGAGTGCAACGCGCAAGAAGCAAGAAGCCCAAAAAGACATTCGGCAAGAAACAGGCAACAACTGCGGATGTGCTTGCCGGCAGGAAGTAGGAGGCTGCATACGAGATATTTCTTGGGCCTTTGCATGTTCAGTGACGTTCCTCCAGTATGCCGGTATCTCGCCACAAACACCAAGAATGTACCTGAGAGGTCTCATTCGTGCAAAGGGAGCTATAGGGCTACAGTACATATGGCTGTAATTATGGCTGTATATATGATTTGATTATATTCATTTGTAGATTGAAACACAAAGATGCACGCTTCGATTGACCACTGCCTGGACTATGACTCCCAAAAGAACTCTGTACCTTTCTGAGGCAGCGTCTTGCAACCAATAGGCCGGCTCTCAGCCTCAAGGCGTTGTTTTTGGCGCATGCGGCGCATGGGGACGATACCAAGCGAAGCAAACGACTTCAGCACTGGGCCTGAAACGGCGAAAAGTGCCTGAAAACCAGGAACGCTGCTGGTTCATGTGAACTCATGCGAACTCATCTGGCGAGAATTCCCAACAGGGCAAATTCATCAATCCCACATCGATGGTGTAGACCGTTGGTTGTGCTTGCTGCAAACAAGTTCCCTGCTTCTCCAGATCAGCAAAGCTAATTCAAAGGGCGGCTGGAGTCCTGAGCTACCGGCGCTTGGCGAAGCGCTCTTTTTGGTGCTGAACCCAGGCCTCAGGAAACCAGTATTGCGCCCAAAGTATTGGCAAAGGTATATGGTCACACCTGCATCGAGAGGAAGTCCAAGAGCTCCATAAGCATTGGTATGGAAAACAGCGTGAAGCCCGATTCCTGCGGAGCGGTATGGAAGCTCCTTGGTCGCAACCGCACCACTCAGTGGCCAAACCTCGCCTTGCATAGGCCGCTTGCCTGGGGAATTCATGGACATCGGTCGCTGGCTGCGAACGAACCCCCGAAGGCCCCACGAGCCCATCTCGGCGCTGCGCGATGATCAGCAGCACGGGGAAGATCATCCACAAAGGGTTCTGCAAGATACCTGAAGATGTTGTTGCGTGCTTAGCAGGTGTTTTGCCAGCTAAAGCTGCTTACGATCCGATTTTTAGATCTATATATTCCGGGCGCACCGCTGCCAACAGCAGCCACCGCAGCATCGAAGGGTCGGCTCCGGAGTGTGGGCCACAAAGGCCTGGAGAGGCACTGGAGCTATGGAATCACGATCAATCAGTGAACAACATCGCCCTCCCCAAAAAAAACAAAAAAATGTGTCTGGTCAATTCTGGTCGTGTTTCTGCTCTGGTCTTTGAAGCTGCATCTGATCCAAAACGTGCCAAAAAGCCAGTTGCAAATAGTCGCAAAGGAGCCCTAGAGTCCCTAGAGACAACTTCATTGCCATTGGCCAAAACATGTGGAGGAATGTTGCCACATCTGCGACATATGAACAACGCTCCGCGGGAGCAGTGCCAACCTCAATGCTGCTGGAGGACTGAAGCTGGCAGCATAGCAATTCATCGCCTGCGGTCTGGTGGACAGCGTCTCGGATAACGTGAGACCGATCTGGCATGATCTTGCCACAGGTGTTGAACTAGGCGAACCGAGGCGAACATGATGAACTACAACCAAAACCACACGTTTTATATGATTGTTTGCATCTGATTCATCAGCCCCCTTGTCAAATGTCACTCAAGCGCGGGGCACCAAAAGGCCCAACAAGCAAGCCAGGATATCCTGCCGGAAGGGTGCTCTCAGGCGATACACGTGACAAAAAGGCTGGGAAGCCGACCGCGCGACACACAAGGTACAGGACCTCAGCAACTTGAACCACAAGCAAAGAACCGGAACCCATCGAAGAGTGCGCTGGGGCATGGGAACGATGCACATCACGGCTGCTGATTGATTGCCATGATAAGCGTCCAACATTTTCGGTATGTACAGGATGCACACCAAAAAGAGCTGAAGCTAGAGCCTTGGCTCACTTGGCTCGCTGGGCTTCGTCGCACGTGTTGCACGTTTTCGTCTCTTGGGCTGCTGCCGCCCAAGAGCCGGACATGCCCAGCGCTACAGTAGCCTTGGCAGAGCAAAGTTCTCGATCAATCCTAATAGAGCTAAAGACTTGGGCATGGACCGTCCGTCCTGCCAAGTAATTCAAGCATATGACAGCTCAAATCTGCTGACACCAACGAGCGCATCTGTCAAAACTGCCCACCATTCAAACACAAAGAACGCCGTTTCTTCATCTATTACTGTAGTATGCCGTCGGACTGAAAGATATGGAGACCCACAAATAGAATGCCGTGTTTTTTGGGGGTGTTGGAGTACAGTTAGAATGCCTAGGTTGCATGGATTTGCTTACAAGGATATGGCAGGTGGGATGCTTCACTCAGCCTGCTTGGCAGCAAGCGGTCCTAGAATCAAGGAGGTCAGGCAGTGCAACAGGATATTTGTAGCCTCATCGTCATGAGACAACATATACGGTATACAGCAACAACGTGAAACAACGCGGCAGCATCTGGCCGACTTCTGCACAAATCTTTTTTAGATCGCCGCATGGAAGCCCGATGAGTCCAGGCCATGAAGCAAATAATTCCAGCCTCGGTGGAAAAATGGTCCAAGGTCCATGTCATCAAGTCCATTCATCAAAGCCTTTGATTCTGCCAGGATCATTGCAAAACTGACGGCAAATCCTGGGCCAAGGGCGGAAGGTCAACGTGGTCAATGGGCGGAAGGATTTGTTGGTCCAACCTGACCTGAGGTCTGAGTGAAGCCAAGCTGGTAAGCCGGAAGCAAGCTGCTAAGCCGTTTAAATAATCGTGGAAGTGGATGGCATGGCCCCTCGGATGACCATGCTCCTCTACAAACATGGCTTTCCACTTCCATAATTATATATTTCAGGCAGTGTATGCAAAAGGTATCTCTGGAGTCTCTGAATCAAGCCCATGCATCGGAAGTCCCCAGAAGTCTCGTCGCATGAGATCTGCAAAGGATAGTGTTTCGCCAATCACCTGAATCCCAGAATATGGCGCTTCCCAGTCCACTGCACAGGCGTTCAAAACTACCGCAACAGCTTGGAGAAGAACGTTGGGATTCCTCATCACGCCGACCGCGTCGTCCATGATAAATCCACGGTACCTGGACACATGCTTTGGAATTCACCGACGAACCTTTGCAGCACTAAGTGTTGGACAGAAAGCCTTGAGCATAGGTTGCCAGAATCACGGCTTGGATGACCTCAAATATGCGCAGATCTGTCAATGAAGAGATTTTACTGTACTGATCATTTCATTGTGGCATGACGCCATTTGTTCACTGTGGCCACCGGCCAAAAGTGCCAGCCAGGGAAACCTGCCAGAAACAGTAGGATGGTGCCACAGTTAACTTACCATTTTAGAGATGACTTATCTGCTCCAGTTCAACCATGCTTCTGCTCATCAAATGTGGCAGCCCGACATCAGCTGTTCGCATGTTTCGGACCTTTTTAGTCCACGAGCTGCCGGATCAAGCCTTCCCTTCAAACAGTGAACCCCGAAACCCATTGGCTGATCACTGACGGGACTACAGTGGAAGCTTGGAACCAGCGTTGCAGCATCGCTTCCTGAAAATGGCAGTGCGCCCTCTCCCATTGATGTTCCAAACAATTCCACAATGAAGTGTTGCATGGGCACGCATGTACCTTCGATTGCATTGACCAATGCAGCATTCTACTTCCAACTTCCAACGACTCTCTTTTCCAGCCTCATGGCGTTGGCGTGCAAATGTCCAGAAAGTCCTCGTCCCTGCCTTCAAGTGCAGGCGCTGCTTAACCAAATTCAGAATGTTTTATGCACTAAAACTGAGTAAACCGAGGAACGTTCCGCATTTAGAACATCAACAAACTCTTGGACATTCGAGGCTGGTGTCCCAGTCCCTGACCCACAACCGCCCAAACACACCTCGCTTAAAGAATACTTCTAAGAAAAACCGTAAAAGAAATTGTTTTCATCACGCAACGGTTTTTATCCTAACCTTCGCTGGCCTTTGAGTCCATGCTAGTCCATGTGAAACTGGTTCTACAGTTCTATATGAATGCACATGTGTTAATCCAGCTATCTACGTTATTGGCCACGCGCTTAGAACTAAACAAATTGCTGTAAGAATGTCGGCAAAAAATGTTCGACTCGAAATGGACGTCCGCCACCTGAAACAATGATTCAATGTTAAGCTTTGGTGGCGCCCGCGCCAAATACCTTGCTTACCGCCCTTGCCCTCCCCATTTCATACCGGAAGCCAAGTAACAGGGCTCCACAGGCATTGCCATGACCAAGGGCGGCGTGTCAGCAATGGTCTCCACAGGATCTTCATAGGCAAAAGCCGCACCAGCCTGAACCTATGCCGGTGCACTAGTTGTCTTCCTATTACAACTTGCAAGAACGAATGTCTATATAGTTGGACCTAGACCTTGCAGATCCCATGAAAACAAATTACTGAAAAACACCTCAAAGCCCTTTCATCTTGCCCTCTTCGTGTCCCTGCATTAACTCAAGGCATCTCAAGGCACATTATCTGGCAATGGAATTGCAGGTGTGGTAGTCGGAGGCATTGACACAGGCATGGCCGGAGGTATTGCAGGCAACGACTTTGCTGGCTGCAGTGCTTGGCGTGTTGCCAACTGATCCAGCAAGGACTTCGGCAGCGTTCCCTGTTCAACAATGGTGCGCACCTTGGCAGATCGTAGATAGTGCAGTAATTAGCATGCAGCTAGCTGGCAGCCTAGCAACTTTCTGAGGCCATCTGCCAAGGCACATGCACTTTGCTCCACTGATTTCCTGAAAACTCCGCCCACAAACCTGGACTTCGGAAATATGCCCAGCCAAGGTCGCGCCCCTTCCGGACCTGACCGAGGTGGGTTCGTCAACTGGAGAGGAAAAACACACCACACTCAACGAGGGTCTACACTGAGCCAGCAGCATGCTCTCAAGGACACCCCCATCCTCCCTTTCTGTCCCTCAATCGAAAACACCCGCCTCTCCGAGCAAATCGCTTCCACGCTGCCAGCGTTGGCAAATGGCCCAGCGCTGGGAGTTGCTCTGCCAGTACATGAAGACCGTGTGGGGCTCATCCCAGAAGCTTCGGCGACCATTGATCACTTGGGCCTTACAGAGGTCTGTGCCACAGGACAAGGCAGTTATATTGCCAACGAATTCCCGCTGCGCAACATCTGACTATCTTTTCCACTGTGCCGGGGCTGGCCTTTCATAGCCAAACACGGCCAAACATGGCTGACATGGCCCAATGGCCAACTTTCAGGTTCCGACGATCTTACGACGTCAATGAAGCCGATGCGCCTGGTCCACAAAGTATGTGCGGTTCAAAATTCTCCGCCGGAAGCCTGAAAATTCATAGGAGGTCGTCTCCAGGCTGTCCACTCCATCCCATTCTCCTCGCAAATGCAATCAGATCCACAGTACTAGCACTGGGCGTTTCGCTCCCTACATATCGAACATCAAAAACAAAACTATCCCGAGCCTTTTGCAAACCTGGGGTTGGCCGAATAAATAGCACAGGTATGTACCTACGCAACCTAAAAACTCACAGACCGGTTTTCCGACAACCTATTTCAAGTTTCGAGAAGCCACAGTAGCGCTCCTGATGAATCCTTCTACATTTATACATGCGTATAGAAAACCCATTGGGCAACGAACTGCTTGGGGGCTGGGCCAACCAAGTCCGCCTCTATCTAACTATCACCTGTTACACTGTGATACTGTGACTCTAACTATCACCTTCCAACAACTGCCTTGGCAACATCTTATTGATTCTTAACCCACATATCTCATCTGGGCATAGAACCAAATATCTCATGATGAAGTCCTTCAGCATCATCAATCTCATCAGTGGTGCTGTGTGGACATCTCAGAATGAACGCTCGTTGGCATTGGTCGATGCAGGCTTTGCAAGCACGGAGTGTGGCAAGCTCGCCACCAAAGCAGGAGATAAACAATTTGAACAGTTTGGAGGGACATATGCCCAACACCGGAAAAACTCTTTTGAGTGCAACGCTGTTCCTGTTCTCGGAACCAGGCCAAATATATAGATCAAAATAGCAGTGAAATTATTGTTCTCAAACCTCTCTCGTCTCAACCCCGTCGGCCTGATGTCACACGGCTGTGGATTCGTGGGTTCGCGAGTCTGGGGCAGGATGCACTCCGGGCAACAGGCACAAAAAGACACCAGTTCAAGGGAGTTCAGAGCAAATTCCAACAAACCAGGTGTTTGTTGTCAACTTAGGAAAAGCGCAATTAATCCCTGTTTGCTTACTTGTACTCATACTCTTACTTGTCTACAACATGTAGTTGAACATGGTTTAACATTGTTGAAGCGTGCACTTTTGAACACCCACATGGAAACTGTTCATCGGGTGCATTGGACATGATCCGCACACTCAGGGAGACAGCGGGCAATCTTTAGTTTTATGGTTCTATTTTTGTGTTATACTTTTGTGGTAGATCGGTTGGTAATTAAGTCTGACATTGTTGCTGTGGCTGTCGTCGCTGCGAGGTGTGGCCTACGGCTTACAAGTTTGCTCCCGGCCTTTCTGCAACACGGCAACCGGGGAACCAAATAAGCCAAGGCCAGGAAGCGGGCTCCAAAGTGAGCACTGAGACGAGCAGCAGACTGGAATCACATGGGACGGGCAACATGGGCATGGGAACTCCAAATCTTAAGTCGAGGTGACAATTGGCCTTGAGTAGTGCAACATGCTGAAACAATTTCTTTGAAATCGGTTGTGTTTTCTGTCAGGTCAAGAGCCCAAGTCCAGGTATCCTGCCAGGACCTCCGGCTTGTCTGACGACATTCCCTGTCCTCTGGCTACTGCGGCTGAGGCAGGCGTCATCGTGAAAATGGGCGCACTGGACGGCTTTCCGTCGTCAACCTTGTCAGACTCCTTGATCTTCTTGGCAGGTGGACCCTCTTGCGGGGATGCCTACAAGCAACCATAACCAAGAGCACAAATAAATCAAAGCGCAAATGTAATGCCTCTACGCAGAAAAGAACAAAACCAACTGGCAACCGTTATGAGTCATTTTACGTGGTCAAACCTCTGTACCTTGTCACATGGATGCGACCACAATTGCATACAAGATCATACAAGCATGTTACAATGGATGTGCGCGATGGATCCTGAACAAAAAAAATAATCAAAATTCAAAAAGGCAACTTCTTCAAAGCTCGGTCGTTGGCTTCACATCTTGCCCACCAAGTGGCTGTTGAAAACTCGGTCGTTGGCCCCGGTGTGAAGGCTTGGAGCCCCAAACGTGCCAGTGTCACGGTGTTTTGTGTGGCAACACCTCATGGCATCAACGACGGGGCTGGAGACTTGACCACAGTCACATGGATTCACATGGAGGAGGTTCCAGTCTACATACACAAAACTTACACAAGTCTGAAGAAGCTTGCAGCATTCAGCCCCTCGGCCTGAAGTGCCGCCCAGTTGCGTAGCAAATCATCAAGAACATCTGGCACCGGGGCATTTCCAAATGCCTTCTTGTATTCCTCCTTGGAGCTCTGGCTGTTCACCAGCGATGACCAGACCAGCCTGTGAGAAGAGATTGCGGCCTTGTTTTGAGTCAATTCAAGAGGGGTGTTGAAGGGTGACAAGTGACAAGTGAAGAAAGACCACACGCCAGGTCCTGGTGTGTCCTGTCCGATCTGTTCAGCATCGAAGTTCCGGCTGTCGCGGCCATCGTGCCCCCCGCCTCTGCTTGATCTGCTTGGATCGCGTCACCACCACTCGATTCAAGCGCAGCTGTCGATACCTCTCGCGGTCTTCGAAGGTGGCAAGCTCATGCAGCTTCTTCTGATTGTGCTCCTGGACGTCGCCACAGCCACGGCCCCAAATCAAGCCCACCATACAAATAGAACCAAACCACGTCTTTGTCTCTGAGATGAACATACACGAACATGTTGTTTGAGTTTGATGGTGTGCATGCCTCTGATGCTTATGCCCACTGTATATCATTGCCTCCATTTAGCCACAGTGCAACACCGGGCCTTTTCCGTCTCTTCATCTGCGCCACGCGCGCGGATGACCCGGGCCAGCTCTGCTGACATAAGGTCAGTGAAGGCCTTCTTGCCTGGTGAAAAACTAAGGATCCGATACCATCTTTATAGATCAATGAAGGGGATGTGGCGAGATAGACAGGGTCCTCTATTTGACAAATGTTCGCTGATGTTTCTGAGTGCCAAAGAATTTTCAAGAGACTCCGGGTTGATGAGATCTGCCGCAGCCCATAAAACTGACATGATTGGCGTGTTCTGCCAGGGCGCCGTCTGCATCATCTAGATGCCAGAGAGGTACAACCCACTGATAGTCATCAAAGCCCTGGGCCTCTGCAGTGCACTCTTGCGGAGTACAATGATTATGGACATGATCCAACATATCCACGTATAAGCAAGACTTTCGATGCTTTTCTTGGCACTGAAGTTTAACCGCGCTTGAGAGTACAAATATATACAAACATACTGTACACATCCTATGTGCAAAATACATTTATCTGTCGGATGCTGGACACTCCCACAGCAATCTGGCCTCCAATGCCCTAAGCAGTCTTTCGCGCAGCTGTTTGATTTGTTGTGGCTGCACCACGGGCTGCCCCAACAATCTCTCCAAGCAGCTAGATCCTCACGGTGCGGTGTTCTAAACATAGGAAATGGGGGAAGATCAATTCGATTGGCAGCTGACAAGACCCAAAACAATAAACCTTTGGCAACCGTGCCGCGCTCCTACATGGTAGGTCTCTGGCCGCATGAGTCGAGGATTGCTCGACTCAGAGACCGCATCGAGTTGCTGCCTTCGTGTGTAGCATTTGACACGGTACAAGCGATCATGTCGCTCCCGGTTGCACACATCGCAACGGGAACCAGTAGATCTTGCCAAGGGCTGGGCCAACTTTGGGTCATGTGCGTATCGGTGACTTCCAGTGTAGGCCACCCAAACAAAATCGGTTCGGTTCGCCATAGGATCTTTAGACCCAGTTTGCCCCGTTGATTTTGTGTCTCCTGCAACTGGTTTCGCAGGTGGATCAGGCTGTCCTTCCACGTAGTCTGTCACCACATCACGCACTAGGTCACGAGCAATCAACACCTTCGAAGATTTTGGCTTGCTGGGCTTGCTCGGCTTGCTTGTTTGGCTCTTCACCTTTGGCTCCTTGCGAGCTGCCTTTTGTTTGGGCTCCAGCTTCTTTGTCTGGTGAGGCAGCGAAGAAAGACTTTGATCCTGTAGGGACTCTAGCAGGGATTGGTCGCTTTGGCCTTTCACTGGCGACACTCGCCCGGCAGCTTTCCCATCTGAATGTGGTCGAATGGACTTTGTCTGCTCTGCAACGGAGCTCTCACTGTCCAAAGACCGTTTGCCGTTCTTGCCTTCCTTTGGGCATTTTGGCTGAGCGACAAGGCTTTTGGACTTCACTTCGCTAACTTCAGGGGCCGGCACCGTGTCAGCCTTTCCATCTTGAGACTGTTCAGGCCCGGCAGCCTTTGCCAAAGGGCCCGGCACCTCGCTTGGACCTACAGAACACTTTGGCTCCTTTTCCTGAGCAGGTGCCGCACCTTTTGCATGTAGCTCCACGGGTTGCGCGTCAGGCGTGGCAGTCACCAAACGAAGGTATCCCTTTTTCTGGTCATTCTGGAAGTCAACTTTTGCAAACTTGATATCGGCAGGGGTCTCTTTGAACACCTGCAGGTATTCTCCAACAGTTTGGGCTCGCTTGTACCTCTCATATCTCTCAAAGGCAGCTGTCAAGACCTTCTTGGGATTCAAAGACTGGAAGCAAATCCGTTGTGAATCTGCAAATGGACAGTTGGGCCAGATCCCTGCGGCGCCGTCTGCATGAGTTCTCACATGGCTCATCTCGGCGCCGCCATCCGAAGCTCATGGACCCATCCACTGATGGCGCGCACAGACAGCGCGCACTGGCCGTGGGCTCGGATGGCCAACAAACCGCTGTGACGGTGTGACTTGGAGCTGTGCCATGATTCACTCACTACATGCTTATGACTGCCGTGAGTCATATGAGTCGTGGCATGCCAAGAATGCTATCCCCAAATAGCTTGAGTTTGATGGCAAATGTTTGCACATGTAGAGCGCTATACAAAGGACGTGGAGACAAGGAACAACACTGCGGCTGAATACTAAGGAAGGACCCATTTTTAAGAAGATAGAAGCATACATTGTTGCATAGTGTTGCCCAGTGTTGCATACAACACCTTGTATGGTCATTGTGCCTCCTCTCCAAGACTCCCCTCTGGAGGTGCAGCACCCTTTTCTGCCTGACGCACCACTCCAAAAACTCCATAGGGCCTTGATTGTTTTGTGCAAGGGGTCAAGCTCAAAGGCCCCAAACGAAGTAGCTTTGTCTGACCCATTGGAATCGATGTGATCATTTTCTAGAAAATGATCGTCAGCTTGGACCCTTTGGACTCCTATTGATCAAACCATAGAAGCCTCCATGAGGCTCGAACCTCCTGCGCAGCACGGCCAACTATTTTCGTGGCATTTTGTTTTCTGCTCTTTCACAGTTGGCAGGAGAAAAACACTGGGATTGTCACTACGGCATTTCCGGCTATATTTTTATTGTGGTTTGATCAGTTTGGTTGCCAACCCTCCTTTATCCTCCTTCCACAGCTGTGCTGGCAGGGGCTGGAAAAACTCCAGAAACAATAGCAGAGGAGGTCTAGAAACTGCTGCTCAAACCTGCTGTTGACAAAAGATCCGAATGTAAGACCAATCTCTGATAGCATCAGAAAATCCAACACAGCTTCCGCATATGGTCCACATTCCTCCTCTGTGAAATGCACTCCGGCTGTGGCCGCCTTGCGCAAATGGGGACTTCTTAGGTGATAACAGTGGGCGAGTCGCGGCCGGTAAGCTTGGGAAGATCAGAAATCTCCAGGGCCAAATCTGCCAACGGTTTCACCACCTGGGCATCTTGAGGCCGAGCACAAGCGCTTGACGGAAACATGGAACAGGTGCCGTTTTCCGTTCGGCCATTATATTCCCGCCTCGAACTGGGACAAGTCCAAATTTCCGCTGGGCTTCTCATACTTCTCCAGGTAGACGCGAATGGTAGCACCCGCGGAGCCCGTACCACTAAGACGAAAGATAATGCGAGAGCCATCAGTGAAGACAATCCTCAGACGTGTCAAAGCCTTCCGCGAGAAATGAGACGGATTTTCTATGGGAAACATGCATGCCAGGCTAGGGTGTGAGCTCTCTCCAACTGCAAATGCATCAAGTCGGATACGTGGCTAACAAAGGAATATATAATATATATATATACAAACAAGCGTCTTGATGCCCTGATTGGCCGACACTGACTTGTCCACTGGATCGTTGTACTCAAAATTCTCTGCCGATTCCACTTTCATGCCTTTCAGCTCTGTCCCCTTCAAAGTGGCGCACTTCTCTTCCAAGTTCTTCATCATGGTGTTTGCAGGCTCGGACTCCACCCCTTCGTAGTCATAGCGGCAGTAGTAATTCCTGCCATAGACCTTCCAATGATCCTCCAAAGAGCTGATAGAATCTGATAGACTGATAGAATAGAGTTGAATAGAGCGCCACAAAACCCACCCCAAATTGCTTCCAGGGACCACGGGAGCACCATGGGGAAGCCCGATGTGCCCCTCAATGTTCCTTTTTGGGGAGGGACCTTCGAAAACAATGAACACTGACAAACCAAAACCTTCAACAAAGTCGTGAAATCAGCAGAAACATGCAGAAACCACCGTCATACGTACATTCCAAGGGTCGAGATCTGATGGTTCATGTTCCCTACATTTCCTGTTCCACTGCTGCCCATATCATCGTCAAACTAGCATGTGCATTGATGTCTGAGAGCTTTGTGGAACATTGTAAGCCTGAGCGCAATACCAATCTTTACACTAAGACCTCCCCGCAATGCTCAAGTGTGGCAAGCATTTCTGAGAAGGTTGAGTCCTTGGTGATCTGTTCCACTGTGACCAACGGCTTCGACTCATCTGGGTTCTTGCTTGCCAGGATTTGCAGCCAGGCAAGCACTGCCCACATACCATCCTTCTCCCGAACGTGGTTGGCACCAGTTCCGAAACTCTCTTCTCCACACAGGAAAGGAGTGTAGTTCTCCGTCTCTGGGAAGTACTTCCTCAGCCAAATGGCTGGTGGGGCCCAAACTAGGGAAGAGAGAACAGCATTGAATGTGTATCTTCAACGTCATCTACCAAACAAATGGCATCTGGGAGTTCCTGGATAATGCACCAACGTGCACAAGGCTGGCAGAAAATGCATTAACAACAGGTGGCTGACCCTGGTGTGACAAAGTTGCTAAGCAATCTCTGAAAATTCAATCTTGTACAGGAGCTAACCCCAAGACATGAGTACGTGTGGATCGTGGCATATGTATATAATGAATTATCAAGGCTTGTTTATTGAATCAAGCGCCAGGCCCGTGTAAATGTTCTGAAGTGAAGCCAAGCTTCTCATCCCCAGAGTCCATCAAGTTGCCAAAGAACTTCCAGCCCGTTGGGGTGACAAAGCATGGGATCTTCTTCTTCTTGGCCACCAAGTCCAGAGCACCTAAGCTGGTCAGTTCCTGGTATCAAAACCTGACTCGTTCAGGCCTGGGAAATAAAGGGAATTCTTGTTACAGTCCCTTCTCCAACAAAGATGCTTTGATCGAGAATTCCTCTACGAAACGATCCCTCTTCAAAGCGGGAGGTTTGGGTCGCATTGCACCTGATGTTGGCATCGAACGTGCGCATCCCTTCAAGCCCTCCTTGAAGAATGGGATGCAGCTGATGTTAGCTGCAATGATGGCAAGGCTGTCGGAAGGGCTCACAAACCACTGCTTCCCCAGAATCATGTTCCTGTCCGCATCACCATCAGCTGCCGCACCAAAATCAGGCACTCCCTCACCGCTGCCCACTTTCTCGCCTACCGCCAGTGTGGAATTATCTGTGCACAAAACAAGCAGGTCTGATTTCAAAGGCTATATTTACATTGCACTCAAATTGCTAAAACGTTCTAAAGGGTTCGGTCAAAATGATTGCTTTGAGAGAACCTGTAGGTCTCTGTACGAGTAGCTCCTACAGGTGCCCCTTCAAGCAACACACACACAGATATATGTATATATATATATACACAACAGGGTTCTCATTAGTCCTCTTCTTCAAAACTCTTTGGTCTGCGCCTGTCTTATTGGTTCCCATCTTTTGCACCAACTCCACAGCATAGGTCAGGTTGGGATCCGCATGCCCGTGAGATGGGGAGTTCTTTCCTCCAAAGTCTTCCTTGGGCACGGCATTCATCAGCACCGACCTTGGAAGGGCGAAGGAAGGACTCCCACTCCGCCCTATGACTCCCTCTGCTGTGTCTTTGCCAGGGAACTCGGGTGCACCCAGCTCCTCGACAAAAACACGGCGCGCATACGGACCCTGCACACCATTCATAGAGTCGTAGACCATGCCTTATCTTTCATTTTCTCTAGCTTTGCCCTCAAGGCTGAAAGCCTGCAATACATGAAACATAAAACTGCATCTCTTTGCAGAACAAACCCATCATGTCTTTCACAACAAAACCCTCTTCTCAACCCTTTAGGTCTCGAGCTGAAGTCTTTTCTTGCGATAAGCTTCTTGATGGAGTCAAAGTCGAACACCTTCATCAGCAGTCCAACATGATCTTCGGCACAGTCAAAGACATCTACGCGGATCTTTCCGTCCACCACGTAAGTGCCTGATGTGCCGATGTCCATAGTTGGGAAACCTTTGCAAATCTTGTACTCCTTGATAGTCTTGGTGTTCTCAAAGATCATGTTTGTCACCTTCTCCGGGGCAGGTCCTCCATTCTCGCAATTGAACTTGATGCCAAAATCCTCATCAAGGCCACCTTGCGCACGAACTGCGACGGCTTAATCCTAAAGGTGCAACTACTAACTTTAACTACTATATAGGTGCACTATCGCATATTCTGCCCACAAATTCACAACAGGCCAACAAACAAGCTCAATTGCTCTGACCGGTGGACCGGTGGACGCGGTGGATTTCGGAGGTGGTGGACCTGAAAGAGCGGCCGAGATGCCCGGATTGTGAGAGGCAGACAAAATGAAGGCTCCGAATGGCACGAAGCCACCCTCGCGGGTGCGAATGACAGCACTGGCAGCCGGTGTGCTCAGCAATCCGTCCTGAGAAGAAGCCAAGATAGAACAAACAGAACTGCAAAGAAAGCAAACCAGCCCCAACGACTCAACTCCATCAACAGCCATGCGATGCTCCGGGTAGCATGACCACATAATCAGCACAAGTCAAATCAAGGAAAATAAAAATTCGCACCCTGTTACTGATGGCCGAAACTGGTCCTTGCCAATCCAAATTGTCTTCACCCCGTTCGCCACTGCCATTTTGGTAATGATTTGGATGGCATCCTGGTCAAGAGCACAGGAAGCCAAAGGGCACTTGCCCAAACAAGGTGATTGATTTGCTCTGGCCTTGTTGTAGTAACGGCCATCTCCGCCCACCACCAGGGTGCCACCCTCCACGGGCACATTAGTTGCTTTGAGTGCATCGAAAGTGCTTTGGACAAAGTTCTCCAAATAATTCTTGCCCATGAACTCCTGCATGGAGCCCCAAGAGCCACAAGGTCACAAAGAAATGTACACAGAAATCTATTTGTTTGAATGTTGTCCTGTCATTGCGTCACCTACCCATCTACTAGGCAACCCTTTACTCCAGTCCATTCTGAGGCATCATTTCATGAAGCTCCACTCTCTGCCTCAAATAGGAAAGTTGATTGATGTCGACTGTTGCTTGATCAAAACCTAACCGTCCCCGGAGTAGCTGCTAGCTTTACATCCTTTTGCATCTCGAGTCCTGGGACAGGTTCATTAATCAACAGTCTGCATGACCTGTGTCTCAACGGGCCTTGGTCTTCTTCCTCAGCCCAGAGGTGCCCGGCTTCTGCCCAGCGATTGGATCGGTGCTCTCGTTCGTCACGGCCAAAGAACCCGACATAAGTTTCTCAGCCTCCTTCCTGGCGGATTGTGATGTCTTCATTCGGAAGTGGGTTTGAGTTTGAGGCCATCGATCTTAGGTTGGAGGCCATTGCTGTTAGAAACAAAGTCAAAAGAAAGGGAAGAAAGGTCCAATATGGTCCAATATACTTATATAGTTTGCTTTGACTGACTTGAGGCCAGCGCGGGTCAAAGAATGCTATTTAGGTATATTTAGGGCCATATCATCGGCTGCAAGAAGTCACTGTGTTGGCCCCCCTGGCCATAGCAAGAACAAACTCAGCTAGCGTCCATGTGCAGACCTGTCTGTTTGGATGGCTGATGGTCCAACTCCACGCATCCCCAGCCTCTTCAGTACCACAGTGACATTCGGCGTGTGCTTCATGGGGCCCGCCACTGGAGTCCATTTGGTGCGCACCTGATTAACGAAAAGCTGCAGGGCAAATGTCTGACACATGAAGCTTCAAGAAAAATATCGTTTTTGGATCTCAGCCCCAAACAGCTGCAATGGTTGCAAGGCGTTCCTTTTCCAACGTGCCCCCAATGAAGCATGCCACGCTAATGGCGTTGCCCAGGGCGGTCAGGGTCACAGTATCCAAGGGCGGCTTTGCTGGCTTGTCGTCTTTGGCTGGGACGCCCTCCAAGAAGGACCTAGCTGTTGAAAAGGAAAACAAGGTAAAGGAGCATGATGGACCATACCTCTACCTGTACATTACCTGCACAATTAGGCAGGAGTTTGTGAGGCTTTAAGGGAGCAGCCACGCAGCTAGAAGCTACACTGCAGTGCCCGATCCCTCGCGTGCTCCACGAGCTAGCAGCTAGCGACACCACAAGAAAACGGGTGATTTGCATGATTCGTGTGTCGCATTGAGCCGGTCCACTCTTTCGGTATTCCCGTGTTCGTGTTCAACTCTTTCGGCTCTCAACCGATCAGCATGACCCTCTTGGTTTTGTGTTTTTTCTCTGTCAGGGTCTTTCACCCCGAATCCCCGCTGCGGAGAGAGAGAGAGAGAGGGAAGAGAGAGAGAGAGAGAAGAGAAAAGAGTCTCGTGAGATGTCGTGAGTCATTTCTGCTGGATGCAAGGCTCGCACAGTTTTTCTTAGCCCGAGGCCCCGCCTGTAGGCGCCTACTTACTTAAGTAAGGGAGTAAGCTACTAGCTGCTTGAGCTACTACATACTGGACACTGGATAGCTCATGCTTAGGCAGGGTAGCTTCCTTGAAGAAGCGCTCGCACTAATGATTTATATAGTTCCAAATTGTTTAGGGAAACTGACAGTAGACAATCTTCGATGTGCTGATGATGCAAAACGATATCAGGGCAAACATGCGAGCACTGGGGAAAGGACGTGCAAAAATAATGAAAATCAAAAACCAGCAGCCCAGCCTCGCCGCACGCAAGTAAAAGGAAGCTGGCTTAGAGGTGGTCAGCCTGAGTTCCACTGCCATGGCTGGAGAACCTGTTCAAATCAAGTGGTCAGCCTGAGGTTCACAGCTGCAGGGAAGATCGCTAGCGTCCGGTTCAATAAAGAGTTTTGTTCATTTTTGTAGACATTGTAGACATCATATAACATATGAATTATGATGTCATGAGCCTCCAAAAACTCCTTCTATGATCCCCTGTGCTGACTTTCTCAGCTTCACGCCGTCTCGCACGCCGTCTCACGTCCACATGGGGTCGACTCCTCCGTGCACGCCGAACCTGTCTGCCCACGCAGCGGCTGCAGCCACTGTTCGGACCTTGTGGCGAGGAGGTTCATCGGATTCCCCAAAGAAGTTAAACAAAAAGAAAGAACACCTACAAGTCTACAAGCAATGGCCTCCAACCTAGGTGCCCCAATTCCTGTCAGGCCACCCCAGCTAGGCTTCCGAAATCCATCAAAACTGCTCACAGATAAAGCCATATAAAGCCTATATAATATATCCTATCATATCCTATCCCAATCCGAAAGCTGTGACGCGGCGCGCAAAACTGAGACCTCCTTTCGATCTCTTTGCATGCTTTGCGGCGATCGGAGTTCCCATCTGCCGCACTGGATTGGCATCCTTGCCAAGCATGATTGTTGCAATGGGTCACCACATGTCACCACCAAAAACATCTAAAATTATGCAACATATTATGCAACTGTATAGCTTGCTTGCTCGATGGTTACACGCACACACACACACAATTGAAGCGTAATATCTTGACACGTGCCTGCTTGTCATTCTGCGAACGTGCCTGCAATATCCAAACACATTCTACAATAATGGGCCAACCAAACAAGAGATTGGAGACACACTTCTACAATGATGTTTGTTTCTTGCAGTCCGCAGTTGCCGCAGAGGTACCCGTGTTGAGTGCAATTCCAAAGCCTGCCACAAATGGCTTGGGATCTGGTCTGACAGATTCCTCTCAGCTGACGTGATTTGACCCGCCTGCTGCTCCAATCTCAGCCTGGCGGCCTGCAGCTGCGGGGCATGACCTTGGAACAGCCCGATGTGGACGCCGGCTCGGGGGTCTATGTTCGTTCTTTGGGGCCGACTCTGCAATAAGCTGGTCAGCTCCTTGGCATGAAAGCCCTCAAACACGTTTCACTTTTCGCACTTTCCGCTGGAACACGCCTCCCACCGTCCGCTCGGGATCAATTCAATGGCCTCTTTGAGGAGCAAGCGGCCTCGGCATCTGGACCGGCCCAAACAACTGCCGCTCATGTTCCACCGTGGGCTGCGCACCTTCCACGTTGGATTGTTCCTGTGCAACATGTATATTACTGTGGGGAGGGCAAAAAACTGACGTGGCACCTGCTTAGGCATCACAGCCGCACTTCCACAACGGGCATAGCATTGCCGGCTTTTGATGAACGTTTCTCGAACATCTCGCAATCTTAGCCGCTAAAGCCAATGTGCTCAAGGTTCGTCTGCAAATACTTTGGTAGGATGGCTGCTATAAGGCCGACACTTCCAGTTTCGCTTTGTCAAATGGCCAGCGCCTCTGCGTGTGTCTAGTGAATCTAGTGAGGCCAGCACACAGTTCCGGGGGTGTCATGGTGAGACTTTCTCAGACATTCTCTCACCCCACTTGCCCAATCCCTTGGGCTCAACATGGCAGCGTAGACAGATCCACCATGCATTTGTTCAACCAAGGTCTTATGAATGTTGTCCAAGAGGATCAAAAGGACTTGTGTTGATTTGAACCATCATTGAATTGGGGATCAGAGCCAAAGGTCACACTATGTTCAAACGTCTCGTCTCGTTTCACTCGATTGAATTGGCTCAAGTCACGCCAAAAAGAAGAAAAGCAGTGGCGGCGTCCAATCAACCCAATCAACACACACACACAAAGGAAAAAGACAACAACTGACTGGTGCTTAGTAGGGAATGAGGGAATGACCACCCAACAGAGATTCCTTAGGGTCCATTTCCTCATTCCCTACGAGTCACACCAGTCAGACAAGTAACAAATCAAGACAATGAGAAGCTACACTTTGATTCAGAGTTTGGTACTGGGGTTGTCTGCGCCAGCCCTCTAAGAACCTTGCCTTACCCTCACAGTGCTGCACACGAAATTGAAATGAAAGACACTCGCAACGGAGCCTTCTAGAGCCAAATGGGGTCATATATCGTCAAGACTATGGTCATGCCATATGCATGTTAGACCCTATATGACTATATGATGCTCTTTTTTTCCGCCCCCAAATGTGGCGTCCAGACGCTGCCAGGCGATCCACCGAGTGGAACAGATTCTATCTCTCCGATGGTCTCGCAGGAGCCTGATGTGTGCCAAGTTCTTGAGAATAGTCAAAGGCTTAGGATTGTGAAAGTGTGCCTTGCGACTCACCTGTGCTGTGCATCTTCAGCTACGAACGGAAGATCAACCGCACCGATGCACCAATCTCATGAGCATGGAACCAAAGCGCCAATGACCCTGCCAAAGCCAAAGATGCCGTAAAAGTTCCAGACCCTATGCACCAAGGTGTGGTCGCCCCGCGAGACATCATGGCTCAATGTCTGGTATTTTGCTCCATTCGTTCGTGGTGTGCAAAACCAAGCTCCATTGCCCCATTTCTGACAGGAAACAGTGGCGTCGGGCTGACTGCAGCTTCCATATCTTGTCCAGACATGATGTTTATGAAGAGGGTGTCTATTCCGCAAAGACTGAACTAAAGGACATGAAAAAAACAAATATAATTATGGATAAACCAGAGTCCGCCAAAATGCGGCGATGCTGCCGACCTGGAGCACCACAACAAACTGAGATTTCCTCAGGTCGTGCGACCCTCTGCCATCCATGACACGATGCTGAGTCTACAGCAAAAACAAGTGCATGGTGATGATCGCTGAGGCTACTCAGCAACTCAATTGCCATCATCCAATACTGGGAACATGAAGCAAGCAAGCCACCCAGAATTCACCTGTGGGGTATGGGCTTGCAGTAGGCAACTGCACTCAGCTTTGTTTCAGCAAGGGGCCAGCGGCCAGCTTAGGACAACAAAACTTTGGCTATAATCCACGGCAGTTGAAGCAACGGTTTTCAGCTCAGTTCAGAAATAAGGGGCCAAGTGCAAGGAAGCTGCTCAAAGAGGTTACGGCAATTTCTTTAAAGAGACACACCTTGGCCTTGATGGACCAATGGCACTGCCGACAAGGCTTCTCTCCTCCAGGCCGTCGACATCCATCAGAGTTCGCCAAGCGTTTGGTAGCAAAACGAGAAAGCACAACGCTTCACAGTAGAACTCAAACTTGAGGCTTTATCCAACTTGGACACCGACCAATACAAATGCCTACCTGCTAATATTCAACGGCCAAAACGAGTGTCTTCTTTGAAGATCTGATCTCAATAGCCTGCCTTTTGCATGACTCTGACACACAGCTTTCAGCTCATCTGTCACCTTGCAATCCATCCTCAAACCCATGCCCCGCTCCAATATCCATGACTTGACGACAAAGGTCAAGTCGGTCAACCGCTGCAACCTGCAGGACGAAGCTAAAATGGACATGTGCATTTCCAGGATCAGCTCACTTGGCACTCCCAAGAGTCTGTGCAAATCACCTGTCCGTTTACGGTGGACTCCACGCCCAGCAATTCAGGAATGCTACAAACCAAACGGCCTGACAATGCTATGCGATAATATGATCGGGACCTGGAAAACGGCTCGTTGTTTGACCACGTTGTTCAGTTATCTCATTAGCAGCTTGGACAGTATGCAGGGCAGCTACAACTTTTGCAGGGTGGTGTGTGGCAGAAAACTAAAATGTGGATCGTAGCATCCGGCAGAGGCAGTCTTCGCGCACCACCACAACCACCGCAGCGTTTGCCCGGAATGTTGGCACCGGCGCATGGCTGCGATAGCGACCATCAGCTACACTGGTATTTATGGCCTCCATCAGCAGCAACTCTCTCCATGCCTGATTTGGATGTGCTCAGTGGCGCCTTGGAATGCAAATGTACTTCTTGCGGAGTCACATTTGCTCAAATAGAGATGGAGTTAGCCACGACAAGGGGCAAAGGATACAATTGGACACCCGTCTATACAGCTGAACGTTGAGCGTGAACTGGTGTTCACTTCTTATGCGGATGCGATTCTTCTTGCACAATGATGTTCATCGGCGAGCATGTATTCGGGCTCAGGACCAACACACAACCTGCAGCACAAGTGCAACTCGCAAGGCTTACGTACGTACACATGCTTACACCATCCACAGGCTTCAATCTGGGCCATGGTTTGTCTTGTCCAAGGCATGCGAAGTTCAAGAGCAGTCTATGCAATTCCAAGAGTGTTATGTTGAAGCAAAAGCCCAAGCTGCAAAGGGGTTCAGCAAACATGCCGGTAACCAGCAACCCCGAGGCCTCAAAGCCTCAAAGAACTCCTTCTCGAAACAATGTTGACCCTGCCCAGGCCTGAAAGGGCGGCCCAAGCGATTGTTGTGTGACCAGCCGAAAGCGTTCTCAAATGTGTTCAACTATTCCCCACTGAGGACTTGACAGCCTGAAATCTGAATGATGGGTCAGTCTCGCAAGATTCAGGCTCCGTGGGCCAGTACCAAACGATCAGGAGTCACACAGCAAAACGCAAACTCAATGGAAGCAAAAATCTAACAGGGCAACCGGCAGAAGCAGGCACCCAAGTCTTTTCACCATCGGTACTGGCTTTGCGGAAAATGATGTTGACGCTCCCTGTTGCAGCTGCCCTGAATTGTGGCCTGCGGGCAGGTCTAAAGTGGCCCTGACATGTCTCTCGTTCAGAGTCAAGGCTTCAGGAGGAACTACCAAACTCGAACTTCATCACCCCCTTTCATCCCCTTTCTGTGTTATTTTTCTCCAGTCGCCGAGCACTGCGGCTTGGAAACCAAGCTTTGTCGGGCTGATTGAAGGATGGATGCAAATGCCGAGAGCAAAGAGCATCTAAACCAGCCCACTCGAAAAATGTGATATGTCTGGTGCAGTTTTCAGCCTGCGTGACGGAAGGATGTAGGACAGCTACAACTTCTGAAGGATGTTCTTTGACAGATTGCTCAGATGTGAAACATGGCGTTCACCAGTGAAACACGATAGCCAGCATGTTGCATTGAGCTGCGACATACAGCTTGCGCCATGGGCATTACTTGCACACCACCAACAACACCAACACAACCGCAGCCTTTGCCACGTACTCTGGCGTCTGCCCATAGCTGCGATAGCTACCATCAGCTACACTGGTATTTTTGGTCTCCATCAGTAGCAACTCTCTCCATGCCTGATTTGGATCTGCTGAGTGTTGCCTTGGAATGCACATGTACTTCTTGCGGAGTCACATTTGCTCGAATAGTGATGGAGTTAGCCGCAACCAGGAGCAGTTGGCGCTACAAGCAGCGTTAATTTCGACAAAACGAGCACCAACCGAGGGACTGCTCTTTATCGACGGCCGATGCGATTGGAGCAGAACTTGCAGAGGTTGAGCGGGTCCCTGAGGAGTCAAGGAGTTGAGAGCCTCTGAGGACAATGTTTGCCTAAACTTTGCAGAATGACCGAGCAGTGCTCAAAAGCGGCATGACAAGTGTTAAACTGTGTGTGAGAACTCGGTCCCTGTTATTTGCGTGTCAGCTTCTGCGAGTGGCACCTCGTCTGGAAACATGTCGTCGCATCATAGCATTGTGGAAAATTCAGCGGCAAGGTAAGTTTCCACCACTCTAGCCTGAACTTCCGCAAATACATGTGTGCATACAAATTGATAGTCTGGAGATTCTGTGGCGGCTCGAGCTATAGTTTCTTGCAACAAGCATATCTTGCGATCTGCTCACCACGCAAACAAAGAGAATTAAGTATGCGCGGGCTCCGCCAAGGATGCAGTGAATATGCCGATGAAAGCCGCAGCCACCATAGCATGCGAACAGTTGAACGGGCCTCTGCAACTGGCATGATCGGGAAGGCTTCTGCGCAGGAGCCCTTTTGGGCAGAAAGGCCTTGCGAGGGCTTCTGCCAACATTTTTTGCAACTCAACTTCCCGAACATCTCTGCTCAACCATGACCTTTCCATATTGTTGTGCGTGCTTCCCCGAGGCTTCAGCCAGCGACTTTGCAAGGACATTGTGAGTGCTTGCGTGTTGTTGCTTCAAGCTGCCACTGCAGCTCGCCAAGGTGCACTGAGCATCAACTTTGGTCGGTTGACCGCTTGGCATTGCCTCATACTTTCAGCCGTCTTAAGTTTGCATGGTGAAAATTCCTGCTCTCAGACTTGGTGAGGAAGCTTTGAAAATCATAGATAGACTGACTCACCGAGGCATTGAAATTTAAAAGAAACTTCCTCTCGAGGACCAACGTTTGCGTAGCCTTGTGCAAGGCAACAGTAGTGACGATCTGTGTTATACCACCGGCGAGTGGCATGGGAGTTAGGGCTGCTAGTGTCTCGAGTCATAAAGGGAGTATGCTGTGCTTCCTCTAACATGAGGTCAATTTCATTTGATGTTCCATGATTTTAGGCTTAGGTATAGGCAGCTCTTACCTGCCTCTGTTGACTCAGGAGTTACGAAACCGCTGCATATGTTTTTCTGGCTCCTATGACACCAGCGGGTTGTATAAGTGAAGGTGCGCAAGGGACTCTGCTGCAAATGGGCAAGGTTTGACAAATCGATACAATTCAACGCAGTGGCCCATAAACAGCCACACGCTTCAGGGCATCAGCAAGAATGAAAATGCAAGAATCTGCAGAGGTTGAAGCTAGTTTCTTAGCCAGCCAGCAAGTTTTTCATTTTGTCCTACTTGTGACTTGAACCGATTGCTGGAAGCTCCAGAAAACTGTAACCGCAAGCTTGCTTGGCTTATTGGGTCGATTTTCAAGATAGGCTTTGACTGTATTGACACTGCCAGCTATTCCACGGGCCGGAGGAGAAGGCTTCTACACTCTCAGTGTGATGTCCAAAACAAGGTATTACGCCTCTTCCACAAAAAAGAGGATTGAGAACACCGCCAGCCCGTGACGAGAACATGTTGCCAAAAAGAATGAAGTCGGCAATTTCACTGTAAATCCTTCCTGATCTTCCTGTCAGTGTTTCGGACAAGCCCTACTTGGAGTTTGTGGCAAACATACCAACGCCTGTCACGTGATCACGTGAGTGAAATGGTCCACAAGCTGGGGCTACGAGTTTCGCCGAAGAACCTCTTGTCAATCGAAAATCTTGCCAAACACGACCATGACACAGAGCACAGCTGAGGCTTCATTTACCTGCATTGATGCATCGCCAAGCAATGCCTTGGCTTTAGAGAGCCCTGGTGATTGTCAGAGCTTGAAGAGCTGTTGTTTGTGATTTCTTTTTGGAGCAATCGGGCTTAGACTGCATGTCATCTGTGGGCTTTGATTGTACAGCTCCACCTGTACAACGCAACAAGGCAATCAGAGAAGGTATCAAGCAAATGGAAAGGGATCACTTTTCTGTACCATCTGTCACTTGGGTCTACCTGCCTACATGTCCGGGCATCTCAGTTGCCTGCAACATCAACATCATGAACATAGCATTGCTGTTGCTGTGCAACTATCGCCTCCACAACCGTGAAAAGTCCAACGGAGCCGGTTGGCATGCATATGTCAGGACACAAGACCAACTGGAGTGATGCCCTTCCAACATCCTCGTCGTAAAGAGCAACAATGACTGTATCAAATGGATGGCCCTCCTAGAGTTCTCTCTAGAGATGTTTTGGGTGGCTGTCCCATCCGTCCTACTTGTGACTTGAAACGATTAAGCTCTGCAAGACCTTAGCTGAAAGCTCCCTTGGCCTATTTGGGTGGCATTTCAAGATAGATCCACAAGACACTGGGAGGTCCTTCATGTGCCAAAGGAAAAGACTTCTGAGGTCTCATTTCCTGAAAGAAGGCGACGTTCAAGACAAGCTATCACGCGTCTTCCACAAAAAAGGGACTTGAGAGTACAGCTAGTCCGTGGCGATAACATGTAAGAAAGAATGAAGACGTTGGCGTTGGCGAGTTTATTCTATTTAAATTAAAGTCTTCCTGTTCATGATTCTGATTTGGAAAAAATGAGCCCCACTAAGTGCAGGCAGCAGGCCAAACTGCTTGCCTGAACCAGCACTTGGCATTCCAACTTGCAAACATGCCTTTCCTACGAATTGTGACGCCTTCCAAAATTGACACCGCCAAAAACTACAAACACGGGCTGTGCATCAAGCTAGTGCACAGGCACAAGACCTCCCCAAAGCCACTAAGGAATCTTTAGGTGCTGCGAAATTTGACGGGGAGAACACCAAACTGGCCTTCAGCAAGCACGTGCCCCAATCAATGTTGAATTGGTTTCAAACCCTGCTGCCGAAACCCTACACCCTACAGCCAAAGGCAGCAATCACGCAAAGCGTTGCAAGCAAAAGCGCGATTTTGGCCACAGCAGCTTCTAAAGGCTGTTGAGGCTTCACATCAATTGATGAGCTCCAAGAGTTAAATAGGATGTATCATAGCACCACACGTTGCCGTCTCAAGTGGCCGACGATTGAGTCCTACTTGAGACTTACACCAATCAGGCTGTACAAACCCTTAGCTGGAAGCTTGGTAAAAAGGTTATGTTTCAAGATAGGCGTCAATTGAATGAAACTCGAAAGAAGTTAAAGTGCCAGAGGACAAGATTTCTGAGGTCTCATTTCCTGAAAGAAGGCGACGTTCAAAACAAGCTATCACGCGTCTTCTACAAAAAAAGGACTTGAGAGCACAGCTAATCCGTGGCGATAACATGAAAGAATAAAGACGTTGGCGCTGGCAAGTTTATTCCATTATAAATTAAAGTCTTCCCGTTCATGATTTGGACAAAATGAGCCCCACTAAGTGCAGGCAGCAGGTAAACTGCGTGCCTGAACCAGCCAACTTGCAAGCATGCCTTTCCTACGAATTGTGACGCCTTCCAAAGTTGACACTGCCAAAAACTACAAACACGGGCTGTGCATCAAGCTAGTGCCACTAAGGAACCTTTGCCTTGCTCAAAACTTTCGCAACCCAGGTGCTGCCAAATTTGAAGGGGAGAACACAAAACTGGCCTTCAGCAAGCACGTGCCCCAATCAATGTTGAATTGGTTTCAAACCCTGCTGCCAAAACCCTACACCCTACAGCCAAAGGCAACAATCACGCAAAGCGTTGCAAGCAAAAGCACGATTTTGGCCAGAGCAGCTTGTAAAAGCTGTTGAGGCTTCACATCAATTGATGAGCTCAAAGAGCGGTATATTGCAAAACGGAAACAGAAGCAGCACCACACGTTGCCGTCTCAAGTGGCCGACGATTGTGTCCTACTTGAGACTTGCCCCAATTAAGCTGTAAAAGCCCTTAGCTGGAAGATTGGTAAAAAGGTTATGTTTTAAGACGGGCTTCAATTCAATGCCACTGGAAAGAAGTTAAAGTGCCAAAGGACAAGATTTCTGAGGTCTCATTTCCTGAAAGAAGGTGATGTTCAAAACAAGCTATCACGCCACTTCCACAAAAAAGGAACTTGAGAGCACAGCTAGTCCGTGGCGATTACATCTGCAAGAAAGAATGTAGACGTCGACATTGGCAATGTTAATCTATAATTAGACTAAATTATTCCTGTTCATGATTTGGACATCCTGGAATGTAGAACTAACGCCGCTGAGATGCAAGAACATGCCCCTGGGCGAGGGTGCCAAAAAGGTGAATGACGTCATCAACATCTCCAAAGGTCTTCTAGCCCAAAGAGCTAACCACACAAATGGCATCATCTGCCAGCTCAACTCTTTTTGACAGGTCGAACTCAAAGGCTTCACTCAACTTGATGGGCACCAAAAAACTGTCCACTTCACCATGCTGGCCGGCGAAGATGTAGATCTGGCATGAAACTTTGAACCAAAATCTGTCTTGTCTGTGTAACTGTGAATTCTTGAGATACATTGAAGCTCTGCATGGCAAACGTGCGCTTAGGCCGAAAACAGGCTCCACGTGATTCTCCGGCATGCAAAGCTACCGTCAAAAACAACAATCACGGACAACGTACCAAGCAAATGGACAAGCATGACTTCTCTGTAGAGGCCATGACTGGTGGTCGCCCTAAACTGAGAAAGTTATTGGTCGGCCACAAGCAAGCAGTTTCAGCAGCAAATTTCATTGCATGCGAGAATTGATAGAGGCATGACAGATTGAACCTGCTCTTTTGTCAGCCGGGTGTTTATGGATGTTCCCTTCAGCCAACACAAAGAGGTCGTGACGTTGAGAGCAACTGGCCTGCTTTTCAGCGATCATGCTCAGTATCTCACGCAGGTGCACAAGCACGCCTCCCCAGCAAGAGCCGCAGGATGAATGCTGTGTATTCACCCTGTATGGCCAGGGCGAACCTGTTTGAGCCCTTTTGATTCCAGGGTGCAACTGCATCTTGCATTTGTGATTTGGGGTCGGTTCAAGTTCAGGTTCAAAAGCCTGATTCGCGGAACAGCTGTTTGCCTCCCAAAGCTTCCGCTGCAAAAATCAAGGATAGTGCCGCAAGCAAGGCCACAAGAACAAACACGCGTTCTCCGCAACGCCACTCAAGGTGTTGCTAGCTTGATCTGATTTGTGTACTGTATGTGTGTGTGTGTGGGAGTGCTGCAGTAAGACAACCCGTCTTCACCAAGCAAAAGCGGCATGTAGCCACGCAAAAAAAATCAAAAAAATGCTGTTGTACATACACGTGCTCTATTTCCATTCAGGACCAAATGCGATATTCGCTGCAAAGCCAAGTGGAGCTGTCTGCTCAGCTGCTCAAATCAGTGTACACACACAGACTAGGACTGTTCAGCAAAATCAGGGTGCACTTTCTGCTAGGTTGCTATTATATGGGTGTAGTCCGCCCAGGCGCAGCACCACTGGTTCCCAAAACCTTGACTTGAAGCTTCACTCAAGTTGGCGTCAGCGTCTGTGGGATTCAAGGAAAACGCAAGCAAGCAGTTTCTGCGCAATGCGAGCAATCAGCTTCTGCCCTGGGCCAAAATGGAATCAGCGCCCAAATTGCTTTTTGCGTTCCTAAGTGCGCCCGACAATGCTTCGGGACCGTGTGACAGGGGCTGACAACAGCCTAAACACAAGTGGTGTCAACTGACAAAGCTGAAAAACGGCCATCACAAACCGAAGCAGCATTTGTGTCACTCGCAGGCGGTTGGCCTGAGCACTGCG
>CAXAMN010028805.1:1088046-1214460 GCA_963970005.1 Durusdinium trenchii
GATTCCAAAAAGGTGAACGACTTCATCAATGATTCGAAAGGTCTTCTTGCCCAAAGAGCTAAGCACACAAACAGCATCATGTGCCAGCTCAACTCTTTTTGAAAGGCCGAATCCAAAGGTTTCACTCAACTTGATGGCGACCCAAACACATTTATGCAATTTTAGGTGGCATGCTGCCTGAAAGAACTAGATCTGGCATTGAACTTGGAACCAATGTCTGTCTTGTGTGTAACTTGGACTGACTGATTTGGTCAACCTCATGGGGCGTAGCTTGCTTTGACATACACATGGCACATGACCGCGCAACGGTCCAACGTTTTTGCATGTGACGTTGGTCACCGGCCTAAGACCTGCCAAGTGCGAGCCTTTGGTGGTCAAAGAGGGTTTGTCAAGGACCAGCTATCATGAAAACTATATAGGATCCTGATTGTGGCAGGGACAAGCACTGAAGACGGCAAAGCATGCCTGCTGTTGTTGCTCTATCTCTATCATCTGCACACCGTGAGGTGCATGTTGAGCTTCGCCAGCGAATCATTGGCCTCCTTGCGTCGTTGAAAGTTGACGCTTTCTGTTTGGATAAGTTTACAGTAGATGCCTTCATGATCCTTCATGCATGGTTCCCACGTAAAATGGCATGGATGCGCCTACCAAGCCCACCAACAAGCAGGCTCCTGTCCTGTTACGAAGCCCGGCCCCAAAGACCAGCACGGAGCCTGCAACATGAAGAAGCAGGCAATATCTGCAGCTGACATTCGAGGTTGATCTTGCATTGCCAGTGTGGGTCCTGGGCGTTGGTTGAGATGTTCTTGGCAAAAATGCACGACTAGGGTTGTTGCCTGAACGCTCTCTGCTATTGCAGGCCCATGCAACATGCTTTGGCAGGCTTCCTGCAAAGACTTCGCAGAATTCTGCGACCTGTTGTTGTTCGTACCTTGTCCATGCCGCGAATCAATCATTTAATTTATATAACTACTGTTCAATATGTGTAGAACACTGCGTTTGGGTGATTCTTCCTTGCCAAGCGCAATTGAAAATGAATGAAGTCTGCTCAAGGAGGGCCCCTATTGTTTAGTTCAGCTTTGTGGGCAATAATTATGGAGGGCAAATAGCAACATGCCAAGGGCAAATGACAGGGCCCTCCGCAAGCCAAGTTCAACCGTTTACTCTACTGTACATATGTCTTGTTGCCGGACTGTACAGCACGCGCGTTCTTCAGCACACAGTCGTGGTCGGCTTCAAGCCGTCCAGTCTTTCTCAATGCCTCGTGCGGTTTGGGTTGCAGATCTCATCTAGAGACGTGACAGCCCGCGGCTTACACAAACATGACAACATGTGACAACACTCAAACTGGGCTCAGCGCCCACAGGAGCATCAGCGAGGTTCCAGTGGTCAGACTTGCATTTTCCATGAGTGCACGTCTTGCACAAGAGTTTTGCCGTGATAAATCTAAGAACTTGATGAGTGGTGGGAGGCAGCTTGAGGTGTTTCGCACTGAATGCCTCAGGCGAAGCGTTGCGCACATGCCTGTGCGCGAAGCTCCTGCGACTACAGCTTCAGTTTCTGCAAGGAAATGATTGTTGGCATGCGGAATCATGCCAAGAAGATTTGGCAACGCAAAGTTTGGGAACTTCCCAAGTCGGATCGGTCGCGCGTCAAAGTCGTAGCTGCAGCTGTCGCGGCAACTTGCACGCTGGCTTTCCCCAAGGTGTGATTGCTTCGCAGGGGTTGATTGGCATGGATCGCGAACAGCACTTCAAGCTGTAGCTGGCAAATCACCCTCCTGCAAACGACGCCCCTGGAAAACGATCCGGTCAGGCAACAAGTTGGGACGCAGAAAGGTGAAGGGTTCTGCAAACTCCGGCCCTGCCACTTCGAGAAATCCTTCGTCAAAAAGAGTCTTATACTTTCAAGGAAATTAAGACTGTTCGCCTCGAAATTGGGGCAGTGACCAAGACTTGCAGCGAGAATGGCGCTACAGTAATTCACTCTGGCAGAACCTTTTCCCTAACCGTACCGTGCAGGAGGTGGCACTGGAAGGATATGCCAGTGCCGGCGTCTGTGGAAGAACTGCTAGGTATGCTAGGTCAAGCAAAAGTTTCCACAAAGCTCTCGAATTCCGTTCGCTCTTGAATGAAAACAAAGAACAAGCCAGCTGGTAGAGCATATTTGTCCACATGGAGTCAAAGAACAGTGAAGTGGACTCAGAGTGCACTGCAATACACTGGCCATCAAGTCGCTGAGCGCCCACCCAAACACACCAGCCAGGGTGTTTCAATTGTTGTTTCGCATCTGGGAGCAAAACATGTCTCATGGCTGGATTGTTAATTCTGAAACTGCTCAGCGGTTGCCTTCTCATGTTGTTAACTGTCTTTTCTTGTTCTCCTTGCGGCGCTAAAATCTTGTTCTGGAACATCCGGCGGAAGAGCATAAACAGTTTCTTCGGTCGGCTGGAGCTGCGCCCAACCCGCAAGCCCACCTCTGCAATTTCTAGGACTCTACATGTCAAGGATGCCAAAAGTGAGTTGCGCATGGGCAAATAGAGCCACAACAAATATGTCGATGCCGAATACAAAGATCGCCTTAGTCCTGGCACTTTGGATGGTCCTTGACCTATGGCTCGTTTAACAAGAACTACATGACCAGGTTGTGACCTCAAAAACGTTGGCTTCCTGAGGGCTTCTTGGTGGAAAGCAGCTGATGACAAGTGAAGGCGGCCGGGTGACCAGTTGCTGCCCAAAAAAATCGCTGAATGGTGTAGCTGCGTCGGGGAAAGAATAAGGTATCACAGGAGTTCCCCTGAAGGGGGCAAGGAAGGTTCGACGTTCCACGCAACCGATGCAGATACTCCATCCTCACATTGAATGCCCAACCTTTGGCTGACCGACCAAAACAACACCGGATTAAGCTGGACCAGCGACACATGTGGGTCAAAGGCCATGGCACTGCGGTCGCAAGTGTCCAACGGGACCTAATTCCCTGACATGCATATTTGGTGCGATTCTCACACAAACTGAAACATTGTAAATTGCAAAAACTTGTATTACCATGGGCACCTCAAGAATCGCATGTATACTCACCTTCCCGGCTGAAGGAAAGAATCCAACAACATTGACCAAGACAAGCGAAAATGTATTTTGCGTCACCCTAATGGCGCAGCCGAAAGGGCTGCAGGTGTCGTCCCTCCCCTCGGCCCCACCCTCCCATCTTTCTTTCGGCACGGACGAGCCAAAGGTCCAGGAAACATAACGAACACTGCAAAAAAGAAACAAGCACCAAAGGAGGAACCATCAAAGCTTCAATGCCCAAACGTACATCACGAAAAAGAACCAATCCCGAAACCAGAGGCTGTCGGCCTGCTCCCATAAATGCCAACAAGACACCAGCAAAGCGTGCCAAGCACATCCAGCCACAACATCCAAAACACCTTTTTAAGCACCAGCAGAAATCAAAAAGCGCCCTGAGAAGCTGCAAACCGAAAGCCAGCGTTACCATCGGCCTCTGTAAAACTACACCTTACCATTCAGATGATGCAAAGGATGCAAATTGCATTTCTGGCATCAGCACCCCCTCAAAAATCACAAAGAATCACCGCCAAAACAACCTCAAAAACCTTACTTCGGTGGACCCCTAAACACCACCTAATTTGGAGTTTACGTAGCCCCCCCTACTTACTCACTGCGTTCGCCAAACACAACTCAGCAAGGCTGGCTTTCGTCACAATGCAGACCCAGCGGCACCAAACACGACTCCAGGCACCAGCGAAACAGCTGCAGAACCAGACGCAAGATCTAAGCCACACAACGCCCAACAAACATCCACAAAGACTCAAAAAGCACCAGCGAGCAGCCAGCAACCAGTGCAAGGGATGCAAAAAGAACGCCAAACGAAACACCCCTGCCGGGGTCCAAGCCGTCAGGCTTGGAGTGATCCGCATGTCGCTCACTTCTCGTGTCAAAACACATGGGATGAACCTGAATCAGGACACTTATGTTGCTTTGAACCATCAGTGAATTGGGGACCACACCCAGGGGTCAAAACCATATTCAACCAAATTCAACAATTTGCTCATTGCGTTTTACTCAGTTGAATGGGCTCGAGTCATGCCAAAAACAAGCAGTGACATCAGTCGATCAACACGCACAAACAAGAGACAACATCGAGAAGCGTATAGTGTATATTTATATATATGACCATGTCAAATTGGGAATTTCCCCAACTTCTCTCTCAATCTCCCTCCCTCAAAACCATCCCTTACCCTCATGGTGCTGCATGTGGAAAACTGGAACAAAATGAGGAAAGTGTATCTCATGTCCAAGGTCCGGCTTCACAAAATGGGGGGGCACTCATAACAACTGCAATCTAGAGTCCAACGGGGTTCCATGTCAACCCACTATGAAGCTTTCTTCTGCGGGGCCCGCGCCAATGGAATGTCAGGAGTCCCACCGAGTGGAACAGATTCTACCTCTCCGATGGTCTCGCAGGAGCCTGATGTGTGCCAAGTTCTTGAGAATAGTCAAAGGCTTAGGATTGTGAAAGTGTGCCTCTCGAATCACCTCTGCTGTGCATCTTCAGCTACGAACGGAAGATCAACCGCACCGATGCACCAATCTCATGAGCATGGAACCAAAGCGCCAATGACCCTGCCAAAGCCAAAGATGCCGTAAAAGTTCCAGACCCTATGCACCAAGGTGTGGTCGCCCCGCGAGACATCATGGCTCAATGTCTGGTATTTTGCTCCATTCGTTCGTGGTGTGCAAAACCAAGCTCCATTGCCCCATTTCTGACAGGAAACAGTGGCGTCGGGCTGACTGCAGCTTCCATATCTTGTCCAGACATGATGTTTATGAAGAGGGTGTCTATTCCGCAAAGACTGAACTAAAGGACATGAAAAAAACAAATAATGGATAAACCAGAGTCCGCCAAAATGCGGCGACGCTGCCGACCTGGAGCACCACAACAGACTGAGATTTCCTCAGGTCGTGCGACCCTCTGCCATCCATGACACGATGCTGAGTCTACAGCAAAAACAAGTGCACGGTGATGATCGCTGAGGCTACTCAGCAACTCAATTGCCATCATCCAATACTGGGAATATGAAGCAAGCCAGCCACCCAGAATTCACCTGTGGGGTATGGGCTTGCAGTAGGCAACCGCACTCAGCTTTGTTTCAGCAAATGGCCAGCGGCCAGCTTAGGACAACAAAACTTTGGCTGTAATCCATGGCAGTTGAAGCAACGGTTTTCAGCTCAGTTCAGAAATAAGGGGCCAAGTGCAAGGAAGCTGCTCAAAGAGGTTACGGTAATTTCTTTAAACAAACACACCTTGGCCTTGATGGACCACTGGCACTCCCGACAAGGCTTCTCTCCTCCAGGCCGCCGACATCCATCAGAGTTCGCCAAGCGTTTGGTAGCCACACGAGAAAGCACAACGCTTCACAGTAGAACTCAAACTTGAGGCTTTATCCAACCTGGATACCGACCAGTACATGCTAATATTCAACGGGCAAAACAGGTGTCTTCTTTGAAGATCTGATCTCAATAGCCTGCGTCTTGTATGAAGTTGCGACATACAGCTCTCGCTTGCAAGACAGAGAACACTTTTGCGGGGGGGTGTTTGGCAGAATGTTCAATTGCAGACCGCGGCATTTGATGGCACTCTTCGCACACCACCACAAAGGGTCCCTGTTTGGACTCGTTAAGCTGTTAAGCTGTGTCTTGGAATGCAAACTTACTTCATGCGGACTCACATCTGCTCAATTAGTGCTGGAGTCAGCCGCAACAAGGGGCAAAGGACGCCAATTGGACCACGACAGCCGTCTTTACTTAAAATCCAGCACGTTGAGGGCGAACTTGGACGGGATTGGTGTTCACTTCTTATGCGGACACGTGTTCATCGGCCAGCATTCCTTCGGGCTTGGGATCAACACAGAAGCAGCCGCAGAGCAAGCGTAACTTACAAGGCTTACACCATCCACTTGAGCTGAAAGGAATCCGGCCTTGTGGATCGCCCCAACCCCATGCTAAAGTCATGAGCCACCGATGCAAAGGCGCAAGCACCATTTTTGAAACAAAAGCCCAACCTGCTGAGCGTTTCAGCAAACAGGCCGGCAACCAAGCAACTCCCGAGTCCTCACAGGAGCACATGCGACAGTGTGGTCCCCCAAAGAACCCCCCACTTTCGATATGCCAAAACGTTGACCCTTGGCAGGCCCTCTCGCAAGGGCCACCCGGGCGATTCCTTTGCACCTGCCAAATGCGTTCTTAGCTGTTCCCTGCGGAGCTTTGTGCGGCTTGCCCAATCTGCCAAAGCCTCGCATGGAAGATTCCCGCACTGCTCGAGCTGTACAGCGTGGGCCGGCACCAGAACGACCAGTGGTCACACAACAAAACGCGAAAGTCAACTCAAGAAAGCAACAAACTAACAAAGGGTAAGGGGCACAAGTGGGCACACTACTCTTTTCACATGAAGTGATCACCCGAGTTCGATACCACACCAACTGAAAGCTTGACAAATAGCTGCACAAACAAGTACCACATGTAGATTGCTCTACTGATGTTGAAGATGATGCTGGTGCTTGCAGTTCCAGCTGCCCCCCGTTGTGGCGTGTGGACATTATGTCCAAAATTGCACCCCTTACTTTCAGGTTTTTTTGTCGCTCAGCCAAGGCTTCAGCAGCTACCAGATGGAAACTTCATCAAAGCAGCCGCCTTATTCTGAGCTTCTCAGGGAAAGATTGCACTTTACTTTGTCATGTCAAGCTGCTTGGCAAGCCGCTTAGGTCGCCTCAACGGTTTTCCGAGTTTATCAATTTATCACCTTGCTGGGCTCTCAAGCTACTGAGGACATCCTTAAGCCTTGAGCCACTTAAGAAGTGGCTACTTGTTCACCATGTCTGCTGTGAACGTTGCAAAGAACGAAATTCTTCAGCAAGCACCTCCCACAATGAATGCTGAAATGGCTTCAACATGCTTCAATCTCTGCTGCTAACATCCCACACCCTATGGGACGAAGCAACAACAATCACGCAAAGTGTGACAAGCAAAAGCAGGATTCCTGCCACAACAGGTTGTAGTTCACGCTTGACACAAATTGATGAGCTCCAAGAGCCACCAACCGGTGTCTCAAGCGGTCGGCAACTCCGTCCTACTTGCAAACGCAATGTGAGTGGTCGGGAAGAGAGTTGTGCTTTACAAATGTTTATATGACGGGCGCATATTTACGGACACAACGCAATGTTCAAGACCAAATATCACGCTTCGTCAGCAAAGAAAAGACTCGAGAGCAAAGCCGGCCAGTGATAGTAATACGCTGCAAGAAAGAATAAAGAAGCCCGCAATTTCAGCCCAAATCCTTCCCGCATGTGGTTTGAACCCTACTGAGAGCACGCAGGCCAGACTGCTTGCCTGCACCGGAACGTGGCATCCCAACTTGCAACCATGCCTTGACTGACACGCCAGAACATACCTCTGGCCGGTGCCAAAGTTGAATGGCCTCATCAAAATCTGTAAAGGTCCTAGCGTCCAAAGTGCTAACCACGCAAAGAGCATCATATGTTGGCTCAATTCTTCTTGAAAAGCCAAACGTGGAGGCATCGTTCAACTTGATTGCCACCCCAAAAAACAACACTTCACCAACAGGATGCCTGTTTGAATTAGATATGGCGTGAAACTTTGGGCCCGGGCCCAATCTGTCTTGTGTCTGTGTCTGACTTGCTCCCAAGTGATTCTCCTGGAAGCACAGCTGCCGTCAAAACACTTGACTTGTCCTATTGCCAAAATGACATACAAATAACCATCATCAAAAACAGCAATCACGGACAATGAATCAAGCAAATGGACAAGAATGACTTGTCTTTTTCTTTGCAGGTCGTGACTAATGATAGTGGGACAGATTGACGCCTGGTCTTTTCTTGGCGCTTTCATACGTTTTGTGACGTGTATGTTGTGACCTTGAGTCGAGAAACAGGTGCGTTGCCCTCGTTTCAGTGATCATCCAGGGTAGGCAAAAATGCGGGCGTGGTCCAGCTCTACGCGCCATGTCTTTGACGCGCCATGGCGGTAAGTCAAAGCAACACAGGTTGGGTAGCCGACTGCCAGCCAGACTCATCAAGTAAGGTTTGTGAATATCGAAGATCATTGAGCGCGCAATGGCCAAACAGACATGTTGAATTGAAACATATGTGGCTAATGAAACAGCAGCAAATCTATCAATGGTGTTTTCTTCTGAATTTGTGGTGCTTTCGTTAGCCTGGTCATCATGCTCGGCATTTCAAGCACAAGCACCCCTCTCGTCACCATAGCCAAGGATGCATATGATGTGTTTACCAAAGCCATGGAGTCTGCTTGAGCCCGCTTTTAATTTGATCCTAGGGCATTTCGTATTTGTGATTTAGTGTCAGATCAGTGAAATGTTTAAAGCGCTTTCGGAAATATCTGAAAGCCTGAGTCACGGAACCACTGCTTCCCTCCCAAAGCCTCCGCCGCAAACAATCAAGGGTGCATCGGAGGCAAGGCCACTAGAAGCCGAATCAATAAATAGTTTAGCAGGGCTGGGGGCGAAATAATTGATTCTATAATTCCATCACAAGTGAGGTAGTAGTGGGGCGGGCCCATTGGTAGTGATATATCAATTTGATCCCTTGAAACTATCAATTTTGGCCCACCTTGTAGACGAGAAGTTCAGCGGCAAACCTCCTTCAGAACTTGCTTTCGTCATTTGTGTGGGAGCTTGCGGTAACAGGACCCAGCCAGCTTGCTCACATCAGCCTGCGCACACACACTCACACACACTAAGGCTGTCCAGCAAATCAGGGTGCACTCTTTCTGGAAGTAATATGAAGTGTAAGCGCTAAGTCGCTGCATAGGCGGCTGCGCTAAAGCCATTCGCAAAGCCCTCGCTGGAAGTTTCACTCGGCGAACTGTAAGCAATCAGCTTCTGTGAGCACGCCATGCCCTCGGCTGAACCCGCACCGAATGTGTTGGCCGCGTTCGAGCGCCCGACCCTGTGGGACGGTGTCGTGACTGCTGACCACAGCCTGAACAGTGGTGGAACAATTCAGTCAGCCAAAAGAGCTAAAAAGGGGCCACGGCAAACGATGCGTCGAAGTCAGACAAGGGATTCGTCGGCCAAGGCCGCTAAGGCAGCTAAGGCCGCTAAGGAGCAGGTCCGATTTCCTCGGACATGCACTCCAAACACCACAGCCACCATCTGACCGGCACTGAAGGGTTTTCTAGGTGATGTTGCAGCACAACCATCGGGAATTGGGTCGCAGCCACTGAGAGATGAAATGCACTGCGCCGGAACCACGGAACCAGAGGCGAAATGCAAGCAATCAGCTTCTGACCACAAATCGTAGCAACATGCGTGTCACTTGTAGGTTGGCTTCAATACTGCGACATGAACGAATTCAGGTCTAGCCATCTCTAGCCGCTCCTGTGACATCCTGCGGCGTAGAACCACGGACACTGAGATGCAAGAACATACCACTGATCGATTTTGACAGCAAAAACCAAAAAAGTCGATGACGTCGTCAACATCTCTAAAAGCCTGAGTGCCCAATGAGCTAACCACGTAAAGAGCATCATGCGCCGGCTCAACTCTTGTCGAAAAGCTAATCGCAAAGGCATCACTCAACTTGATGGCGACTACAAAGGATGCCGTTTCAGCCAGCTCGCTGCGTGAAAGATTTAGATTGGGCCTGAAACTTGCAACCCAAATCGGTACTGTGTGTGACTTGGATTGGTTGGGCTGCACGGGAAATGTGCCTAGGATTGCCTAGGTATGCCCAAGGCTCCAAAATAGCAACTCCAAAATGATTCTCCAGGATGCCAAGCTACTGTCAAACACAACAATCGTGGACAACGTATCAAGCCGGAATCAAGCCTGTGCAGAAGGATGTTTTTTTGTACATGCCATGACTGGAGGAAGGCCCCTAAGAAGCTGTTTGATCAAGAACAATCTTTAAAATCAAAAGTGGCACGACAGTTGCTTGTTCCTGAGACAGTCTGATTCATGAACTGCATCAGCTGACTCCCTTGCATCTCCGCACCTCGTATGAACCATATATGCCTGCATATGGCCTACCAGGGCCAAGAATGAACTGTTTTTGGGGTCTTGCTTCGAAGCCTCTGCCCAAAAACCGCCATGGACCCTGCAAAATGCACAAGCACGCAATGTCTGCACCCCACATTCGAGGTTGATCTTGGGTTGCCAGTCTGGCCGCGCCATATGCTTCGGTCTGTTTTTTGCAAACGACTTTGAGGACCTTTGCGCCCGTTGTCTGTCGCACCTTGTCAATGCATAGAATTATGTAAACATTCAGCCAGCTCACTAGCCGACTCCTATTCAATACGCATAGAACCTCCCGCAATACCACACCACCGGCCCCAAATCGAAACCCATGCTGCTCAGAAGATGGGTTGATTTCACGGAGATGTATGAAAGCGACCTATGTTTGGGCAGCTCGTGTGTTTTTTCAACACGAAGTGAAACTGATTGAAGTTGTTTGAGTTTGTTGGGAAATACGCAACTTTGCTAGCCCATTTGAAGGGACAAAAAGGCACGCAAAGTGAGCAGCAAATCTGCAAAGCCACTCTCATCTCGACGGGTTCTCTGGAAAGTCGAGTCCATAAACGATTGCTGAATCGAGGCATCATGGCCTTCATGTCCGGTAAGCATGATTCTTGAAAAGTTGAACACGTTGACCTGCTGAAAAACACCTCTTGCCGAGATCCATCTGCGCACGATCTTTATGATCCCTTTTCTGAGGCATGTGCACACTGTGCACACACTGCACCGCTACCCCAATGACGTAGTCTTCGTGACCTCTCTTCTTGGGAGCATTAGCCTAGCCAAGCTAGTCAAGCTGACCGGCCGGTAAGAGGAAAAAAAAGAACTTTAAAAAATTGACCAAGCCTGCTACTCTGAGGCCTAAAGGGTTATGGTTCCGTGCGCGTTGCATGTCATTCTTTGCATGTCAACCCTGAGGCCGCCCTAAAATTTGAACAAAATCAACCCGCTCCCGTACGGTCACAAGACTGAGCAACAACTCCAAGATATGTTTATAATTGTTTGTTTCAATTCTTTTTATGGATAATTATATGTTTGTCTCTTTGATGCCTCTCCGCATCTCTGTGTTTCAGGTGTCTTCACCACGTGTCAAGTTTCGCTGTCTACGCTGAAGTATGAAGAAGGACTCATGCTAAGGAGGAGGTCCGATTTCCTCGGACATGCACTCCAAACACCACAGCCACCATCTGACCGGCACTGAAGGGTTTTCTAGGTGATGTTGCAGCACAACCATCGGGAATTGGGTCGCAGCCACTGAGAGATGAAATGCACTGCGCCGGAACCACGGAACCAGAGGCGAAATGCAAGCAATCAGCTTCTGACCACAAATCGTAGCAACATGCGTGTCACTTGTAGGTTGGCTTCAATACTGCGACATGAACGAAGTCAGGTCTAGACATGAGACATAGACATCTCTAGCCGTCTTTAGCCGCTCCTGTGACATCCTCCGACGTAGAACCAGGGACGCTGAGATGCAAGAACATGCCTGTGATCGATTTTGACCACAAAAACCACAAAGAATAAGTGACGTCGTCCACATGTGAGAAAGCCTGAGTGCCCAAAGAGCTAACCAGGTAAAGAGCATCATGCACCGGCTCAACGCTTTCCGAAAGCCAAACCCAGAGGCATCACTCAACTTGGCGACAAAATGAAACAAACGCTTTAACCATTTTTAGCCAGCAAGCTGCGTGAAAGAAGATTTTGTCTTGCGCCTGACTTGGAACGACTGAATTTGGCAATTTTGGTCGGTGCAACTTGCTTTGAAACCCACATGGCACATGACAGCAGTCCAATGTGTGTGTAACATTTGCCAGTGCCTGCCAAAAAAATTTGGCCTGGGACTGGCCAATTGTGAAACGTTGATGGTCGAACTGGACAATACCTTTGGCTGTTCTTCTATCATATGCACACCGCGAGGCGCATGTGGCAATTCACCATACAATCGGCAGCCTCTTTGCATCGATCGCACTTTCTGTTTGTATCTTTCATGGTCCTTCATTGATGGTTCTCATACAACGTGACATGCATGCGCCTGCCAAGTCCAAGGACGAACGCCTCCTTGTCTTGTTACGAAAAAATACGACGCGAGGCGCCAAACACAAAATAACACAAACATTGACCCTGCAAAATGCACAGGCATGCAACCGCAAACGACATCCAAGATTGATCTTGCGTTGCCAGTGTGGGTCCTGGGTGCTTTTGAAAGGTTCTTGACAAACATGCGCGCCTAGGGGTTTTGTATGAATGCCCTTGGCTCCAGCATGCTCCAGCAACGCCTGACCACATGGTTCAGTTTGTTGAGTTGGTTTCCTGCAAAACACTTCACCAAATTTTGTGACCTTTGTTGTTCGCACTTTGTCAATGCCGCTGATCAAACATTTAACCAGTGTTCAACATGTGTAGAACGCTGTGTTTGGATGATTTGTTCTTGCCATGCCGAAATGAAAATGAATGAAGTGTGCTCAACGAAGGCCCTTTAAGCGCCCGCACGAGCGTCAGCCAGGTTCCAGTGGTCAGACTTGCATTTTCCATGGGCGCGCGTCTTGCACAAAAGTTTTGCTGCGATAAATCGAAAAGTTTGATCAGTGGTGGGAGGCAGCTTTGGGCGTTGCGCACTGAATGCCTCGGGCGAAGCTTGCAACAGCTTGCGCACATGCCTGTGCGCGAAGCTCCTACAACTACAGTTTCAGTTTCTGCGTGGGAGTGATTGTTGGCATGCGGAAATATGCAAGTAGGATTTGGCAACGCAACGTTTGGGGCACTTCCCTTGGGCGGCAAATCCGTAGCTGCTCCGGCAACTGGCACGCTGGCTTTACCCAAGCAATCTCTGTAAGGCGTGGGCATCGAGCAAGTCACCCTCCTAAAACAACGTTTGTGTGAAAGCAAGGTTGTTGCGCAACAAACGCGAATACAAATAGGCAGGCGGAGGATTTTGCAAGGAACCCTTGCCCGCCACTTGCTGGAACTGCGTCGGCGGAAATGGACCAAACTTACAACATAAGCGGCAAGGGTAGCGTTACATCAGGGCTGGAAACAGCATTTTCGTCCAAGGTTTGCAAACCCGGCAGTGGGACCTGACCAGCCAATAAGTCAAAACACAATAGGTTGCGTACAGGGGAGCCGGCTGCCAGCGAGACTCATAAAGTAACCTTAGTGCATCTTGAACATCATTGATTGAGCGGGCAATCGCCAAACGGACGTGTAAAATTGAAACATATGTGGTCCATAACGAAATGGCAGCAAATCTACCAACGGCGTGTTCTTCGTGTGTCTTCCGGATTTGCGGGCAGTGACCGAGATCGGCGGCGAAAATGCAAGCGTAGGGGCAACTACTCGTCCCTATTTCAGTCCCGCTGGGCCCTATCCCTGGGCGGGGCCTGTTGCCAACTCCAAACGCAGTCACAGCACCGGAGTGCCAACAGCCTTCCCGACAAATTCCGGCTAGATCAAGCACAAGTTTCCGCAAAGCGTTCAACCTCAATTCTTTTCTACAACCAAGGCACAGCCCAGCTGGCCCCAGCGCCGGTTGGCCCACTTGGGGTCCAACAATGAAATCGACTCACAGTGCACCAAGCACACTGGCCGTCAAACCGTTGGTTTGTTTGTTTGTTTGCTTGCTTGCTCGGAGCTCGCGGCCCTAAAAACAAAATGATAGTTTTTGGATCCGTCTATAATCTTTAGCTGCCCTGATTTTGGAACACTGGACGGGCAACGTTGATTTTTTGTTTTGCTCCTGTTGCGGCGAGGATCGAAAATGTCAGTTGGAATGCGGCCCGCCTGCAAACACATTTCCGCCGCTCTTACAGTTTTACAAATCATTTCTGCCGCATGCCCCAAGCTGTGCGCAAGGGCAGGCATAACCACAACGAATGTGCCGAACGGCCGTCATTTGAATCTAGCCTCTTGACAGGTCCTTCGACTTTTGCATACTTTGGCGGGTCAACTGCAAAGAACACGAGAGCCCCGAGGGGAGGAATTGAAAACCATGGACAAGCGTGAAGGCCGCGTGATCAGTTGTTTCCCCTTTCTTCATGGCACGTTTCGAGTCGCCGCCCAGCACTGCACGCCAGCAGGAAACAAGGCTCAGCTGCACAGCTGCGTTCGGAGGCCGGAGGACTAAAACATATTACCCCCAAACCGGGCCCAACGGTTTCTACATCCCACATTTCGGTTCAAACCACCCACCCATTCCCAATCCGAGCTTGCGGCTAGCCACCAAAAACATCACTGAATCAAGTTTCAGGCTGATCGACACATGCCGATCAATCGCCATGGCACTGCGTTCGCACGTGTCAAATTTGAATGCTGCCAAGTTGGCAGCTCCAACAATCACACACTATGCAGTCAGGACTTGGACGACCTTCGAAAACAAAATGTTCTTGACGAAAACCAATAAAGTTCCGCTGCAGCCGAAAGGACTGAGGCAAAAGTGTTGCGGCCCCCTGTGCCCGTTGGGGGCAACATATTTTTTCAACCCTAAAACATGTTTTTTCAACCCTACCCTTTTTTCCAACCCTGCAACATATTTTTTCAACCCTAGAACATTCCTTTTTGACCCTGTAACATTCTTTTTTAGCCCTTGCACATGCTTTTTCGACCCTGGAACCTTCTATTTTGACTCCGTCACATGGTCTTACAACCCTCTAACATTATCCCACGCAACTTTAAGCTTTACCCGGTTTCAATTGTTGAGCAAGCTGTGAGTCAAGGTCGAATGTAATCAGCAACTAACTCTCGAGACTTTCCAATTGATTTAGCTCTTGCGAGCATGGATCTAAGTGTGTTCCGCAACCGGGCCCCACTGAGGTCTAGCGTGTGGTCCCCACGGGGCGCGTTGAGCATAGACCCTTGAGGGGGACGTGTCAGTGATCACTTGTCTTACGTGACTCCTCCCTGATTAGCTGACTGCTCGAGATTGCTGAGAGCTGACTGCCGACAACGGCTGCGGATTGGATTTGTTTTTTTTCGTTTAGTGCAATACTTTGGACCTTGAAGTGCCGATGTCGTGGCAGGTGCAGTACTATGTGGTCTTTGAAGTGCAAATTTTGTGGCAGGCTCAGTACTTTGTGGACCTTGAAGTGCAGATTTCGTGGCAGGTGCAGTGCTTTTGTCGGCCTTGAAGCGCTGATTTCGTGGCAGGCGCAGTACTTTGTGGACCCCGATGCGCAGATTTCGTGGTAGGCGCCCTTGTGGAAATTGAAGTGCAAACTTCGTGGCAGGCGCAGTACTTTGTGGACCTTGAAGTGCTGATTTAGTGGCAAGTGCAGTACTTTGTGGACCTTGAAGTGCGAATTTCGTGGCAGGTGCAGTACTTTGTGGACCTTGAAGTGCAGACTTCGTGGCAGGCGCAGTGCTTTTGTCGGCCTTGAAGCACTGATTTCGTGGCAGGCACAGTACTTTGTGGACCCCGAAGCGCAAGTTTCGTGGTAGGCGCAGTACTTTGATGTTTTGGTGGTTTGCTAATGTGTTAGACATGTTACAACCATTGCTAAATGTTTCATAAAGGCTTACAATCCAGTTATAACTACTTATAACTACTTATAAGTGTCTTAACATAGTTATAACATATTTATTTGTTAACATCATTGCCTATTTATTTTTAACTGTTACGCTAACATGTGTAATAAACATAAAAAAAATGTGAATTACTAAACACTTAGTTTTTTTATTTGTCCTATTATGACAATTATGCAATGTTGCAAAACAAGTTTTGGATGACCTTTTATCAAATGTGTAAGCTGCCTTTGCTTTAAAAACATATGTCAGTTGTTTGATGTATACCTTTGTGTTGCATTGCCAAGCTCTTTGATGCACAAAAGGTGAGCAAGTACAGGAAGGATAAGTCCTTCAAGTGTTCAGCTTCAGAAATGTTGACCCTCTACAAACCTCTTCAATCTTTTTTGGAGGTCATGTACATGAGTAACAGCTGCATGGTCAAGGAGTGTAGATCCTTCATTGCATGGTGCCACCTGCTGGACTATTTACAGAGCATACCTTATTTGGACAACCCTTGCCCCAAGACTTTGTTGGGCCTTGTTGAGAGTGCATTGGAACGTCACACAATGGCTGGCTTTGCAAACTACACAAAGCCTAAGCATCATTGGACTCTTCACTTCTTTGGCTGTTTGAAGCGCTGGGGTCAGCTGCCTTCATGCTGGTCTTGTGAAAGGAAGCGCAAAACAGCAAGGAAGTATGGGTCTGTGCATTGTAACCTGGCAACATACGACAAAGGTCTTCTGGTGGCCTGCACAATGGAGCATCTTCATAACCTTCAAGATGCAGAGTTGTTTGATGAGACTTGTCATTTGCTGGGGCCTCGAGATGTTCCCACATCTTTGCACCAGAAGTTGAAGGCAGAAGGGCTGCATTTTCAAAATGTGCAATCAGCAACAAGCTGCAAGTTGTCATCAGGCTCCACTTGTACAACTGGTGATGTGGTATTCTTAGCAGATGCTGCAAGCAATGGCTTGAGATGTGGCAAAGCATTGCACTTTCTGTTGGTGCTTGATGTACCACTTGTGCTTCTGAATGAATTTAAATTTGTTGAGCAGAAGACCAAGACAGCCACTGTCTGGGAAGCTTGTGACCACAAACAGTTGCTGCCACTTCAGGATGTCTTGCAGCCAGTGGTGCACAGCTTTGGGAAGAATGGCAGGGTGACTTGCCTTAAACCTGCTCCTCTGCTTCACAAGTGAAAAAGCTGAAGTCTTGCAGTCAACATGGCCACTGCAGGCTTTGAGTTTGGCCTCTACAGGCTGATGTTTGGCCTCTATAGGCTGATGTGTTTTCTTGTTTGGCCCCTGTAGGCTCATGTGTTTGCTTCTTTAAGCCCATAAAATGGACTGTATTGGCATATTGTTTTTAAGTTTGCACACACATATGTCTTAAGAAATTGGTGTACATATTGATGTTTGTGAAGTTGCTTATGTATTTTTTTAAAGCCCAGACCAAAGAAATATGCAAAATGGACATACTTTTTATAAAAAAACTATGTATGCATTTTTGCTTTCAATGATACAAATTTTGGAATTACTAACTAGTTATAACTAGTTAGGAACTACTTAGCTAACTATGTTAATGTCCATAACACATTAGCAAGCCACCAAAACATCAAAGTACCTTGTGGAAATTGAAGTGCAAACTTCGTGGCAGGCGCAGTACTTTGTGGACCTTGAAGTGCAGATTTCGTGGTAGGTAGGCGCAGTACTTTGTGGACCTTGAAGTGAAAATGTCGTGGCAGGCGCAGCACTTTGTGAACTTCGAGGCGGAGATAGAGAGAGATAATTTTGCAAGAGAGAGAGGGGTAAAAATAGATAGGTAGATAGATAGATCGATCGATAGACAGAGCGAGAGAAATAGATAGATGGATAATCACTGCAGATGGACAGGTAGATAGATAAACAGATAGACGGATAGGTAGAGAGATCTGAAGACTGATTGATAGAACAGTGCGGAAAGAAGCTGTGCTAAAAGCTGGGTGAGGTTGAAGTGGCCCTCAGCATCCACCCCGTCACATGGTCTCACAACCCGCTAACATTATCCCAAGCAATTTTAAGTTTTGCCTGTTTTCAACTGTTGAGCAAGCGGTCGAATGTAATCGGTAACTGGCTCTCGGGACTTTACAAACTGATTTAGCTCTTGCGAGCATGGATCTAAGTGCGCTCCGCAACCGGGTCCCACTGAGGTCTAGTGTGTGATCCCCACGGGGCGCGTTGAGCATAGACCCGTAACAGGGAAGTGTCAGTGATCACTTGTTTTACGTGACTCCTCCCTGGTTACAGTTATGAGATTGCTGAGAGCTGACTGCCGCCAACGGCTGCGGATATTTGTTTGAGTTTTTTCAAAAATTTTGTTGATTGTTTGTGCTTCGTTGCGCCGTACTTTGGACCTTGATGTGCGGATTTCATGGCAGGCGCAGTACTTTGTGGACCTCGAAGTGTAGTTTTCGTCGTAGGCGCAGTACTTTGTGGACCTTGAAGTGCTGATTTAGTGGCAAGTGCAGTACTTTGTGGACCTTGAAGTGCGAATTTCGTGGCAGGTGCAGCACTTTGGGAACTTGGAAGTGGAGATAGAAATGGATAGATAGATTAGATTAGATTATGCGAAGCAAAAGTGAGAATCTTTTCTCAGTTCGAGCCTTATGTGAAGTTGCGGTACACACATGATTTGTGCGTGTCATCCACGAGTGACCGTCCATGAAACTGCAACACGGCCCCATCACTCGTGGGCATGTACACATTTGCTGCACATCTCCAAATGCTCTGCAGCGTGAACATGCGGGCAGGTGTTCCTAAAATGAATCTTCCTGCCTCCTTTACATACTCTATATGTGAGACTCTGTCTCATCAACTGTAGTCCGTGTTCTGAAGCGAGGTGGGCTTCTGCCAAAGCCATGTTCCTTTGATCCCTCACTTCTTGGACTGTCTGCTCCAACTCTTCAATGTAGGCGTCGAGCTGGAACAGTCTGACCTTCAAGTCCTCATTCTCCTTCTGGCATCTTGTCCATGCCTCAAGGTCCGCTTGGCAATTTGCTTGTGTCTCTTTGTTCACTTTCCTGCTCCCATCTCGCATGTAGTTCTCAATCTCCTGAACCACTGTCGCCGTGATGGGAGTCATATAGTCCCATGCCCAGCGGATCATCCTCTTGAGGACATGCTGCCGTAGCCAGTTCATCAGGCCCAAGGCTCCTAGAAGTGCGCAGCACCAAAAACACAATCCATTGGTATCCTTCGTCCTCATTCTTTTCTTCTCCAATTTTGTTGCCGGCAGCTTGATCCATGGTGGCCATCATCATCAGTAGCCCCACACGAAGATCCTTGCTTTGCATCACTTTCTTCATTCCTTTCTTCATTTGCTCTCGATGCTCAAGTTCTTTGTATTCTTCTTCACCGACTCTTTCTCCACCAAACTGAACCACTTTCAGCATGTAGAGCAACCCAAGCGTGCGCCTCCTTGTCAAAAATCTATTCTCCTGAAACTTGGTGGTTTCGTGGGACTTGGTGTCTTCTAATATCATTCAAATCCAGGAGCCTGCTTTGGGCTAGTTTCTGCATGCGCTAAGTTTGGGTTGCATGGCGTGTCAAGTCACTTGAAACTTTCGCTGGCTACTTGCACATTAAATACAGTCACTTGAAACTGTCGCTGGTGACTTGCACATTGGCAGGCGCACCACTTGTGCATATTTCGTGGCATGCGGTATTAACTGCTCAGATCTCCTGGCAGGCGATTTCATTGCTGTTGACCAATCAAACCATGTGCACTGACTTGCAAACGATTTTGGGAGTGTGCAGGGGGAGTGTTGCATCTGAAGTGGTCAGTGAGCAATGAACCAAAGGGGCATCTGTGTAGATTCCAATTATCCTTTCACCAAATTGGTTCACTCATCTGTAAATGTTTGTTTGTGAACGCGAGTGTGCTTTGTGTTTTGAGTTTTTGTGGGGACGGCAGAACTGTGGATAGAACCACTTAACATTGATTTCTGCTCTTAGCTTGCAAAACTTAGCTGGCAAAAAGCGATCATGATGACATCCTTTTCTCTCGGTGACCACTGTTCGAATCACTTTTTGTGAGGGTCCAGGGCATCTTTTGGAAAACCGGCAGCCAAAGCCGTTTTGAGCGACTTGTAACTCACTCCACTCGGCTGACGCAGCCAAATGCGCCACTTCTGCTCCTTCAACTCGCCGTTCTTGCGAGTGTGAACAAACACCTGGAGAGGTGCAAAACTGGAGAGTAGGTGCAAAACAAGTTCTACCGTTTCTTTGGTATTTATAATAGTGAAACTTGCTGTGAACTGGTAAAATGAGGGAAAAAACCAACCATAATAATGGTAAACACCTCCAGGGAACAAATGCAAAAAATGTGTTTCACGATTGGGTGAATGCGAAACATCATGTAAATAAACAGAATTGTAGTTCGCACGGATATACTATGTATGTACATATATATATATATATATTTCTATATATATATAGAATATATATATATAATAGAATATATATATAGAGAGAGAGAGAACCATTGGCGCAATGAAGGCTAATTCAATGCGCGCATGGAAACATTGGAAACTGATTTCCATCAAACCAGAACGATTTCCCAAAGACAGGATCCCGAACACGTGCCTTCCAGTCACCGGACTTGTCTGTGTAGGTGTAGTCCGCATGTGGGAAAAGAGTTTTTGCTTTCTTCGAAGGAGCAGCAGATGATTCACCAGCAGGTTCGTCGGCGTCGCAGGTCGCCTCAGGCTCCGCAGCATGCTTGTCCTCAGGCTTAGCAGCATCCGCAGCAGCGCTCGGCGCAGCACTCGCGGCAGGACTCGCGGCCGGTCGCTTCATTGCAGGTCGCTTTTTCACTGGTTCAGGATCGGATTCATAAAACAACTCCTCGGCATCTGGCGGGACCAAGGACTCAGCAGAATTCTTCGCAAACTCTGCCCCAGCATCTGCCGCGACCAAGGAATCAGCAGGCGTCATCAGTAGGGCCTCAGGCGTGGCCTCAGGTGAGGCCCCAGGTGGGTTTCCAGCAGCCGCCTCAAACCTGGAGGCCAAACAAGTAGCCATCGAATCTCTAGCGGCGTTGGAGTCTGCTTCGCATCGGGCTTTGTGTGACGGTGAGTCTTGCAAGTCTCCATCAAAACTGTCGTTCGCCATCATGTTCTGCAAGATCGATTTCCGCAGTCGCTCATGGCTAACAGACTGAGACATGTCCAGGAGTATGCCGAGGATTCAAACCGGTTTGATCTAAGCATATCTAAGCTGAACCTCAAATGATTTGGAATGAAAATGGACTTGACAAGTGAACCAACGCATTTTATTGAAGCACTTAATGAAAATGAACCAATCAAATGAAAATGACCGGGTCTTTCAACTCTGAGACTCTGTGCCAGATTCTATTGAACAGTCGCTGTTAACTTGTTTGTTTCTTTTTTGGCCAGCATTTTGTCCGCAGTCTGGAGTCTAAGTCGTTGGTTTCGAAGGCATCTGTACGATCAGTTGGCCCCAACTGTGTCCATGCGCAAAATGTGCTCTATATCTTTAAGACTCAAGAGTGCTTCATGCATCGTCTTGAAGAGCTCTTCGTTGGAGATTGTCCCCTCCCATAGCCACGTCTCCAAAAGACCCACAAGGTTTCTGCTTTCAAAAGTAAGCATCTCTTTTGTTGTTTTCTCCAACTGAACCAACTGATGGAGACCATATTCGTCGGGGTTTGGAGCCAAAGAACGAAGATCGATGCGTGGATCCAACGGACCATTCAATGATGGCATGGCTCGGACTGCAATGCTTCCAGCTGCAAGCTTTGCCAATGCCAAAGTGGAGCCCCATACGCCACATGTTCGCACGATCTTGATGCCGAACTCTTTGATCATCTCCATTTGGTTCTCCACCTCCCCGCCATAGTGCGTGAGGCAAGCATCCTGGAAAGCTGCAAAGGCCATGATCGCAGCATTGGACATCATTCTGCTTCACTCACACAAAATAGCACTGTGGTTGCGCGCAGTGCTTTGAAACCAAATGCTTTGTGGTTCACAAACAAACTCAGGCAAGAGCTGTTGAGACTCTGAGGCCAACATTGAAAGCACTCTGTTATTATGCATCCAGGTGAGGCCACAAAGACTGAGGGCCTACATACTCGTTGGAATTGCTCTACTCTATTTGCTGGTGATGTGTGAAAACTGAAACGCATCTATCAATCTTCTTACTTTAGCTACACAAAATCGGAGTAGTCTAGTTTCAGGACATGGATCATGGATCGAACCAATGTTTTGACCCACACCCCATGCGCTGTCTCGAGATAAAATTACTGTGACACGTGAAAAGGCTTGCGCTCACACGTAGTTAATGCATTGCCACCAAAGATGACGAGCAAGATTCAAGAAAAGCGATCACTCAGGCCATTTGTGACATCTGGTAGATCAACAGGAGGAGAGTCATCTGAGTTCCACATGGGATCCAAGTCAAGATCAATGTGTTTGGTCATTCGGTGCAATTGAATGTGCACCTTCTGCTCGATCCTGTAGTGCTGTTCGGCAACCTTTCGCTTACGCATAGCCCGGTGCTTCTCCAGCCAAGACATTGTTTTCTTGGTCGCCATGAGCTGAACAAATCTAAAACTATAGGTACTACTACAGGTTTGACATGAACTCGTTTGGTCTCAAGCCAAAACAATTCCCAAGCAATGAACTTGAGAGAGTGAAACCATCGAGCGAACAATGATCATTTGAAATCTGTACACAGCAAAGCGAAGCCCTGCATGGCTTTTTAGGAAGCTGCATCTGCCAGTCTGCGAACGGCCAAGGCCACATTGAAGCAAACAATCTTCTAGATTCTGGACAGGAAAGGAAATCCACATACCGTGAACTGAACTTCAGACTTGGATGTTGGGCCCCAGCCGACGCTATTGAGAACATCCCCACATAGCTTCGAGCTTACATCAACGGAACACTTTGCAGAATACTGTGTCTAGGAGTCTAGGATTACAACAATTTCGACAATACTGTAACTGTAACATACTGCAACTATTGTGCGGTAACATCATACAACTAGTTGAAGTTGAGCCAGGTTGGGGATCGGACACTACGCGATCTGCACGGGTTGGTGAGGCTTTAGGGACAAAGCTTTCAACGCCATGCAATATGGTTTCTGAATCTTGATCGTGCTTGTCACACGCTCAAATCTAAAACGGAACACTTTCCCAATCACACTGCTATTCTCGACAGCCGTCATGCCACCTCCGACCCCAAAGAACGACTTCGCTGACGCCTTCTCGGATGTTGATGGCACACTCTTGTACTTGTGCGGCTGCTTCAAGACCAGCTTGAAAGCATCTGTAGAAGGCCCAGGTGCCCCGCCTGCTGTTCTTGCGCAATCTGTGTACGAGATTTTGTATTCGGTGATTTTCTTTACTCTTTCCAAGAGGGTCAGGAGCCTGTAAACACTCATGACCTCCTGGTGACTCTGCTCCGGGTTGATGCTTGAGTGGTCCACCTGCACGAGAGTCTTGTCCCCCAAAGGCCAACTGAATTTCAGGCCTTCCCCATCTTCCTCTTGCGGAACATACCTGGGCAGGGGAGTCTGTTTGAAACACTTACCCTGCTTTAATATATCTATATATATATATATATTTATGTATATATATATGTTACCTATCAATCCATATCACAAATTTAACTATTTACTGTGCACATATTCAATTTACAATGGTTGCGCTTAAAGGTATACTGAGATCTTGAAACAAAGTCCAAGTGTCCTGGCCAATGTCAGATCCTAGTCCTAGTCGCGACTTGCGTCTGAATCTTAGGCGAGCTGCTTCCCAGTGCCAAATCCACCCAAAATGGCATTGCGTGGAATGGCCTTCGCCTTTTCTGCGTACAAAAAGATCTTCTTGGAGTTGGTTCGTATGAGCTCCACACCGGCAATCTCGGATACAACCTTGACAGCAACGGGGTCAGCCGCCTGCAACTTCTCAAGGGACTCGAAGGTGACCAAAGGCTGCTCTTCCTCAGCAGCTTCAGGCGCAGGATCACCTGCATCATCCTCAGCTTCAGCCGCAGCAGCAGTTACCGCTGCAGGTGTGGAGACGGAGGCAGCACTTGAAGACTGCTGAATGATTGTAGTCAGCATGCTCTCATACTTGGCCGCGTGTTCTTCGCGAAGGCTGTTGAACTCTTCAGCATACTTCTCGCCCTTGGACTGCCACTGGCGACATTGGTCAGGATGGATCACCAATTTTGTTCCTTCCCTCACCAACACCTCCAAATTCATAGCATCCACCGATTTCACAGACTCTCCCCCTGGGATTTCCTTCATTTCCTGTTCTCAGCTGCAATGAATTCACTCTCTTTTGAACAAAAGTTGAATAGTTGTATTTGTAAAATATTCATATGCTGAACGCAAACCGTGAAGAACAACTGCACACAACTTGGAACATGCCTCTCAGTTGCAAGGCGTGAAATTACAACAAAAATGGAATAGACGAAGTCGGACAGGCAACGCAAGGGTCCTGATCGCTGAGGGTCACATTGGAGTCTTCAAACTTCTTCCCGTTGAAGCTGATCTTCTTGCTGAGCCAGGCATCTAAAAGTTCACGACTTACCCGAGTCCGAGCGTAGCACACACCTGTCTTCGAATCGAGCGTGTGTAGGGACAAATAGAACAAGTTCTCCCAGTCGTACCCTCCGCCATCGCCGGTCAGCTGCCCTTGAAGTCTCAGGTTCAATACCTCAGTTTATACTTGATTTGTCAATTTTATTGCATCAAACAATATCAAATATGCTTAATATGGACCTGGATGATTTAACATGTCTATTCTGTGAGCGCCAACAAATCTATTCAAATACAAACACGAATTCTGATGATGTCATCGCGCAAAGTGGTGCTGGTTTAATTCGGGGGGCCGCAGCAGCCAACTCCTCAACGTAGCCAGTCATGTTGACAATCAGGCAAGGTTTGCTCACAGAAGTGTGGCGGAACAAGGATTCCAAAAGCAACTGCAAACGCTGCTGGCCCTTCTGGGCTGCAGTTTGCTCAGGCGATGGGCGTGTTCGCTCCGCTAGCTTGAGGTCATGTTCCGGACTAGCATTCTCAGGTAGTAGCAAAGCGCTGCTCCTCGGCAACATCGAACACGGTGCCCCTTTCTCAGACTCATGGTGCCCCACTGGTCTGCCGCATACTGCCAGCTCGGAACTCAACCAAATGTTCTCTGACCTCGAATCCGAAGCCACCACGAGTCTGCCTGCTGCCCATCGTCGCATTGATGAGCGAGCTTCCCCTCTCGGCTCTCGTGTGAACAGGTCCACAAACCTCGTTTCGACGTCTTGGCGCTGGCTGAAGAGCCCCTCGATGATTTGTCTTTCCTCGTCGTACAAACCTCGCAAGCTGGAGTCTTTTGGGAGGTCCGGCATGAGAATCATTGTAACATTGTTTTTTGAGATTCCCATGTCGTTGCACAAACTCACACCATGAGCCAAGCTGTCTGCTTTGCTCGCTTGCCGAGCTCCGGGTGCGTTGTAATCAACGAAGCCCACAATATGGACATCGTCAGCATTCGTGTTGGTCTGATTCGCCTTATGTCCAATCGGACTCGCATAAGTTGGGCATGCATCCATTTCTATTTTGTGGTCACTGATTGATAAACAAACACCACCAAAGGCAAAAAGTTCTGGTTGGGAACTGAAAGAAATCAACTCAATAACTTTGATCATCCCAATTCCAATGTTGGATCTTGCCAAGCTACAACGTGCTGTTTCATTTTTGATATCTCTCCAGCTGCATGGTCCATCTTCTCCAAGGCAACCACTCGAAGGTAACAGTCCTGAAGCATGAAACAATGACAAGGAAATCTGAAATCTCTTCAACAGCGCAACCTTTTGTCAACCTTTTGTCAAACCTTTTGTCAACTGCTCTCCTGGTATCCCTTGCAGGCTGATTCACCTTCAGCTGCGAGCTTCGCACGATGAGCAACTGATTTGCTATGCAAGCGCTGTCGCACCAATCGAGGCGCAGCTTGCACCAGCTCCATCTTCGAGTGATCTCTCTTCAAGGCGCCACAGAAGAATTTGAACTGAGCAGCATCAACCTCAGCTTGCTGCACTTCTTTGTCTTGAACCTTCTTCTGCTCTGCTTCCTGATGATCTCGCTTTGCGAACTCTTGCTGAGAGGCCAGCATGGACATGGCAAATCGCGGAGGCCTGTGGTTCAAAAGGCACTGCAAATCACCATCTTGCTTGGTTGAGAAAAGCACATTGCTCTCCCACTCCTTTGCCTTCTCGGAGCTCATTCGCGATTGCATGTGAGGTAGGAGTTGGTCTGCCAAAACCATCAAGTTCCTGACCTTTTGCATTTCTTCAGCTGACATCCTGTATTTTTTCTTCATCGCTGTTGGAAAGCTGCTGGTCGTTTTGTTCCAGTGGCTCAAAATCCTCTTGAACAACATACATTGAGCAGACTCGGTCATTGGAAGATTCCAATCAATCGAGATGGTGGGCTCATGCGCAAGAGGTGCGGCCATTTCATCATCATGCGGCGGGCCCGATTCCAAGCTGCAAACTGACCCCATAAAAATAAACGGGTAGGAAGCCACGGTCTCACCGAAGGGGCCATAGTTCCATGAGATGTCATGTGTGCTCATTAGCAACACGTTGAATGCGCTGGCAGCTGTCTTGCTGAAAAGGTTCCGGACTGCCTGACAGGTATTGATTGTGTTCAACATGTTTCTCCCTTCTCTCACAATTGAAAAAACGCAATTTCCCACCAAGAAACACACACCAGCCGAACAAGTCAAAGACTGCTGTAAAACCCCTTGCCTGCCGCTTTCTGCCGTCGAGAGTTATTGAGCCTGTTCCTTCACCCTCGAATGATTGCACTTCAGGATGGTCATTGTAACGAGCTAAGGCTTGGTCTAGACTGATTCCATCTCCAAGGGTTGTCAAGATGCTGGCCCACGTGAGGGATGAGACTGGCTGTACTTTGCTATCAATGTTTTGCTTCACAATCCGCGAGATTGTGCTCTCAATCTCATCGCATCCAGCGGTGCTAGCTTTGTAGATGGTCCTGATTTGGAGCAACGATGCAACCAAGGCAACAACTTGTGGGTGCGTGAAATCCTCCTCAGACAGAGAATCTTGCTGACTTGCCAAAAGTAGAGAGATCCAAACCACAAACGCTGCCAAGCTCTTTTGCGACCCATCGTTGAAGTACAATGACCCCACTGCAAGGTTTACACGCTTCAGCGCTGGTCCAGGAAGCCGAAGTGCAATGGTCTCCCCCTGCCAGAAAGGAAATCAGGAACCCTTAGACCGTGTAGCCACGAGCTAGCCTTAAACCATGGGGTTTCAAGGGGCGAGTTATGGAGAGCCGTCCGAGGGACCGCTCGCCATAAAGCCAGGGTTGTGACCGCCAAGTTTATACGACTGTATCATGGACCAATGACATCGTGAAACATGTCTATGCCCTGGGCCGGGGATTATGGAGAGCCGTCCGCGGGACGGCTCGCCATAATCCGGGCTTCACACAAGGTCCACCAACGAGGACTCAGACTTCATCCGACAAATCTGGAAGTACCATGCGACTTCGAAGCCATGATTGATAATTATAATAGCGGCAGTGTGGCTTTACAAGTTTCTAAATTAATGCACCTGAATCCACAGTCCTGCGTCGCAAAGCGCCCTAAACCCTGCTGCCGCAGATAAATTTTCAAGGGGGGTCAAACGTTTAGGGTTTAGGCACGCTGGCTTTTTGAAGTGGCACAATGAAAGTAGTCGAAAGAATGTGCTGCCTTCAATGACTGAGAATCTAGTCAGTGCAAAGGACAGTCTTCAAAGGTGCGACTGTCGGTTACCACCTCCCCCACACACCTTTTTGATACAAGCATGAACGATTGTCCAGCTGCAAGCGATCAAGGCGCAACCAAGTCCAAAGGGAGACTATCATCATCTTCATTGTCATCCGATTCAGCATCTGTCCGCAAAAGGGTGTAGACTCGAAACCTGGGTGGAGGCTCCCATGCACAAGCCGGGCCAACATGAACGTTTGCGATTTCAGTCCGTCTCAAACGCAAGAAACGATAGCTGGCCGGTCTTGGGATTTTAGGCCAGGTGCCTGATACCCAACCGATCAAGTATGCTTCTGCATCTATGCTGATCGAACCTTGCTTGCGACAAAGGGGTGCCTTCGTCAAAAGATTTTGCTGGAGCTTTGCAGCAATGGCCCGGCGATCTGCCACACCGGAGGGCTGCACCAAGCTTGCCCTCAAGATAGCACACCTCTCAGCAGCTACCAAACAAATCACTCGAAAGGGCTCTGGATCTGACATGAACTTCTTCGCTAGCAAAAGAATGTCGCTACCGTGTGGAGCTCGATTCCTCATTTCCTCCACACTACACTGACCGAATGATGCGGGGTCCACATCTTGCCGAAGTGCAAAGCGAAGCTGCCCTACATGTCCTTAAGCTTTGGAAGGGCTAGAAGGCAGGCCGTCCAAAACTGGGCTACTGCTACCTCTCCATAGCTTAAATACATCAAACTCAAAAAGAACAAAAACTAAAGACGCACCCACAGATTCAATCTACACTGAGTGTCTCAAGCCAAGAAGGCGAATGCCCAACATTGCAACCCACTCTTGCCAGCATGCCACTTCATCTAATTTGTATGTTTGAGTTCGCACCCGGGTTCGTTGTAATTTGGCTTCCTTGCGATGAAAGTCCGGTAGGCTGTCTGGCCGAGAAGCACTGTCCAATATGCTCACAACATCATCAGGGGAGGAGAACTCATGTGGAGTCAAATACGCCGCAACTTGTGAGAAGTACTGGTCAATGTCCTCGTGACCTTAACTTGGCTGGAACGGTGGCTTTGTACATATTTACTGTGGAAGCTACAAAGGGAAGGTTGAGTTATTCAGACAATTTAGCTTGGACTGATTTCGGTGTTGAATGCAAATAGACAAAAATGCTATTTGGTAGTGAGATAGAGCTGCTATGACCCTTGCGCAAAAATGACATGGTGAAAAATCGGAAACAGCCAAGGGCAATGGTCAAAATGGCAAAGGAGGCCACAAATTGATTCTTTGCTTCCCTATACGTGTTGTCGGCCTGCAGGTTCACACCCGTGGGCAAATGGCCGTGCTGCTGAATAATCTCGTCAAACGTCCTGGCTACCTGCTCAATGGTGCACTCTGAGTTTTTCTTTAAGTCCTCATCTGCTATCGCAAGATTCAGGCCCCATCCGTGCGCCCAAGTTGCTGCGACATGCAAACATGGTCGATGCATAGTGGCATACAGTTTGGTTTGTTTCTTGCGGGATCTTGGAGTCCTAAATTTCGCTTGGTCCATTCCGTCGCTGATCAAGCACAATGTGCTCACCCCAGCATGGCACCCCAGCCTCAGGCTCTAAGCCCAAGTCACAACCGAGCTCTTCCAATCAACAAATTCAAAGCACTATTTGTCAACCAACCCAAATGAAACAAAGGAAAACGCATCATTCTGGCGGCAAGTCAAAGTGACCGACCATCACTTGCCAGCAATTGCGAAAAGAAGGTTTGGCTCATCGACCGGAATGACCAATAGGCTTGACGGTCTTGCCATTGAGAGAGCCTGTGCCGGATCAGCTCTCTTTCCTCGGCCAACTTTGCATCAGGTGTACGGGCAGCTCGAATGCGTTCCCTAATCGAAAAGCATGCGTCGCACTGTGCGTGATCTCCTGCCTTTCTGAATTTCAAATGACCATCACGCAAACCTGGCTTGATGATGGTATTGGCAACTTTCATAAATGTACTTAATGATGCAGGTTTGATGCCGCGGAATTCTGCGTATGCCACATACTCCCAGTATAGGTCTGCGCGGCACCCGTGCTGGAGACACCTTCGTGGTCCACGAAAGGTGCCCGGACCTATCAACTGACAATCCACATCCGTCAAATATGTATTCAGTGTTCTGCCAATTGCGTTGACCAACCGCTGCAAGTCCTCGCTTTTGTCCACTCCATCCGCATCATCTTCTGGAAATGGTGTTTCAAAAGCCTGGGAACCAGCTTCTTTGATCGAATGCCAATTGGTGGGCATGACTTCAGCTGCGCTGTGGTACAAGTGGAAGAAGAACATCACAATTTCTTCCCACACCATTCCAGTGTCGCCTCTCAAGGAGAAGCCAAATTGCGGGTGCTTCTGTAGTGGCTTTCTCACATTGTTCGTGTAAGCACTCTCTCCAGCTCTGAGTTTTTGGAGCGTGGAGCCTCCTATGGCAATCAAGCTGGACAAGGCTCTGCGACAAACAGGTTTGCCCAGGAAAAGAACTGGATCTTGTCTGCGAGGATTGTATCGCGCACGTTTCTGAGAGGGTTCGGCTGGCAGCGGCCCTTCTTCATCGGAAGAATAAAACATCTCACTCTCATGGTCCCTGCAATCTGCATCCGATGCATAAAACACATCTGGATCACCATCGTTGGAACTGGATTCATACAGGAGTTCATTGTCCTCATTGTTTGAAGTCCCTGGTGCTTTCTCCCAATCTCGGGCCTCTGTGCAATTGAAAGCTTGTGTCACCCAAACTTCCTGACTTCGCTCAAGTCAAATTGAAACGAAGGCTGCTTGGTACTACAATTTCGAAAACACATCTAGACTTGAAAAACAAAGTTCAGCAATTAATTTCTTGATTACCCTCCGCTCTGAAAAGAGTTCCAAGTGTCCTTTTTCTCTCGAGGAAGTGAATTAAAGTCTGCTCTGGCTTGTTCAACTTCTTGCTCTAACCCTTTGAATTGTTGAAAGCACACTCGGGCAAGGCATCTGCATGGGCGACAAAGGAGCTTGGACAGGGAAGCTCGGCCATGGCCATCTCCCCGCCCCATGTCATTTTTTGCGAGTTTCGCACTTACTATCATCTATTCCAATGATTAAGTTTAAAAATATCTTTCATCTACTGAAAAAGAAGAACCCACGCTTGGGCCAAGAACATGATTGGAAGGACCCCCGGCAATGGTCGATCACACCGAGCTCATTAGTACTGGCTAAAGACTTCACAGGCTCTGGGGCTTGTTTGGGCAAAAAGACTTTCTTTGTTTTAAAAAGACTGGTCGTAGCATTTTGCGTTTTGTTGGGCCATATACTTGGCTGTCATCCCAATTAGCTGCGCGCCTCTCGAAATCGTGTGGAGGCAATGCTTCGAGCATAGTTGATGATTTCTGACATCGCCACTGCTCTCCCTCTCCAGAACGATGCATCGTCGAACGACCAACACAAAATGGAGGTATCGAACTGCGCACCTTTCTCCGGAGGCCAGGCCTGAAGCAAAGTAGACTGGTCGTGAAGCGAACCTAGTGAGCTTGTCGCAATTACTATTTTTGTTGTTAGTCAACCTTCTCTACCCTTGACATGCGCAACGAAAGCAAGGCGAACAACTAATGACAAACAGAGCCTCCATCTTGCAAAACTCTTGCAAGAACTCTGCGGCATCTGTAGAATTCGTGAGGCCAACCCTGTGAGCCAATTGAGCGGACTGCTCCACAAGCAAATCGCTGTCAGCCCACGCTCTTTGCGCAACATCTCGAAAAGTACCACCATGCTTCACAGGCCATGGATAGATTCCATCTTTCACAGCCAAGTCACCAATGTTGCTCGTGTGGATATCCTTCTCCTCTGAGTGGCGCAAAGCATAGATTCCCTCCACAATCGAGAGAGTTGATTTGATCAGAGCTGGTGCGGATGCCGAACTGGTTGGAACAGCTGTGGTTTGTGACCCTGACACGATCTGGGCAACCTTTGCCTTCTTACGAGGCGGCATGGTCTGATCAGGCTCGGGCTGCAAACAAAAATGCACCGAACCTAAATGGATGCCGGCTACAATGATTACACAATACAAGTTGCTTGCGTCCAAACACTGAGAATAAAGTTTGACACATTGAACGCCACAGCGCCTCAGCTTTGAATAATGTTAAACTATCGGATGGTAACAAAGAGCGGATGAAAACGAAGCAGGACTCACTTTCTGCGGCCGTTCAGTCAAATCAAGCTGGTTGAATTGCATGGCCATCAGTTGTGATTACAACAAATGGCACAGCTAGTAACATCCCTGAAAGTTGCAGCTTGCTGCATTTGACCGGCAAAAGAATATAATGCACCAAAAAGGTTCCCAGGCACTCACCTCAGACTCAGCTGTGTCCCCGCCAACTTGCAAGAGCAGAGCACAAAGCTCCGGCAATGACTGGCGCAGAGAACCTTGAGAGGCCAAGCAATGTTTTGGCAACTGGGTCTGTGTTGAAACAAAACAAGCGAGCGCCACCTGGCCAAAGAAACTACCTGGTCATTATGGTTTGAAAATGATCATTCTATATTAGGATTTTCCTTTTTGCAGCCAATGTGCGAATTGCCGCAAAAGTCTGCCAACTGCTTGGGTGCGATGCGGCCCATGCCGTAGCGTTGAAACTCATCTCTGCCGACACCTTGCAGCTTCATCTTTTCCTGGACGAGGAACCCTGGGCTTAGATCTAACTAATACTCACGCCTAACACAACAAACATTCCGCACATGCTTGACCAAATTTTTGACAGGCCATGTCCTGCGACTGCAAGAGTGTCCATCGAGATGTGACCATGTATTTACCAGCCGGCAGCAAGCATGGGCACAAATCAGGATCGCTCTTCGTCCATGTCGCGCGATGGAAGTTCTGATCCTTACTAATTGCAGGAGCGGTTGAAACACCCAAGATTCTGAATCAGTCGTATCATAATACATATTATATAGGTGAACTAATATGGAAATTTGATGTGCAAAGACAAGTGTCAACCTGGATCATGAACATCTCCTCAAACGGAAAATAGCCGGCTGCCTGCAGTTCCGTGACAGCCACAGACAAAATGGCCAGCTCTCGATCAGTGAGCGGAAGATCCTTGACCTTGAGCTTGTCCATGTTCGCCATGACATCAGCCTCACATGAGGGTAGTGTAACTTGCAGCACCGACTACCTCTACTGTGGTTTTCCCTTCTTTCAATTAGAGGCCCCCACAATTTGCAAGCAAAACCAACGATTTGCTTTTTGTTTCATTGACTGAGAAACTTCACCGATAGTTTTGCAAGCTTCCTTGAAGCCTTTCTTCCACTTGAGACCCTCAGACTTGCGCTTCTTGGTTTGCTTGAGCTCCCCAGAGGCAGCGCTTGCACCGGCTTGGTGATTCAAGAACATTGGCTTCGGCAGCAAGCCACACTTGAACTTGCCCAGGAAATCTCCAGGAAGCCTTAGTCACAATGATTGGCGCAACTCACCAACTATCCCTAAACACTCAAACAGGATAATAGGTGGGGAGTTCGAGGGGCTATGAAGAAGTTTGGGCCTTAGTGCAAATGAAAATGAACACTATTACAGTATATGATTATGCATTCTAGAAACGCATTTGCATCGACTTGATGTCGTTTGATGTAGATTGAGTACACCCTTGTGCGGCATTGCCTCAAACCGAAGTCTTTGCTGTTGACAGTGTCATGAAAGACAGTGTAGCCTCGTCGGTCCATCTCCTGGTTCTGGATGGCAATGGGTTTCTCTCCACCAAAGCTTTGCCGCGTGTGGGCCATGGTAGACACGTTCTCGCACACAACAACCTGTGGGTGTGCGAAATCGATGTAGTCCAACAACGCCTTGAAGCCCTGACCGCTTTTGGATTCCTGATCCAAAAAGCTTTGGGCACTGTTGTTCTGCTTCGACAAGCTTTTGCAGGAATAGCCATCCACAACCACATTGACCTGCTGGCTGTGGACTGCATTCATGTGACTACGGAGTTTGGCACTTGAAAACATACTACCAAAACTGGGGTTCGAATCGTGAATCTGTATGGGTATGTCGGGGTGTGCGTGTGTGTACCGCCAGTTGTATATAACATCGCATTCTTCACTTTCCCAAGCCTTCGGAACTCTCTTAGAAGTCTTGGTTCGCTCATCGAAAGCTTGGCCCTTGTGTAGATCCATCATGTCGTTGAAAACTGGAATATCTTCAAACGCCTTGAGTAGCCAATCCACTTTGAAAGGCTCACACTCGCAGCTGAAGCTCATAGTCAGGTATCCAGCCTGAAGGGACAGGATTTGATTTTTGTAAATCATCTATCAATACAAAAACAAAAACACTGACAATCCTGTGTTTCTATATTCGGAAAATGTCTAACACCCTAAATGGGGCCTTGTGTTCAAACTTCTCGCCCAAGTAGTCGTTGAGCGAGTTGATGACCATTTCGCCTACCCCCCACCCTGAACATATTGAACCGACCGTTGTATGGCGCCCTGCAAGCGCATTCTGGATCCGCTGTGCCACTTCTGGTTCTTTGTCCAAGGCGAACTTGATGAAGTTGCCTACCTCAGGCCGTCAGGCAACTCACAAAGGTTTGCATGCCTTTTGTCCAAAGATTAGTTTTTGATGAGCAATACATATATATATATATTAATATATATTTTTATATACACATATGTATCATACAAAATCATTTGCAAACCGGCACTCCTTTGAAAAGAGCTGCTCTTCTAAACCAGGCTGCCCCAACAGCTTCCATGTCAGGGATGTCCTGCTTGTCATTGTTCTTCTCGACTTCCTCCTCGTCACAAGAACTAGGAAAGATATCCGGGTCGATGACACTCCTGAGCCAACAACATGATGGGTTGGAAACCGGGAATGCGTCTAGGATTCTGGATTTGGGTCTTTATGAGCTTTTGAAAACTTAAAAATTGCATTACTGACCCGAAACACACCAGAAAATAAGGGAAAATGCAGATAAGACTGCAAGTGTCTTGCGTTCTTGGACATTTTCAACTTCGCTGTCGCTCGCCAACATCACATCATCCACAATTGCCGGCTTGCGCGCTACTTTGGAAGCCGCTGGTCGGCGCAAAGCAGCAGGCCGCTTTCGAGGCGGCATGGAAACTGGACAAAATGAAAGGCACACCTGCTCCAACCCCTACCGAAAATGGACCTGCGGAGCTTGCATCCGAAGTTCTTCACACATCGGGCTTGGAGACTTGTCACATGAGTGAAAAAGCAGGGCTCAGTAAATTTTAATGCTCACATGAGACTTGTCACACGTCATTTAGTTTAAACTCTTCCCCTTCAAAGAAGAAAACTCAAAGTTTCTTCCAAATGGTTTGAATGCGCAAGGACACACATAAACCCGCCAGCCCGAAAAAAAAAAAAAAAAAAAAACACGGGCGCGCCGCAGACGGAGGTTCTTGTTTGCGCTTAACGTTTGTTGAACGGGCCTGGTTTAAATTCATTGTTTCTAAAACTTTGAATTACGCATAGCGTGATGCAGTCTGATCCAATCCATATCCAAGTGTGGCGATAAGCTTAGCCGAGGAAAGCGTCACATGAAGACACCAAGTCCCACGAAACCACCAAGTTTCAGGAGAATAGAATCAAAGCCTTTGTGCCCAGGTCGGCACAATTGAGCTCTGTCGGAATTAAGACCTTTTCCTTTTCCTTCTGCTACACCCAGAGCAATGAGGCATCGAGATGGCACACTCGTCCTATGCCTTGCCTCTGCACCATTGCCCTTGCAGCCGAGCTGTCGCTCCTCACCTTCATCTCACACTTTTCCTCTGTGACCTTCTCCCATAGATGCTTGATGAGCAACCCGTCTGAGGATCCTGCAACCACCGCCACAAATTCCGACTCCCCAGAGGACAGGGATATTGCTTTCTGTGCTCTGACCCTCGATTCATCAGGTTGCCATCAATGAACACCTGGAAGGATGTTGTGCTTCGACGATCGTTTCGATCTCCTGCATAGTCAGCATCTGTCACCACCTCCAATAGATGCTGCTCTTTGCTCTCCACCTCATCTGAGTTCTTGACGTTCATCACTGACGGACCTTTTGCTCTTGCTGAAACTCTCACTCCATATCCTTCTGTGCCCTGGAGGTATGAGCAGACGTGCCATGCTTTGTTCCATGCCTGCTTTGTGGGTCGAGCCATGAAGCGTGCCAAGTTCTGGATGGCGAACTGTGCATCAGGACGTTCGCCAGCAAGGTACATCAATCTCCCAACAACACTTCTGTACCTTGTCACCTCTGCTCCCTGAAGCTCCTCGCTTTCATCCCTCTTACTGTGGTTTTGCTCCAGAGGCGTCTTTCTGTATGCTTTCTTGAAGAGGTCCATCTCTTTGCTCAAGCTTTCATATTGTTTGTAGTCACATCTGATGTCGCACCAGTTCCTGTAGAGCGTGAAATTTCTCTTCAAGTAGGAGAATCTTTCTCCCATCAGGAACGGTCCCTTCCTCAATGCTCCACCTCTTCTTCACCTTCAGGAAGTCCACAAACTGCTTCAAAGCTCCTTCATCACCCACCATGAAGACATCGTCGACATGCACTGTGATGTATATCACTTTGTGGATCATCAGCAGTGTGGGTTGCATGACATCTTGCTCCATACCGAACTCCTTTGCTGCTCCGGCAAGCACCTGATCAACCTGTAGATCTTGTCATCCACTTCAACGTAGGCCTTCTCTTCTTCTGGTTGCGCCGCCATCAAGAAGGCATCTTTGATGTCTAAGGTCATGGCGGTGAAGTGCTTGAAGACGTTCAGCATCAGGTTGATGAGCATTTTCGGTATCACGAGCATCGACGTCGGAGCGAACGTTTGCTCCATATCCACACTGGATTTGAACTGTCTTGCTACCAGTCGTGCTCTCCGAAACCATCCTCCACGTTCGATCCTATGCTTCCAGCAGTAGACGAATTTCGTGGAAATCAGGTAGCCTCCATTGTTCTTCACTTCTTCTGCATTCACCTCCTCCATCACAGGGATGCTCACCATCCTGTCCACCTCATTCTTCTTCACTTCATAGTCCGACATCTTGAGGTGCTCGTCAGTCGTTATAGGTGGCTCCTCATCTTCTGCCTCATCCATCTGTAGCTCCTCATTGGCCTCCTCTGGCACCATGTCGCGGTCAAACTCTTCATCTCCATGTGCTTCCACAGCCTGTATCCTTGCAAAATGCGGGGGATACAGCCTCGCCATCTTTGCTGGAGATGCTGAAGGTGATGCCTGTGCCTCTTCATCTCTCGGTCTTGTAGCATTCGATGATGCTCCAATCTCTGCATCCTCATTCTCCTCTTGTGTCCTCTGCTTCTTTTCACTCTCCATCTCTTCTCTCTGAGCTTCCCTCTTTTCTTGGCCTTTCCTGGGAGAATCCTTCTGGTCTTGTCTCTTCTCTTCGTGCTCCTCGACAGTTGCTTCTTCTCCTGATCTCTTCATCCTCGGAGTTGGGGGCATTGGTGCTGGTGTCACCGGTGCAGCTGTTGTCGTGGCAGGCATCTTCGGTTTCCCATGTAGTCCTGGTGCCGGGGTTACCACTCCAGCTGCAATGGCTTCTGATCTAGCCTTCAATTCCTCCTCTGTCGCATCTGCCTCCAACGTGGGCTTTGTGTTTGACCTCCATGTCTCATCAGAATCCCTTGTGGGGAGTAGCTCCGTGGCAAGCCTTTCGCAATCACCATGTCAGTCGCCCTGAAACTCTCTTCTGGTGCACACCTCCTGATTGCGCGTGACTCAAAAGCTCCTTCTGGGGTTAGGATCACATGTTGGTCGTTCCAGCAGTTCTTTCCAATCCAAATGCCTTGTTCGAAGGTGTCGCTGGCTTTGTACTTGACCAAGCGCTTGAAGAGCACTGTCCCACCGTATAATGCCAGCTTCCCATTGTAGGCATGTCCAGTTGCAAGCTCATGACTTGTGCGTCCCACCTTCTCCAGCACCCTGAAGCGGTTGACGAGGAACGCTGCATGCCTGAATGCCCATGGGTACATGTGAAAACTCCCGTCAATCTGTATGTGAGCTTTCGATTCTGCAAACGACCTCAGGCAGTTTGCCATCTTGCGAACGGTTTGCACAGCTCTTTTTGCTTGTCCATTCGAGGCGTGTTGCGCACTCCCAGTCAGGCGAGTTTCACATGGCAAACCCATGATTGTTCTCACTCGCTGCACTGACCTCAGGATCTGCCTCATAGCTCGCTCTGAGTCCCCTTGGAAGATGCAGGGGTCTGTCGAAGCATTCTCCATTGAGAATCGAATGATCTCCTCAGTCACTGTCTTCAAACCAGCTGTGCCTTTCGATGGTACGGGTACCACATGTATGGCCTTTGTCTCTGAAGAGGTCATGACCAGACAGGTCCCATACTGGTCTGCTCGCTCCTTCACCTTATCCACGGGTGCCTCTTCTGTCCTTGTTTCCTCACCAGTGTACGTGAAGAAGAAGTCGAGTTGTATCACGTTCTTTCCCAAATCGGGTTTGGCATCTTGCTTCTCATATCTATCCTCTTTTTGCCCTGCTTGCCACACATGCCATGGGGCGTATGGGATGTGCGTCACAAAGTGGATCACCTGCTCCTTCAATGACGGTAGTCGTGGCTGGCCAATTGTCGTGGGTTTCCCCTCCTGTTCCCTGAACAACTTGTTTGCAATGTTGAGGTTCATCTTATTCTCGATGTTGATGCGGAAGGCCATCAGACGGTCCAACAACCTCTTCTTGCTGCCACTGTATGGTAGTCCTCTCTCTTTGCACGCTACCTGCAGCTCCTTGACCGGCATCTTGTCCGTGTAGATGACTTCATCAGGCTCACTTCATTTGGCCGATCGGCCACCACCATTTTCTCAATGTCCCGAGCATCCATCTTGATCTCTAGGTCCTCCTCTTCTTCTCTGTCATCCTCTGACCAATCCATTCGTCCTTGGGGTGCCCTATTCTTTTCTTCCGGGAACAACCTCTGAATCCAATTCCCAGGAAGTCTTCCATTGCTGAGGCAGCCAGGAATGTCAGAGTCCTCTGTGGTCCACTCATCCCAATTCCTCTGAATGCTTTCTCCCCCAGCTCTGTGTAGTCGGCAACATTCTCGATCTGTGTCCACATGTCGTCCTTGTCCTTGATCAGGGTCATCCTGGCTTTCCATGCATCCTCAATTTGCCCTCGGGGATCCAGCAGGCTTGTTGCCACTGGGTCACTGTATGCTACCACTCCATTGGGCAGGCGGTGCCATCCAGGTTCCATCTCCATCTCCTTCACATATCGACTGGGGGTTCCTCTGAGGGCCATCACCCTCATCTCTTGGTCCTTCTTTGTCTTCTCCTCCTCAGTCTCTACCATGGAGATCCTGGCCGTGAACTGTAGTGAGTTTCTTTCCTTGTGGATTGGCACTGAAATGTCCCTTCTCTCATGCCTCAGGTCAACGTTTCCAGATCCTCCACAAATGTTCCATCCTTTCTTGAGCAGCTTCCCGGCGCAGAGGATCGGGTGTTGGACATTTCCCAAGACAAAATCTTCTACCAGCTCAATCTCTTTTCCACTCCTGTCGGTCGTTCTGATCTTTGCTCTGGTCACACCGTCGTGGGCTATGTGGGTTCCTTGAGCGTCCACCATCCTCAGACTTTGCGATCCCGGTGACCAGGTTCCGACACTTCCATATGACCGGGGCAGCACGGAGATGTCTGCACCGCTGTCTAAGGTCACCAAGCATCCTGCTTCCTGCTCTTGTTCTCCAGTCCTCACCATCTGCACTTGTCTCTCCTCCATGTTGTCCTGCAGGTCCATGGCCACAACAGTGATGTCGTGGGGAACTAGCACCACTGGTTCTATGCAGTCCACAATCTCTTCTTCCTCGTCGATGATCTCGCCAAAGGGCTCTTCCGTCTCAGCTTCAATGGCTCCTACCCTCCATGGGTAGCTCTTTCTCTTTTCCTCTTCATCTCGCGGGGTGGTCGAGTCGAAGATCTCCAGGCATGAGCTTTCAGGTGGCGTCGACAGTCGAACCATCTGAACTGTTGTCTTCACTGCGGTCTGCCCTGCTTGCCCAGTGGTGTTCTGGGCTGACGATGATGAAGCACTTGCCCCGCCGGTGTTGCTAGCGGGCCATTGCTCCTCAACTTGATTCACTCTCTTCCAGCACTCCTTTGCATAATGCCCAAACTGTCCGCAGTTGTGGCATGCGCCAGACTTTCCAGCCTTGCCGCTTTTGTCTCCTTTGCCTTTCTTTCCTGGGCCCTTTTCCCAGAGGCTTTTACCCTTCTCTGAGCCTTTCCATGAGCCCTTTCCATCTGTCTTCATCTTTCCTTTCTCTTTGCTCTTCGACTTGCCCTTCTGATCCTTCGACTTCGTCTTCCTCCTTTCCTTCCCTTCTCTCTTCCAATGTAGTCCACTTCCATAGGAGTCGACTCGTCCACACCAGCTCTTGTCGGAAGCGCCAGTGAATTGCTGCTGTCCCATCTTCTTGCAATGGTTTCCAACTCCATGATCTTGTCCTTCAGATCTTCAAACTTGGTGGTGTCTGAGATCCATAGTTGTAGATGGGTTCGTAGGTGATTTGGTGCAGCCTGAAGCACACTCCCAATCTTCGCATCATCAGGATACTTTTGGTGTGAGATGCGCTCGTACTCCTGCACGATGGCCTCATATTGAGGTAGTTGTTCAGACAATGTTCGTCCTTCAGCAAACTGCACTCTCGACAGTTGTGTGAGGAGTGCCAACGACCGTGCTCTTGTTGCCGGCTGCATTTCTTTGAGCAGTCTTTGCCAAGCCTCAAACCCATTCTCATCCTTCATGTACTTCACCAGCTTGAGCGGTCGGTTGTGTAGGTATGAGGTCAGTACCCCATACAACCTCACTGCCATCACCTTTGCCCTCGTCGGTCATGTCGCTCAGCTTGAAATCCCCGTTGAGATTCTCTTCAACGAGGTCCATGCTGGCGGCCATCCTGGCATCGATGCCTTTGATGTAGTTCACAAAGCTGAACTTCCAGTCGCTCCATTGCTTGATCTCGTTGTCTCTGGTGTCCGGCTTGAACAAATCTGCTGTCTTCATATGCCTGGACCATGATGAGGAAGATTGTGTCAGGGCCAGGCGTTCAAGCGCTTGTGAAATTGGCTTCAGGCTCTCGTCAGCCATCTCCCACAAGTTCTTTATCAGTGGGCGAAAGGTGTAGGTCGCCTTGTCGGGGTCCTCAAGGTCCTCGGTGAGCAGAAGGCCACTCTCCTGGAACACAGAGATGTAGTCCCAGTTGGCTATCAATTCACAGATCTGGTCTTTTGGTGTTTCGTCTCTCACCTTCTCAACCTTCTCGATGAACTTCCAAGCAGCGGGGACAACTACAACCAGCTGTTTGGGCTTTCCTCTTCTCTTCCTCTTACCTTTTCGCTCCCTTAGGATCACTGAAGCTCGGACGTTCTTGTCCCTTCTGATCCAGTGCAGTCTACCCACGTAGTCCTCGCTGTCGATGATCACGGTGTGGATCTTTCGAAGTTTTGCCTTGGTCCCTTGGGAGGTGACAGACCAGGGCCTGTAGAACTGCACCTCCTGACAAAGTCGGTCTCCGGCACCGCTGGCGATGCAAGCCAGCAAAAGCAGCTCTACCAAGCCCACACCGACGCGCTTGGGCTCGCAGTTCCTGCGATGGCAGGTCGTGGTGGCGAGGTGTCGTGGGTAGGGAGCACTGATTCTTACGACCAGTGCTCCGCTACCATGCGAAGCAAAAGTGAAAATCTTTTCTCAGTTCGAGCCTTATGTGAAGTTGCGGTACACACATGATTTGTGCGTGTCATCCACGGGTGACCGTCCATGAAACTGTAACAGATTGTATTAGATTAGATTAGACTAGAATAGATTAGTTTAGTTTGGATTGGATTAGGGTAGGTTAGGTTAGATAGATAAATAGGTAGATAGACCGATAGATGGATAGATAGATAGACAGATAGGTCGATAGATTGAAAGATCGATAAATAGACAAACAGATAGTTAGATAGATAGATAGGTAGATAGATAGATAGATATGTAGACAAATGGATAGAACAGTGCGGAAAGAAGCTACGCTAGACATGAACCGTCCAAACGTAAACAACAGTGGACGCACCGGAGGTAAAGGAAAGGTCGAGGTTGCAAGCTTCTGAGGACGAGCACGCATCCAGCAGCAGCAGCAAACCAGCAGAGCAGCAGCAGCTGAGCAAAAAGGCAGCACCGGCACCAACAGCAGCAGCGGCTGCAGCACAGCAAAGCAGTAAGCAGCTGCAACAGCGGCAGCAGCGGCAGCCGAGCAAAAAGAAAACGATGGAGAAACACCAGAAGCAATAGCAGAATGGGGCCGAATCATTCGAGGTTCGAACAAAGGACAAAGGCGTCCACATCCTAGGACTCAGGGGGCGGCCGCCAATGGTGCGACCTAGGGTTAGAATAGCATGTCATAGGGTTGAAATAGTATGTTTGTGGGTTGGAAGAAAAGGTTCAAGGGTGAAAAAAAAAATTCCAAGGTGAGGGAATAAAGTTCGAGCGCCGGCATTTTGTACAGATTGTGAAGGGTGCTTGTGGCCATAGGAATCCTCACAACCCCGACTTGGAAGCAACCAACTCAAAGCACGGGGGCTTGGGATTGTGAAGCGTGTTTGTGGTCATCAAGCACAAGGACCCTTGTAACCATAGCGCCAGCTGGGGATAAAGCCGGAGGCGCCGAATTCAATGAACATGCCGCACGCCACCTGCAGAAGGGAGCGCGTCCCAGCTGCAAAGCCGGGGGAAACATAAGCCCAACAGAAAATCAAAAAACGACGATCAAAATATCCGGGTGCGAATTTCAGGCATATAGTAGGGACCCACTTTTATCGAGGAAACAATCACTGAGCTGCTGTTGACGTATTGAGCTGTTGACCACCACTGCCGTGCACGCAACAGTGATACAGCGTTTCGATTTTTAGCGCACGCTGCTCCCAGACCGGCGGGGAATGACCCCGCTTGGACAGCGTCTTCGTTTTTGGATATGGCACAATCCTCGGTGGTGACTACACGCCGCCGCGAAGGTCTGGAGACCGATGTTGCCTTCGTGGCGCGTTTCACGTCCTACGAGGCGGCGCAACAGGCGGCACCAGCGGCTGCTACCTCATCACCAGCCAGCGATCCCCGGTTGGAGGCACCATCAGGAGGCGACGCCAGTGGAACTGCACCCTGGTCGCAGGTGACACCTGCCCCATCCTCAGTGGATCCGGATTTCCCGCGTACTTCGGATCAGTTTGCACTCTCCCATTTCCTGAAGGACGGCCGTCGTCTGTATATGCGGTACTACATCCACTCATGTCCCGATGACCTGTGCAGTTCAGCTCTCATATGCGCGGTCCTTCGTCAGTCAGGCCGTGCATGTGGAGGTAAGCATTCGGCGAGGACCTACTGGGCCAAGCACGCCATGACCGTGGAAACCTTTCAGCGGATGCAGCTACCGGCTCCCGCATCTGATGCGGCTGAAGCCCTTGGCAGGGAGGAGCGACCCCTGCCCTACTGCAGGCGAGACGCCAGTGGAGCCAACGCGCAAGTCCCCAGCAAAGCGAAAGGAAGCGCCAAAGAACATTGCCCGGCGACCCCACCCAAGAAGAAACCGCGCCAGCCACCAGCCTGAGCCCCGGCACCGCTGCCTGCCAAAGTTTGTCCTTTGAGGAACCCAGCAGCGGCCTCCCCGAGCTGCGGGTTGTAAGAATACAGTACAGTTTCTTCCCAACTTGACTTAGTACGTACTACCAACATTGGAGTTGAAGGAGTTCACGCCAGCAGGACAACAAAAAGATCAAAGAAGGACACGAGGACGACAACACAGGACAAAGCAAACAGGGAAGGAAAGCAATCTGAACACACCAAGGGCCCAAAAGGACCGAAGAAGGACAGGCTGTGACCAGACACAGCACGCAAGAACCGCAACAGGAGAACAACAGAGACCGGAGATAGGTTGGCAGCCGCAGCCAATGAACACCTGAAGAAAGACAACAAGAAGGCAATAGAAGACCATGAGGAGGACAGGCCAGAAGGCTCGCCGGCGCGGCCTCAGGCCGCAACTGAGCATACCCCACCACCTCCCCTGCCAGCGGGCCCGAACGAAGGCTGCCCCAGTGGCCCCACTCCCGCAAGCCAGCACGAGGAGGCGCTGGGTTGCGGTCCTTGCGGTGTTGTGCCACTTGGAGGACACGGCGCACCATCCGCGCGGAGGGGCGAGACCAGGGTCACGTCGCAGCACAGAGCTTCGCAAAGGCTCCCAGCTGACCCGCACCCAGACCTGTTCGAGGATCGGCGCCCGGCGGGCCAGGAGGCCCGATCGGGGGCACACAGCCCCATGATCCCCCTAACCGTGGACGAGGCGGCCACAACCCGCCTGCGCCGGGCCAACGCAGCGCACCGGGCCTAAGGCCAACGGGAGGCGCAGGCGACGTCGGAGGGCCACATAGAAGTGTAGCGGGGTTAAGTGTGAGCCCCAGCTTGCTTGCGATGGCTGAGAGCAAAGCGCCGGCTTGGGGACCGGACTGCAAGCACAGCAGGGCAGGAAACATGGGGCGAGTGGCGCCGGCGGCCTCAGCTGCCCAGAAGGACGGGGCTCTGGATGCTTCCCCCTGGCAATTCAATCCTCGTGGACGCAGCGGGCGGCTACGCCTGGTCATCGGGCATGGATGACAAGCCAAAGCGCGACGGGTCAAGGCTGGGACAACTGGAATTCATTCTGAATGGTGCATCTGCAATGTCGACTGCTCATACACCAAGGTCTTGGAAGGTTTCTCTCGAGCCAACTCGGACGCCCGAGTGGTGAACCTCCGGAATTCCAAGTAAATTGGGCACGTCACGTCTGTTTGAATCAAGGACTGGTGGTGGCACTCCAACTGATCAAATCAAGCCCTGCGAGTCGGGTCTTCTGATCCTTGATCCGTTGTTGTCGTTCAGCTGGAAGCAAGTCAGAGGTCTGCGTTTGGTCAGTCCTCTCTTGGCACGGTTTCACCTGTGCAAGTGAGAGCGTTTGAGCGTCAAACATGAGCCGGCGAATTGCCAACAACTATGATTATATATATGACTAAACCAAAACGATGAAAGGGATCGACTGTACCGGCTTTGGGTGTACGCAAAATTTCCCGTTGTTTCAAGCAGCTGTCGCACCACGGGCCAGACTACACGGGCAAGGCGTGGTTTCTGTACGTGCATAACTGCCCGCAGCGTTGGATTCTATGTCGGAACATGACCTGTTTGCATAAATGGGCGCAAGCTAATCAAGACAGGTCTCGTTGGACTCGTTGGATCTTGAAATGCAACTTTGCAAGACAGCTGTTCTAGGGGACGGCCATTGTTTCCCGTTGCACTGTTTCTGGTCTCCGGGGACATTACCCCGATGAAGTGATTGCACCAACCATTCCACAAACTGATTTGCAAACTGGACGTAGCAACCCCGATCCCAAGTGCAAGTGGGGCCTAGTTGAATTTGAACGCTGGTGCCACTCAAGCTAGTCCGCCTACTGCATTGTACTCACAACAGAAATGACCAGGCCATCCAAGCCCGAACTGCACAGGTTCGTCTGTCGGTTCCAAACACAACCGGAAGTCTCACAAGAGCAAACCAGATCCTCTGATCTTCACGGCAGGCTTGTTGGCGCCCTCAAATAGTCAAGGGACACGTGAGTTCCCTCCAGTCAATCCATTGCGTTCAATGTAAAAGTGATCTTGCTGAAACCCAGCGTTTGTGGTGACGCTGGTCAGGATCGAGAAGGGTTGAAAGGACATGGGATTGCAGTTGGGCTGAGCAGGATTGGCGGTCTTCTCACCCATCTTGGCAACAATGGTCAACATGGAAGAAGCATGATTGGTCTTCATCATGGTCATGGAATGCACCACAAGCTCATGGACGACACCATGGCAGGCGCCTGCGTCTTGGGAGAGGGGTGAGCCGGTAGCCAGTGAGCAGCTGCCGCTTTCCCCGCCTTCACCGCCAGGTCCAGGTTCAATGGAGACTGGACGCCACCAAACCGTGTGGCCGATGCCACCGGACCGTTGAACCAATCTTTAAGATGTGAGGGTTTGCCAGGCAGGTCCGTGGGAACACGACCGCCTGAATGCCAGTGAACATGAAGCAGAACGAAGACGTGACCCGGCTCACCCGGGTTTTTTCAGGTTTGCGGACCGAGTTATACAAGAGGAGTGGAAGCGGTCTGTGCATATTGTGTATCATTGTGGATCACTGCTGAGGGAGGTCACTCGGAAGTTGACCATGTCTGAGGTCTCCGCGGATGGTGCAGTGCGTCATCACCCTCCAGTCTTTCACGGTGCAGGAGCTGTCGGGGGCAAAGAGGTGAAAGAGCGCAAGGTGAATTCCTCCAGTTGGTGCGTCGGCTGCTCCCCTCGAGTCATTCAAGCTTGATGACAGGCAGCAGCCAACGCATGGATGGGTCCCTTCTTGCGAGGAAACCGTCGCCAGACGGGCCGCGGTGTTCTGTTTCCGATCGTCCTCTGTTGCCACTACTACACCTTGACACTCCGCAAGCTTCCAACCACCAACGAGAAGAAGTGTTGTCCCAAGGACGCGAAGAAGGTGCCGGAGCGTTAGGGAGGGTAGAGCAGGGGCAAGCACGACTTCGGGCCATTCGCCAAGCTCCAGGCTATCGCAAGAATGGACGAACAGCTGGGAGTGAGCAAACAAACGTCGCTTGTGATGGCCATTGGTCTCACTGTCGCGACTGCGGCAGGTATGGACGGTCTCGGGAGGCGATTTGTCTTAAAAACCAAAGCAAAGACCAGCACAGGCTGCTAAGAAAACGCCGCCAGTGATGACTTGACCGCTTTGAGTTGAGCAGCTGCCTCAACGGCACCCCCAGCTGCATGTCGCGAACACAGGACTCACGGCGGGCTGCAGGGGTTACTCACACGTCACGTTTGGTCTTGAGTCTTGATGCCTGTCGCTTAACTGTGTCCTCTGGCGCATGATAGTCTGATGATTGTAGTGTAGCTGGGCCGGCTTGGATTGAAAGAGAAATCGCCATTCGACAACGCCTCGGCAAACATGTCCATGTGGAACGAGCAGCTGATTGGTTTCGCTTTGGTGATGAGATACGACGCCTGCACTGAGAGGTTCAGTCAAAGGGCACGTATGACTACCCTTTACTAAGTAAAACCGTGTGAATTTGTTGGGTATGGTACGTGTATCAACTGTGAAACCCACAGTTGTGAGATTTGCCGCCTTGGAGATCTCATGATCCGAGGCAAGAAGCCCAAGCTTGAGTATGATGAGGTGCGTGCCTGGCTGGTCGCCCCAACTGCACCAGCTGCCCAATGGTATCGCGCACCCACAAATGGAAGGTGTCTGTACGGAGATCCGCGTCCGTGCAGCCCGTCAGCCCAGCCGCACAGCATGGGTTGGCAACCCCAAATGGTTGGCAACGCGTACGGTGTATGCCATCTGGGGTCTGTGGGGCCACTTCGGCTTATGTGTGACAACGCTTCGCCAACTAAAGGGAACCCCGCTTTCCAAAGACGCCCTGCAACCAGCGGCTGAAGCGAGGCGTGCATCACGCTCTGCAAGGTGTTTTTGGAGGCGTTCGGGAATTCAATGTCCTACTATGCCCCACAAAAACAAAACATGGACTGATTTTAAGTTATATAAAGTCGGTAGGTTTGTTGCGTGGCACCGATCTGAATCTCAAGTCAGCGGTGTGATCGTGGCCCCAATGTAAATGCCATCATTCCTCCATGTGGACCATGGAGCTGCTTGCAAGCTATCACTGACCCTGCAAGCTATCAATGACCCGACAGCCGTCATGTGGAAGCGGCTTTTGGACTATCACTTGTGGGACCTCACAGCATTTGCGAGGCAAGTTTCTGCTTTTATGTTTGACGTCTACGCCAAGCACGCAAAGGAACCGGGGCGTGCACGGCTGCTCTCTCGCGAAGACGGCGCTAACTACCAAGCCGGCCTGAATGGCCCAAGAAGGGACGCAAGGGAGTTGAAGCAGCCGTTTGCCAAAAAAGCAAAAAAGGCAGGGCTGCAATGACCACATCGGGAATGTCGGGTGGCCCAAGCCCTGGCAATTGCACGCACCGGTGCGAGCAGGATGCCACAGGAGGCAACGCGGCACTCGACTTCTCAAAAGGTGTGCTCCACCCAGAAGTTTTCCAGCGTGCACCTTTTTGTCCGTAAGCTTTGCCTGAAGTACAAAAGCTTGGGTCATTCCGAAAACCGGAGTGAAAATGGACATTCTGTCGTCAAATACAAGCAACCATCGAAATGACAGGTACTCGTCTCAGATTCGAATTCTGCACATGTCATGGCTGACCTCAGTCGTGCATCCTGCTAGAATTATTCCACCTTTGTATCGTCGTTAAAGGCCAAGTGTGGCTCCACGTCTAGCTTCCGGGTCCCTGCTAAGCAACAAACCCTTTTTGATATGAATTTTCCAGATATGTTGCTGGAGAGCGCGGACGCGGAAAGATGTACAAAGCTATGCCGAACGAAGGTCAGCCAAGGAGTGCCTCACGTTGGCGAAGTTTCGGTGCGCCCTCTGGCCGCAGCCATGGCGGCAGCTGCGTTGGGCGCAGATAGAAGAGCCTTGGAGGAACCCATGAGAGACTCTAACCCAAACTGTGGCATTTTAGAATCACTCATCTCTGTTGGCAAAGGAAAATCACCAAAAAATGAGATTTCGAGGCCGAACTGACCTATAACTGACTATCCCCTGCTTTAGGCACGTCATGTTTTGCGGCAAGCATTTGGCATGCTGACAAGCCACTGCTAAGCGTTCCCTGAAAATGCTTCCAAGCTCCTATCCAGTGTTGGAACGGAACACAAACAGCCACGTGGAACCGATGGTCGCAGATTGAAGTACTGCAGCAATGGTGAGAAGAGGGAGACTGGAACAAAAGGATCTGGAAACCCAGCTGATGTTCTAGGTGTCCATGCTCTTCAAAGCTGGAAAACTCAGTGGCTGCACACTTCATAGACCTGAGTGGCACAGACTTACACAAGCCCTTGCCTCCATCATGCTTTGCACCAGCTCTGTTGGCGACCTTGGAACCGAGAATCGTCTTTTAGGACGTGTATAGAATCGTTGTTGATTCAAAGTGGACAACTAGAAACCCTCCCTTGTAAAACTACCTTCCAAGAACTTCATTGAAATAAGGGGCAATAAAAAGGATGTACAAATTCCATCTACAGTAATTCCCATCGTGTCATAAGAGTAAAGGGTGAGCTGACCTGCACCCATGTAATCGCGGCCACTGACCACAGCATGGCCTCAAGCGTTCGTTTCGTTGCAGCAAGCTCACTACTTTTCCATCGCTATGACACGAAACGTGCTCAAATGGCAGTTTCGTGAAAAAACACCGAATTGAAATTCAGAACCTACCACTACTTGGTGATTGTCAGCTTCACAGACTCACCAGGATGCTATGTCAGAGGGCACCAGAACTGTTTGCCACTCAAATGAAACTTTGGCGAGACTTGATGGACCCTGCTCTTCAGATCTCAAGTCGCCTGAACATTATTTCTCAGCATATTTGTTCAGTCTTTTTCATCCTCGCGAAAGAGGCGCCTCTTCGGCACCGTAAAAGGGCTTTTGGTATCGGCCAAGCCGCCAAGCCGCCTCGATCAGCAGGCAAACGGCCTCCGATGGATAGCAGCGGCAACAATACTGCTGGAAATGCTTAGCCAAACGACACCACGGCTCCAAGCAAGTGCAAAACAAAGATGATACTGAATCAACTTCCTAAAAAATCACCAAGAAGTGCTAAACCCAAATCGTTGCAGCAAGAAGGTCAACAAATCGAAGTCTGAAGATAACACGTCTGAACATCTCCAAACCATGTTGTTTTGGCCACAAACATATGATTATCTTGTCACGTAGGGCTATCCTCCACTACCAGGCCATATTATGCCATATTTACATTCCAGCCACCTATTGCTGATCATGCTGCTGCAGCTTCGGGTTCCTCCTCTGAATCAGAGGGCTCAAGATAGCCTTCGTCGCACTCCTGCAAACGCAAGGGGATTTGTCGACGCAATACTCAGGCTCTGCGATCCTCACGTCACTCCAGTTTTGATCAGTTTTGTCCCGCAAAACAAATGCTAATTGCTGCATTCCTTGAGAGTGTCAGCTTCCCATCGTAAGGTGAGATCTTCAACTTCTGCTTCCGCTTCCTGGCTGCAACTCAGTATGTACTGTTAAGCTGATTGCTTAGATTTAATTAGTATATATAGCTTGAAGCAAAAAATAAGCAGCATAGCTGTTGGTGCTCAGCCTGTGCTGGGTCACTCAGCGATTTTGATGGCAGGTGATCGTTGATTCAGTTCACCTGGGTCCTTCGGTCTCCAAGTTTTGGTGTGATTCCGTTGGCGGTGAAGGGTGAGTCCATCAGCGAAAAGGTCAGCCATGTCTCCATGTCGCGGACCTGCAAAGCCTTCTCCCTTTGCTTCTGCATATAGGTCTTGGCTGGTGGCCTGAATTGGCATTATTGATCATTTACCCCATCCAATGCTAGGCTATCACCAGTATTCACCAGTCATGTTCCGATGATATGGACTTGGAATTTATCTGTTACCAGGAACTTGAACAACAAGCAAGAATCAAGAACAAGCACTTTGCTGAGCTGTCTACTTGACTTGCTTACAGCTCCAGGAGCTATACATATAATATAGGCAAAGGTAGGACAAAGTAGTGCTAAGAGAAAGGGTGCAATATTAACCACTCTTTGTCACCGACAATTCTCAAGATGTTACCTGCATCCCTGCGCATGGGGCACGCAGGTCACCATGCACTTGTTGCAGTTTTTTCCCAGGCCTGTGATCCATCTCGATGTGTACAGTGTTGCTATTCCGCGGCTCCGTCTTCGCATGCATGCCACGGTGAAAGCTGCTGCCAACCTGGAAAAAGGAGAAGGGATGAGTCATGCACCCACGTCAAATCTGGTCAAACATGTCAAACATCTCATGTTGGTTCCAAGACACTACCATTTCTCCAGAGTGAAAGAAGCGAGACATGTACTCCGGATGGCGGTAGTTCTTGTCTCCCAGAGATCGGCAGCCTGCGCTTCAAAGATTCTACTGTTCGTCAAAGACAAAGGCATTTGCTGGCTAAAGACAGAATCTGCCAAGGCTTCACATCATGCTATCTCAGGAGTGGAGAACTTCCTGCAAAATGTGTCTCCGTTCACCACAGCGGGAACCAGACCTTACCCAAAGACTCTTTGCACGCAAAAGTGTCAACACATCACCCTTTCGCCTATGCCATTTCGCTTAACGTCCAGCTCTTGATTCCGTGCCTAGGAGCAATGAGCACCAGCGGTGGTTCGAATGAGCATCGAACCATGCAAGTGATTCTTCTGACCATTCGATGCCCCACCTTGCGCTGCATCTCCACCGTGAGATCAACCTCTCTGGCTGGTTGTTCAGCAGCCCGTATACCGTTCTCTCGCAGAACAGTGCCTGGTGTCGCCACCCCTCAACATCTCTGGCTCTCCCACATGGCTCTCCCACCATTCTTTCCAGCCCTGCCTTTGGCTACTGGGAGATCACCATACTCCTGTCAACAGATCTGGCCACAGTGCTTGATATCCTACCGGAACAAAAGCTTTGCTCTCCCCGCTTCTCCTGTTTGGATTCCACCTGTCGGACATGACGCCGCTCCTCGGACACCCAGCAGCTGGTGCAGGAGCATCCGTGAGTGGCGGACGAAAACACGACAGCGAAAAGCGTTCAGGGAGTTCAACCGAGATTTGCTCATTGTCTTGGACGTCATTTGATTCATTTGTCCTGCGCGCACTTAAAGTTGGCATTCTAATTCCGGTAGGCTCTTCAATAGCATTACCAACGAAGTGGTTCATAATGCTGCACCAGCGTCCGGGATGTTGAAGACACGGGTGGGGGGTGCTTCCACATTGGCCTTTCCTTCCCGCTTCTCCTTAGGATATGTCATGAATGACGTATCACACCAAGCACATCTCATTCGTGATTACACTTACACTCTCAACTCTAAGTACCACACCATCATGCTGACCAAAAGGGTTTGTTGCAAAGCACTGAAATCATCAAAGAGTCGATGTGTAGAATGCCCGGTTCTGACAGCTGTCTTTTGCAGGGCCGCCACTGATAAGTCTCGCCATAACCATCAGGGATAAATCGCCGGCCTTTTTGGACAGGAAAGATCGATAAGATGTGATAAGTGATACGGACATATCATGGCAATCTTCACACGAATCTGAACATTTCAGCCGCAGCATTCGCAAAGGAGTGCCTTGGCAAATCGCAAGACCTTCCCTGTCGTTGAAGAACTTGCCGAAGCCATTCCTGGATGGGCTCAGACGGTCTAAAACGGCAGAAATACCCGGCAAAACAAACATTGATTATTTATTTGTACACAATCAAAATCATGGAAACAAATTGTCCTCTCAGCTTCTGTTTTGCAACACTGGATCGATTGGGATCTCCCACACCAGTCCAGTCCAAGTCTCCGAGCCAGGCTCGTGGCATCGCCGGCTGCGGCGTGACAGCTCACCTTCTTCCGACAAAGTGGAAGCCCCGTGAACTTGTCTCTGAATTTGCTGCTCACCTGCAGTTGACAGCCGTAGCTGTGAGCAACAAATGGTTGCCAGGTCACCAGCATCCGTCAGCTTTCTCCAGCTTCTAGCTTGCACAAAGCAGTAGTTCAGAGCTACAGAGGAGGCTAGAGAGACAAGGCGCATTGAGTGGAGAGCATCAAAAAGGATGAGATGAAAGCAGCCTTGCATTGTGGCTACAAAAAAGGAAAGCCCTGTTCGCATCTAGATACACGTAGCTGCTACCCTCACAGCACCCAGGTGAAATCACAATCTAGCCAGCCCCGCTCGAAGCATATGAGTCTTGGTCCAAGTGACAGCCCCAGGCCACTCAGCAATCTCTCGAGGATCCGGCAGCATGCCAGGAAGAGCCATGGCTGCAGAAAGGACCAGGGATAGGCCAAATAGTACAAACCTAGCAGTACTAGAGAGGAAAAACATGGGTCCCCATGATGTGCAAAAGGTGTGGGCTCCAGCAAAGTGAAGGCTTGCCCAAACACAGGAACTGTAGCGATTTGGCCTTTGTAGTTTGTAGTGCTTCCAAATGCTGACCTCTAAATCTGCTCCCATCTTGGTCCAAAATGCTTCAGAAAACCATCCCAGGTTCACAGGGAGGAGAGAACAAAAAGGTCCCACGTGCGCACTTTCGCGCCACTCTGAAGACGTGATTGCTTCGCCCCTGAACACCAATTCTTGGATTCCCCTTTTTGCATGTTTAAGGAGCATCCCGAAATCAGTATGTCACATTTAACAAAATTGCAAACTTAAAAAGTCAAGTCAAAAGCCCAACCATTTCACTGTGTGATTTGAAGGGCTCAGCAGGATGTAGCACAGCATAGCATGGCCACCATGGTCTACCCTAATTGCTCCTTTTCTGGTGGCTTCATTCCCAAAAGAACAAAATGAAAAACAAAATGCTTCACCAGGCACCACGCGTGGCTTCACCCTCGCCCATGATGATTCTCATAAAGCGGGGCAAGACCTGAGGCTGCTCCGAAGAGCGGAAATTAGACTCGGAGACAGAGTGGGATAATCCACAACAGGCAACGGCCAGGCCAAATAACATGCAGGAGGAACAAATGCATAAGAGTAAATTTCAATCACAACTCAACCCTTGAGCATCCATTCGCCCATCTTTTATCGCCAGTCCAGCCTGAACCTCAAAGTCCTCCCGAAGCCGCGCCGAGTTCCAGCTATCCATCTCTACCTGACAATGTGATTCTGTTGGGTGAAAGGATCTGACGCAGATTCATCCCGAAGAACTGCTGAAAGCAGTTCGCCGCATTCGCCCCGATTCCAGTGCCCTTCTCCTTTACACCTGCACACTGTTTGACGACTCTTTGTAAACCAGCTGTTGTCTCTAAAAACATGCCGTTGCATGAAAGATATGAAAAACCGGGACGTTTCAATTCCCTTTCAACTATCCCACTACCCCCACTCTGGCCTTCGACCCATTCACTGTGCATTCTGCGCGAGGGCAAAGGATCGTTACCTCAGTCGAGAAGAAATTTCTCGAAGTCGTAGGAGCAAGAAACTACTAGGAGCAAAGGGCATCGCTACTAGGAACAAGGACGCTACTACGGGCTCCTGGCATCGCTACTAGTAACAAGGACGCTACTAGGGGTTCTTGGCTTTAGTACTTAGACCAGCAGGGCCCCCGTTGAAAGGTGGACTTTGGGCACTCCGAGCACCGGACATTCAAGCGGTTCATTGCCTTTGATGTCGCCATCTCTTGCCAGGCCTAGAATTGTTTGGTTGCATTCTTTTCTATGATCGTGCTATATGGTGCTTTTGTCTTGAACATCTGGAAGCGAACACATGCTATGTCATGCAATTTGTTCACTGATGTCGGCCTCGAGCTCTTTGGCTCTTACAGCAGCTTCGCTGGCAGTAGAAGCCTGTCGCTTCCAGATCAGGCCCGCGGTCCCTTAACCAAGAAATTTCTTGCACAAATGCGGTTCTTGTCCGTGTTTGATAGTGATGGGGATCCTGACTATAAAACCGGATGCTACAATCATTAAGGTTATATATGATAAATATCGAATCCATGCATCCGTTGATGTTGCAAGTCATGTACGCTTGATCGAATAATTTACTCTGACTCTGACATTGCGAGGGTGTGTGTGTACATCTTGGAGTCACAGGGATCCTTTTGGATTGCTCTCAAGTTTTGCTTTGGTTGCATTTATAGCAGGGGAGCGGTGGGCCGTGGGCATTCTTGAAGTCACCGCTCAACGAAGACACTTCAAGTTTGTTGTGATATGCAGTCTGGACGCAGATTGCACGTACCTGCGAGAAGATGATCACCACTCATTTCCTTTTGGGCCCCGTTGTACCTAGAACAAGACTTCCAGCCACTGCATCGGTTACGCACTCGGCAGTCATGCAGTTGCTTTTTGCCTTTGAGTTTGAGCTTGAAGGCTTTGCAGGATTCTTGTGGTGTTTTTACCTGGGCCCTTAGGCTGTTCACTTAGGCTGGCGTGTGGCAACCGCTTTCAAATCAGCACGCATTTCTATAAGTGAGTCTCTCCTTAGTGCGAGCCCAGGGTGAGCCCGCAGAGTGCCCCCTTTAAACCCGTCGAACCGGGGGTTTGTCGTTGTTCCCCCTGCCTGAGAACGTAGGTGTCCGAAGCGGACAGCAGGAGGTTTATGCCAAAGTTATTTGCCAAGACCTGATGGATCATTGAATTCCAAGCTGGCCGCCTTTTTGGTATGCCTTTAGGTGACCACAGTGGTCTCAAGTCGCCCGCCATTTTGGCATGGCACAAGGTGACCAGAGCGGTCAAAGCATTTTCTAGGTTCATTGGAACCTGTCCCACTCTTAGGTGCACATACAGCATCTACATGTAAACGAGGTCTGCCCAGGTGTTTCTAATGAGGTTTGGCTTCATCGGCTCTCGTCCCTCCATTTGTTTCCCCTTTTCATCCTTTTCCCCTTCACACACATCTGTTTTCATCTTTTCTTTCATGTCCTCCTGTCTTCATGTTTTTTCATCTCATCCTTTCTTTGGTTTGTGCGCACATTGGTCCCGGCCTTAGCGTGTACGTGCACAACTACATTTACTTTAAACACAGGTTTTAGGTCGCCCAGGTCTTTACAATGAGGTGGGATTTCATTGCTTGTCCCTGTGCACTTGGTTCCCTTTCATCACAACCACATATACCTTTGTCCCGTCCCGTCCCCTTGTCATTCTTTTGTCTTTGCTGCGGGCACACATGCACATCCGTCCTGGCCTTAGCATTTTTCGCCTCCCCTCGGGGAGGCGTGTGTGTGTGTGTGTGTGTGTCAAGTTTTGCTTTGGTTGCATTTATAGCAGGGGAGCGGTGGGCCGTGGGCATTCTTGAAGTCACCGCTCAACGGAGACACTTCAAGTTTGTTGTGATATGCAATCTGGACGCAGATTGCACGTACCTGCGAGAAGATGATCACCACTCATTTCCTTTTGGGCGCCGTTGTACCTAGAACAAGACTTCCAGCCACTGCATCGGTTATGCACTCGGCAGTCATGCAGTTGCTTTTTGCCTTTGAGTTTGAGCTTGAAGGTTTTGCAGGATTCTTGTGGTGTTTTTACCTGGACCCTTAGGTTTTTCACTTAGGCTGGCGTGTGGCAACCGCTCTCAAATCAGTACGCATTTCTTTTAGTGTGTGTGTGATTCCATCTGTATATATATATATATATGGGTATCAGTAACAATATCAGTATAATCAAAAGACTTTTCTCCAGTGAAGTCAGATGTCAAAAACAGTTTGTCCGACGGCTCTTGTCAAGGGAATGCTCTAATTACAGTAGTAGAATATTTTATGACTGGTGCAAGCTTCTTGGCAGCTTCTTCAAACCTGTAAGTAGCATCTGTTACTCTTACACCGTGTCAAGCGCGTTGGAGTCCCAAGTTCTGCCGGAGTTCGCTGGGCACTGTTCATCTCATGAGATTCGCCTCCAAATCTTTGAGCCGCTGAACCACCTCAGCAGCTGTGGAGTCCTCAGGCAACCCGATCGAGTCAGCTGAACTGGGCGACTGATCGGTCTCGCCATTTTTCGTGTCAAGAAATGGAATGCCGCTACTTGCATGCTATTTGCTACATCCTGTCCTCCACTTGGATGCTTTCATCTCTCACTTTCCGCTCTACCTGTGATGGCAAGGGGCGATGTAGAAGTGAACTCGAAGTAAACACGCAATCACCTTTAGACTGTGCACAGTCAGAAATGACATGTCCATCCTCTTTCGGCATCTAAGGATGATGGGTGGAATCCCACACTTGCTGGAGCAAAGACGTGGTTTTCTTCCGAGCAAGTGTTCAGCTCACCACCTGCGTTGCCACTGAACTCCTTGCAGCGCTCACCTGTACCTCGGGACGGTTCGTGCGGTGCGAAAACCGACAAGGTGTCGACACCAAACGGAAGTTTTACACATTAGAAGACGCTAAGGGTCGTTGAATGTCGTGGATTCGTGGATGTCACTCTGAAATATTCAGGATGCTGTTGAGCCACATCCAAACCGGCCACTTTAGCAACACTTCGCAGTCTTGGACTCCCAGGTTTTGACAAGGAGTATTGCAATCCTCCATGCACTTACATATTGCTCAATGCACCCTGAAGTCTGCAAATACTGGCAAGAACTATGCAAGTCTTTGCCCAGATACAGAGCTGCAAGCGCTGGCAACTGTGGCCTGCACGGAGCACCTTGGGACAAGGCATTGAGGAACAAAGCACTAGGCATGTCAATCTGCTGAAGGTCCGAGTCGGAGGCATTTGTGATCTCACCAAGTATGAATCAGGACTCGTAAACTTGGGCTCACTAACATGGAAGTGGAAAACTCCTTGTTTGGTAGAGGAAAGTGATCTTCCTGGGACCCATTTTCCACTTCCATGTTAGTGAGTCAAAGCCTCTAGTGTAACAGTGTAACACTATGACTATGACATTTCCAGCACAAGCAACCAGCATCGTTTTGAACTGTGTTCCGGCCAAGCTGTATGCACCCCCATCCCAAAATGAGCCGACATGGTTGGTACTTTTTACCTTCCACCATATGTTTTGTCGAAGCCGAAGGTACCATCTTGCTTGAACATCTTGAACCATCCCGGTGGCCTGGCACATCCTGAACGTCGTAGTTATACTTGCGACTCCTGTAACGCAGGACCCGAATCGCTCGTTGGATACGCTGGGCGAGAAGACTCTGAACGCTCCATTGGACGCTCCGTCTGTGTCGAGCTGGTGCGCAGCATGCTCCGCACCTCTAGATCCTGCGAAAAGGAGTCCACGCGCCCGGAGGCAAAACACATGAAGACACCAATTCTCTTAAGAGTACATAAGCTAACTATATAAGTGGAGACCCATTCGTGCGACCATTCACACAGTGTTTCCCCACTTGAAGACTTGGCATAATTCCATGCAGCAGCCCGCCTCTGCCACAGTCTGCATCTCGGTTGAAACAGTGTCAACCTGAAAAGTACTAGCATCGTCAATGACATCACAGCATTGCTGCTCTTTACCTCTGCCTGCGCTGTGGTTCTTTGCATTCACAGCAAGATGCGCCTCTGCCTGTGCCTCCGTCTGTGTCTGTGCTTCACAATCTCGTGACAAGACCTGGTAGTTCCGATTCTGATGCCATGGTTGCCGTCAAAACTACCGCTTCACAACTTGACTATCTTCAGTCTTCATGGTGGAAACCTTCACTTGACCATCTGTCATCTGAAACATGATCGCCGATCGTCTCCAGAGTCTGACTGCAGAAAAATCAGGCCTGTGTCTCCGTCTGCGACGCACATTCTTGCCCCGGTATCACCTGCCATCTCTGATAGAAAGGGTGTTGAAAAAAATGCAACTGTTCCAGGCCGTGGAATCGCGTTCACTGAAAACGATAGCGTTGTCAAAGTGCTCTCAGAACGATCGCCTCCGTCTGTGAAGCGCACTCTAGCACGATCACCTGCAAAAAAAGGAACTGGAGTTCTTCTTTGGGAGCAATTTCTTTCGGTAGCACCCAGAGACCGTCTGAGAGGAAGGATCCGCATCTTGAAGGCCAAGGCAGCACAGAAGAAGCACAGGGTGGTGGCTCTGTCGCTTCGTTCACGGCCTCTGTCTGCACAGCGCAAGTTTGCATCGCCTGCCGAGGGTCGGGGGAGACTGCTTCGAAATCGGATGCCCAATTGGTTCTGCAGACTCCAACAGAGTGCACAGCGAAAGTCCGCTGATTGGTCTCAACATGTCCATCCGATATTGGGCTTCACTGATGGACGATTGTCACGATGGTCACGGGAAGCTCCAGACGTGTTTTTATCCGCTCCTCGCTGATCTGCACAGCACATTCCTCGCAGCTAGGAGATGCCTTGCAGGGAGTATACAAAAGGCATCTAAAACATAGGATAAGGATTGATAAGGCTGGCCTGGCTGGGCTTCGTGCATGAGGTATTTCTTCTTTGATAATGTCGTTCAGGGATGTTCAGGGTCTCTTGGAATGATACTACAGCTATCTACAAATGTGGGCACGGGGTGCCTCTCTCGCACAGTTGTGTCGATCAGATTCAGCAACAAAACACACGCAGGCTTCACTATCATTAGAGACAATCTCTTCTATCCACTCACATGCTCTCCATATGTCTCCATTGACCTTTCCTACTTCCTCTTGAAGCGCTTGCGCCCCTGTCCAAAGCCCACCTGTACAGCCGCTTCATGCAAGACCGGCAACTCCAATTCTTCCTCGAATGAGCTGAGACTTCAGTCTGCACTCATGCAGGGACGGGGTGTCCTTAGTTCAAGCCCTTTCAGTTTTCCAGTTTTGAGGTTCTGGAATGGGCCTACCAGTCAGTCGCACTCTGCAAGCATTCTGCCTGGACACCTCCAAATTGATCAAATTGTCTCAGAATTGGATCTCCAGCCCAAACTCCGGATCCGCTCCTTCATGTGAGGCAAAGCTGGCACCTCTGGACCCATGGGACAAACGAGGACAATGGCAAGAACCTTCCCTCGCTCTCTTGTGGATGGCGTCCTTCATGCAGCGGGGGAACACTGCGGTTTTGACCACACTGTGCGCAACCGAATCCTTGCCTCCACTTCAGTTTGGGCAGTCGCATGACAAACCTGGTTGGAGGCCTTGGCGGGGCTGTGCTGCTTGCTTCCCTTCCAGTCTTTGACAGGGCCATCTGCATTCTTTACAAGCGATTGGCAAAGATCAGCAAGGTCAGTTGGCAGAGTGTCAAAAGTCTCAACTCGGCTTTATATGCTTATACAGCCTATGTTTCCAGCCTGCACTTCCGCAGCGGCGGTAAGCACACAGCTTTGGACCTTCAGATAAAGAAGGCTTCCGACAAAAATGCAGCTCCAAAGGAGACTTACAGATCTGAAAAGGTATATAGTAATAGTAATTGTCGTTGCAAAGATCATGATGAATCCGACAGTTCAGGGAAATTCCTTTGGAATGCTGCAATGATTTTGAATATTCCCCACACCTGTACATCCGCTGAATGCACAGCCCGCGCTGAGGTCTGGCAGGCCACCTGCGAAGCCGTAGCTTGCCTTGAAAGCTATTCTTCAGTCCGGTGGTCTCCAAAGTGTCACTACACTGGACTACAACCTTGTGAAAGAAGTGCTCACATCATTACACGACTTGGACTGGCCCCCTCACTTTCATCAATCGTCTCAGTTCGTTACCTACCTGGCGACCCCCTGGCATTCGAAGCACATGTCCTGCGCCTGGATTCGCTGGGTCGCCTCGTCTCCCGTCCTAAACCCGCTGCACCCCCCGTCGTCGCCCCGCGGAGCCGCGGAGCGCTCGCGGCCTCGGAGCCCAGCGCCTGGGAGGGGACGGAGGGGACGGCCGAAGGGCCAGAACCCGAGGATCGTTCGGATCCGAAGGAAATCGCAGGAAAGACCGAGGTGGTCGCCTAGCCTAGGTCGGGCGCTGAGAAGGTCGTTTCGGCAAAACGACTCAAGGAGCTGAAATGGTTGAGGTCGTTGGACAGTGCAGCGAGGCGTTGAATCGAAGGAAAGGCGTTGAGGTGCAGAACTTGATTGAAATCTTCGCTGGACATATTCTGATCGGGCTCTTCTTGCTGTGTGGTTTCCCATTGTCACCTCCCAAGAATAAATTTTAAGGGATCTTAAGGGGAACTCATTTCATCAACTAGCCTTTGATGTTGAGATTCTCTGACAAAGAAGCTATTTCGGTGCATTGTTCGGTGAATGAAGACCATTAAGAGAGAACCAAATCTTCAAAGGACGAGAGGTAGCCATCCTAAGCACCGATGGACGCTACTAGGGGCTCCTGACATCGCTACTAGGAGCAATGTTTGCTACTAGGGGCTCCTGGCCGTACTATTAGAAACAAGAATTAGAATTGATTAAGTTTGAGCATGCACACACAACCCGTGCGTCTCATGAACTCACCTCCCACCCGCAACATCAAGTCGAGGCCAGGGGTACGCCCACCGAACCTGATCAGTCGCCCCACCATGCAAGGCGGCTTTTTTTGCGTTCAGTCACTCTAGCTTTCAGCGCTGCTCAGGTTTCATCCCAATCCACAACACATGCGGGCAACGTTTTCTTCGCGTCATCCACAGCAGCTTTGCTGATGGCGCAGCTGCGAAGACCCAGTTGAACCAAACGGCGGCATTGCTGAGTGATAGCTCTAAAACCAACATCACTCAGCAGGGTGCCACTCAGTTCCAGCTCGATCAGTTTCGGCAATAAGCAGGCAATTTCTTTGGCGGTCTCATCTCCCACTGCACAGCGTGATAAGTTCAGGGATGTGATGGGACAACGACGACAAATCTCCAAAACCTGGCCCATTGGGGCGACCGAACCCTCTAGGCTGAGTGCTGCAAGACTCTGGAGCTTGGTGAGGTCTTCAATGTCGCCTGGAATGATTGTTTCAAGCCGCACGAAGTTTAAGGATTTGTTTCCTTGTTCGTGAAGAGTTTTGTCAAGGAGAAACCCGTTTGAAGGATTATATATATATATATATATTTGAATAGAAGATGTATCATGATGTCGTGTCGTAAAGCAACGCCCAAAGGAGTTGAGAAAAATCTTGAGTTCATCGCCAGTCGCGTAAGAGCTTGCAATCCGCCAGGTCCAGCGCCTCCAGCCTTGGAGGTAAGGATGACAGGAGCCTCTCAGTGATGAAGCAGCGGGGCCCACCACAGTTCAAGCAAGACAAGCTCTCAGAATGTTCTTGGAGTAGTGGCAATAAATGCTCATCATTGACCACGCCAAGAAAGGAAATATCTAAGGTTCGCAGTTGCGAGGTGGATCTGCAGAATTCCAGGAGCACTGCTCCTTGGACTTTCAAACACTCTCGCAAGTTCAATTCTTTCAGAGAAGCTTCGGATTGAATAATTGCAGAGACGCCGATATTTGTGACATGAGGGCAGTTCCACAAGTCAAGAGAAGACAATGCGGGGCAAAGAGATCCAAGCAATTGGCAAAGTGCATCATCAACTCTGCAACCTCCCAACACCAAAGTCTGAAGGCTACATTGTCCGCCTTGCTGAAAGGCAGCCTTCAAGCCAATCGTTGAAAGACTGTGACAGTCCACCAAACTCAAGAAAGTCAAGGTCTTGCTGCATGATTTCAATATGCAACCCAAGGAGTCAGCATCTGCAAAGCGAACGCAACCACCCAAGTAGAGCGTTTGCAAAGCACTGAAGCAACCATTCAAAGATGTCAGCTTCGTACATCCTGCTAACCTTACAACGTATGGACTTCGGGAGTACAAAACCATGACCACGACCATGATAATTGGTGCAAAAAGTGCATTTAAGAATTTGGGAGCTAACTTTTGCCAGAACAACACCCATGCTAAGCATGTTGTTTGAGACATCGTGTTTCCTTTCTCTGATTCATCTGAGTCACTTCAGGGATTGCAACCGCTGTGCCCTTAAGTCAAAGGTGGCTTCGCTGCAAGAGAGCTGCTGGCAATCAAAGAGATCAAGAGTCTCCAAGTCAGTAGACTTGAGAAGTGCTGCCAAACTCTCCTCTTGCCTGGTCGGCCGTCAACACATGTTCACGCAAATGTCTCCGTCTTGCGCAATGTAGACACTTCAGCTCCGAGGAAAAGGCATTACGGCATTAAGTTAGTGTTCTGTAAGCTGCGATGCCAGGCTCTAAAAATCAGGGCTTCAGGTTGGAAAGTGCAACCTGCCGTATGCGAGGACACTTCTCAGCCAGCGTCTGCGCTAGCATGTCTGCGCCGGTCTTGCCAAGGACATCCGCCTGATCAAACAAATGCACAGTGGAACCCAGGCGCATGCGTCTTTGCGTATGTGGTACATTGCTATGTCTATATTCTCTCGATATGTACAGTGACTGGACTTGTATCTTGAGCTGCAATTGTGTTCACCTATTACTATATGGAATGTTCATACGTTTGTCGCAGTCCTTGTTACAAGCTAAAGCCTCTGCCCCACCTCGCAGCCACAGCCTGCCACTCTCAGGATCTCCAAGACAGGACAGGATTTGCACAGGAAGCGTATGGATGCAAAGCTGATTCCCTGACATCCAACTGCTGAAAATCCTTGCAACTGAGGGCTGTTGTAAGCGATCGTTGAGACTGAAGATGGGCCCAGTAGGCGTGCTCCGTCCACGGAGACCTGCAACAACTTGGGACCATGGAGACGGGCCAAGCGACAAACCACCTCATCGGTGACGAAAGCACAGGGAAGCTGTGATGCAGTTAGCGTGAGATGGCGCCAGCATAGGGGCTCCTCCGACATCACGTGCCTGAGACGAGCGAAGCCTATAGCAAAACATGCAAACTGGACATGTGAAGCGGGTCATATGTCTAACGAAAGACACAAAAAATTAATAAAACCTAAAGCAAAAAACAATGAATAAACATGATCTCTTCAGCTGTTGGTGCCAGAAAAAGCGGCACACAGCCGGCAGCTGCAGCCGGAGCAGCATGATTGTTTCAGATGCAGTCAATAGTATCGAGGACAAAAGGGTGCTTTCCAAGGCCATGAAAATGCAGGCATGGTCATCCTCAATCGGTGCTGCATCACTTAACGCCAGGATTGGACTCAGTCAACCATGCCAAAAGGTCCTAGAGTGTTCGACATGGGGTATTGATGCGCTAAAACAGGCTTAGCGATCAGCGATTTTGCGGGCATAGGATGTCAATGTGGTGCCATCATATAACATGCACTGAAAACATAATTCGTTCACCGCCTCAAGCACTTGCAGCCTATAAACACCCCTGGGTATAGTCTGGCATCTTTCAATTGCCAAGTGCTACTCTGGGATGAGTGCGTCGCCTCGTCCTCAAACAGACTCCATGCTGCGGCATCAGGATGCTCCGACATTGTGGACACTGCTACTGGACAAGGGCATCGCTACTAGTAGCTTCTTGTTACTAGCAGTCATGTCCTTGTTACTAGTAGCTTCTTGTTATTGTCAATGCCTTCACCATCCCTCACCTTCATGGCGGCGTTGATTGCTGCAACAGTATGTGCCTCAACTGCCAATCGTTGTGCGATCGTACAGACCCAAAATGGTGACGTCTCTTGGCCTCTTTTTGCTAAATGTGTTCACCTTCATTGCTTGTACACTAAAGCTATGAAGCCGATGGTCCACACATATAGCGGCTGCTGTGGTCTTTTTGAAGCTGCAAACTCTCTTTCGCCCCAAGAGATCAAATCAACGGCACGACCGGCACGGCTCGTGCAGGACTGGCCTGCAACCCTGGCTCGTGTAGCTCCTTCGACAATCGCGACAATGGCAAGTGAGCGGTGTTCAAAATTGTGTTGTCTTTTCTTGCCGAGAAATCAAACCTTACGGTAGGCCTTACGCAAGGCTTACGTTTCTCTATGTTTTGCTTACGGCGACACATGTCATGTATGCATGGCTAGTCTTACGTTGTGCTTACGGCAGAGGTATGCAAGTCCACTGTGGTCACATGTTTTATGTTGTTGCAAGATACCATGTTCTTTCCATATGATTTGTTTTAATGCAAACTGTATGGTATCCTGCTTGTACTCTTCCATTTCCATGGTTTCAGCTCTGTCAGAACGCAAGCTTCTTCAAATATATTTGGGCCCAGCTGTCATGAAAGTTCAGTGAACAAATTCCGCTTCCGGTAGCCTTACGGCACTGTTCAAATCTGCACATCCTTACGGCAAACCTTACGGACACCTTACAAACATCAGCTAAAATCACTGTTCTCACTGATTTTTCGCCAGTCCCTGACTAAAAAAGAAAGGGTTAATTTAGAACGCTGCTCAAGTGACATCCACGAGCTCTGACTCAGACCGAACAAGCTTGAAACACCTTGAAACCTACCGACCCAACATGCGTATGCATGCATAAGCTACCATTCGTACACATCTCACAACAGTGGCCAAGCTGCAAAGCACAAACGACCCACCGAAATGCGGGTTCTTTTGCGGTCTCAAGGTCTTAGCCCGATGTCTCTCTTGTTTCTCTCGGTTGTCAGTCCACCCCTTCATGCCTCGGCCAAATCAAAGCGAGACCTCGTAAAGAACGCTGAATGATCGCACGGCTCTTGACAAGAAAAGCACTTAGTGCTTTCATCTCTCTGGATTTGTTTATCAACGTCCGAGTTAGAACAACCCTTGATACAATATGCAGGACCAAGAAGAAGCAGCGGACAAGGACTTTGCATCTATATAAGGGCTTTGCATCTAAATCACAAAATTAGAAACTGCACAACTACACACACTTACCGTCACTAACCAAGCTAAAGACTCTTCGGCAAAGTCCAAAGCGGACGAGAAGCCTGGTCCAACAAATCAAGGGATCCCTCTGGCAAGTCAAGCAAACACCGCATGTCCACTTACGGTGTGATTGGTTCAGAACTTTAGATACTGACCATTTCTGCCCCGTTCTCATCCTTCTCATCACTCAAAGTCTAAGTTCCTTCAAGGGGTCATCAACTTCGATTTTTGAGGTATCAGGATCGAGGATGAATTTGACAAGCACTCTGGACTATGGCTCCTGGCATGGCACTGCAGTGCTTGCCGCAATTCATTTGTTCTGCCAACTGCTTATCAATGAGCCACAGGCTCTGGTGGTGGAAATGAACGTCAAAAATGCCTCAGCCCTATTATATATATATAATGCCTACTGTATCTATTATTCAATTGGGCCTGCTACTGAGTAGCTCTACTGTACACAAAGCACGTCTGTCTGTGCTCATGTACCTTGAAAGCTCGCCTTTTCTGAAGCCAGCCATCATGATCAACACATTCCTTTTCAGCACGGTCTTGGGCTGCCCAGCTGTTCTTTCGCTGCGCCAGCTGCAAGGCTGCACGGCACCTGGCTGGAATATCAACGTTGTGGAAGCCACAGCCGAACTCAGACGGCTCGCTGACTCTGGTTCTGCCATCTTTTCACAGCTTGAGGACACGCCGTCAGCCGGATCAAGAAATATGTTCAATGGGACAAACCCTTGAAACATCTAGCTTAAGAAAAGCAATGGCAAAGCAATTGAGCACAGCTCTCAAGAAAAGATAAGAAAAGAGGTGCATGTGCAGAATAGATGCCAAGCCACTGCTTATGCTGCTACATGCTGCTACTATGAGTGCTTGCTGGAGGCTTTTGAGCGAACATGTGTTGTACTCTCTGGTTCTGAGTAGTGTTCCGACAGCTCCTTTCAGTAGTATTGGAAGGTCAGGCAGTCTTCAGTGACGCATCAGCATCCAGAAGGCCCTCCGTCACATAGCCTTTCTCTGACCTTCGAAGTCCACAGGGGCAATTCGCATCTCTGTGAAGCGCAAAATCGTTACATTCATCGCTACATCGAAGAACCCAAACAGGTCCAATCGTGGAACGTCCGACCGTTTGCACTTCACTGCAGGCGGTTCGAGGATGGCCATGTTGCGCTCGTCCAAACGTTGGGCGCTGTTGAGACGTGTCCAAAAGATTAGGATCGATTAAGATTACAACCAAGAGTCTGTCTGCTGCATCAGTTGTGTCACAAGATGACAAAGGCTGTGCTATGGTCACATTGATACCCTCCTCACCCTCGAGCCCCTGACACAGGCGCGCACTGACCCTGTGAGTCTGTTAGTGTCACCTAGCAGGCCACGTCGATTTCCCAGCGATGGTTGCGAAACCGGACATCGCAGTCTTTTTCAATCTTTTTCAGAAGTCCACACCAGATTCTGCCAAGATGAGTTACTTTGTAGTAGCACCTCTCCCGTGTTGTTGTTTCAAAACCCACGGCCTGGGTCTCCTGAGTCTCATTGTCTGGCGGCCTGCGCCCGCAGGATGCATCACACGCGGCTCCCTTCCCGGTCTCCCAACGTGTCTCCAAACAGGTTGGCGAAGGCCGAGACAGACCAACCAATGGTGGTCGCAGAGAAGCTAGTGAAAGGTTGCTGCTTGCACGCTTGCACTCATATATACTTCTTAAACACAGATCCTCCACTAGAATCTGCTTGTTTTTTGTTGGCCATTTGGCGGCATCCTGACTGGAGTGATCCGGCCTCCGGCGCGGCTTCTCATTGTAGACTTTGGCCTCGTGGCGTGGCGGACGAAGGTCGTTTATTCTCTGAAAGAAGCCAATGCTCCAAGCTACTAGTAACAAAGGGCATCGCCAAAAGTAGCAAGAAGCTACCACAGCTAAAAACACCCACTCGAAATGGCCCAATCCACGATCGTGACAAGCCTCGCCCACCTCCGAAACCATTACCACTAAGCGATCTCCTCGCTGTACCTTCGCAATTGTCCAGCATCTCTAGTATGCAAAGAGCACGATATGCCCTGCACAATGCCATTTGAGTGATCTATTGAAGCGCTTGAAAGATTCGATCGGCAATCGTGGCCTTTGGAAGCTTGTCAGATCTGAGTCTTTTTGTAGAGTTGGACACTTCAAACGCCAGGTGTGCAGTCGGATGGAGAAGGTGCGTGTCGCACATGTAGTGATGCGCATTGTTTAATAACTTCACTATGTATGGATATATAGACAATGTTAATGCTTGTAATCAGTGGCGATGCTGTTGTCACGTACTTGGGAGGCAATGTTTAAGCCAGAAGGAGGCTAGGGAAAGCTGCATCTTAGGAATGTAGACTCAATGGCAAGGGACTGATCTTTCCGGCCTGCACCCCATCGTGCAGCACTGCATCAAGCAAAAGCCCGGGGCGATAGACCTTGCCAACCAAATACTGAGTGAGCAAGGCAAATTGGTAGCACTGTCTTTGTACGGAGCGTGGGTCAACAAGTCCATGATGCAGGAACAAGAAGCTACTAGGAACAAAGGGCATCGCTACTAGGAGCAAGGACGCTACTAGGGGCTCCTGGCCTTACTACTAGGACCAAGGACGCTACTAGTAGCTATTTGCTACTATGACTGGAACCAAAGCCAAAAGCAGCTCAGGATTCCCGGCCCGCAGGCGAAAGGAATTGTCTTCAGTGGCTGGCCGCAACCTGGCCAAATGGCAGAGTCGTACTGGGTTTCCAAGTTTGCACTTCTGCTCAGGAACCGGATGCCAATACGTCATTTTTCAAGACCACCGTTTCATGGACTAAAACCTCGCTACTGACTTCACCATGTTCAAATCGTGATCTCCCACCGAGCGAGTTTCCAATTTCACCATTTTTGTTAAGCCTGCAGCTTTGGTTTTGGCCAAGCCGTGCGGATGCTTCGCCACCGGTTCCTCCACCTTTGGCAGTTGCTGCTTAAGAAAACGCTTCTCATGATTCATAAGCCTTTTGCGAGAAAAAAGGAAGTCTGCACCAACACGATACTGCGCATGTTTCATCTCTAAGCTTTCTGTGCCACACTCGCCTAGAGTCCCAACAGGAAGAGCCTGGGGAGGGGCATTTGGTAAGGCAGCAAAAGGAGTGCAGTCTGACAGTATGTGGCAGTCACTGGCAGTGCTCCCCAAGCATTCCGTAAATGGAATAATCGCTCTTATGCCTTCGTCTGGGTGTAACAGCAAGAGTTGAGCAATGAAGCAAAATCAAGCCAGGAATTAGACAATCGACCTGAGCTTCCAGCACAAAGCACGTCTCTGAGGGAGTAAAGAGTCACCTCTCAACATTACATCAAGTACATTGTGCACTGTGTCTCAAATGCAAAGACTATCTCTCGAACACAACACACTTGGATGGTTGCTCGCAAGAGCTAGTATCAGTTGACGAAGTTTCAGAAATTAGTTACTGACTACCTAGCACTTTAGTTACTGAATACCTAGCCGAACGGAATGAATGCTGGGTCGGAGAGAAGAACTGTTTAACAAACGCAGTAGCCCTTTACCATGCTTCCATACATGAACCACCATGAAAGCAAACCACAGCGAGAACAACAGGTAACTAGTTCTGCAGGTACGGTTGCACGAGTCCCAGAGGGGGTCTTCGTTGGCCACCGCTCCTCTGGGACCCCGGTGGCCCCCTGCTCGCAAATGAGACATGAAACGCAAAACCTTGGAGACAGGTGTTGACACACACACACCAAGCCGTAATCGGCGCTCACGAAGAGGGGTGGAAAAGGACGGAGAGAGGGACCGGGGAACAAAGGAGGTGGGGAAAATGGGAATACTCGCAACGGCTTTTGAAGCACTCGATGACAAAGGTGAAGGTCATGTCTTTTCTTTGTCTTCGGTCTGCCAACCCATGTCTCTAGCCAGCTGTTGAGGGTCTTCTCCTTCAGCGAGAGGTCGAAGCCGTTTGGCCGTGGCTTGAAGCACGGGGTCATTTCCATCCAGGTCGTCCATCAAGGATGGTTTCCTACATACTTGCTTGCTCGACTTTGAGCAAGTCGAAGTTCTCGAAATGGTCGGGTCAGGGGCTCGGTCGACTACCTTTGCCAAGTGTTGCCGACGACCGCCAGACGTCAGACTGACGTGGGGTTCAGCATCACTAGACAAAGTGTCCGCCGCAACCGCCTGCTGAGAAGAAGGCGACGGAGTCAAAGTCGAAGAAGCCGTCGAACCAGGAGTTGGGAGGCTCGTAGACGGAGCTGCGGTGAACTCCGTTGAGGGGGATTCTGGGGTGGATCTGGTGGCATGAGTTTGTGCTGCTTGAGAGGGCTCTTGAGGAGGGGATATGGATAAATTGGCGGGATTGGTAAGTGGAGGTGCGGGGTGGGCTGGAGGGGCTTACTGGGTGGGGTGTGAGGGAGGCTGAGCTCATGGCGTCCTGGTGAGAGCCACGTCAAACGGTGTGAGTGGCACTAGTGATCTATACATGCAGCCCGCCTCGATTACTCAGCCGGAGCGACCTATCCATGAACCTGGCCTGTGAATACTTAGCAGCATGACGTGGACATGTGAATACTTAGCAGCATGCGGACATCCAAACTGGAGATTGATCTCAGTAAGCCTTGCGGCATTTGATCAGTGGTATCATGCAACGCAGTCGATCAAGGAGGTTGCACAGTGAAGTCCCAGAGCAGAGACGAAGCAATCAGGGTAGGTCCCCCAGGATCTGGGTCTATGCACATGCTGCGCCCCTCGATGGGGATCACACCACAGCCCTCAGTGGGACTCTGTGGCGACACACACTTGGATGGTTGCTCGCAAGAGCTAGTATCAGTTGACGAAGTTCCAGAAGTTAGTTACTGACTACCTAGCACTTTAGTTACTGAATACCTAGCCGAACGGAATGAATGCTGGGTCGGAGAGAAGAAGTGTTTAACAAACGCAGTAGCCCTTTACCGTGCTTCCATACATGAACCACCATGAAAGCAAACCACAGCGAGAACAACAGGTAGCTAGTTCTGCAGGTACGTTTGCACGGGTCCCAGAGGAGGTCTTGGTTGGCCACCGCTCCTCTGGGACCCCGGTGGCCCCCTGTCGCAAATGAGACATGAAACGCAAAACCTTGGAGACAGGTGTTGACACACACACACACATACACAAATCAAGCAAACGCAAATGGGGGTGTCTTGACCATGGCCAGGCCAAAAAACACCACACCCTAGTAGAGCTGGATCCTGAATGAATGGTACCGCCACGTTGCCTGTTGTAATGTTGTTTTCACTCTGCACTCACGTTCCATCGATACTTTTCAGGCATGTATGTGAAACCCTCGACTGCATAAACTTACTAGAGTTCAGTGCTGCTCTTTGAAAGCACATGTCGCGCATAGCCGCATAGGATATTTTTCCGCTTTGCTTCGTTTCGTGTTCATGGAGAAGGACTCCCGAGCATAGTTGCTTTTTGGTCAATATTCAGGTCGAGGCTTGCTCTGGTCATTGGGGAGTCCTTGACGACACTGAAGATGCTTTATTTTTGTTGCTGCATTGTACAGTAGTTCTGCCTTGGAGGCCGTTCCCACATGGCGTCTGAAGTGAGAACAATATCAATTACCCACAAATCCTTTGTTTCATCATGACCTTTGTCGACTCTACATGTTCAGCCTTGATCACTGGCGGCGCCAGGCTGCTCGGCAAGAAGCGAATTTCAATGGGGCAGGTCTTCCGCCTAGCACTAGGGCGACCAAGGGTCGAAGGAAGTCCTAAAAGAGGAAACTCCAGCAAACCCATTCCGACACCGCCTGCCAGTCTAGAAAACTATGCAGGGACTCCCAAACTGTCACTTTCTAGCTCATCTGTACTACCGTGTGACCGTATGCTGAGGATCAAGTATCAAGGACCTTGTGTCACATCGTGGTGCTAGTGTATTTGCCACGCTGCAATTGACCGCCGCCTCAAAAGTGTGTGAGCATGCTTGAGCCACTTTGCCTTGGCTTCAGGGCCATGAAGTCCATATCGCCAATTGAAAGCTCTTTCAAACCGGGCAGAACAATGGACCAAAGCTGCAAATGCACGTATTCCAAGGCCGTAAAAAGGAGGAAAAAAGCAAAGCGCAGCACTGACCCTGTATCCAAGCGCTTGGCTTGTAGCACCTGTGTGCGAGACTCCGAGTTTGGGGTCTTAGGGCCTTATGGAGAGAAAGGGAGGGAGGCATTCGGAGGCATCAGTCATCGAAGAGAGAGTCATCTCCGCAAGTGGCAAGGGAGCCCAGCATCTCCGCACATCGAGCACTTTCAGTACGGCAACAGCCGATGGCTTTGACGGTGAGCAGCCTCCCACTTTTCACCATCTCTGGCTGATGCACTTTCGCCTAAGAGGATGGCAAAGAGGGGTTTCGACTATGTTGTCTGGTGGTAGTTGTCTGGTCGTAGGATGTGTTACACTTGTACAAATCTATATTGGGGCTCAGTTTGAGCAAATCGTGCTTGAAGCTTTGCCAGACGTCAAGTTCTTCAGACCGCTACTGAAGTGTCATGTGATCGAACTTTCTTTGATAAAACGGACAATTGCCCTTCACGAACTTCTTTTCAATGATGTCTTCTGAACCTTGGCAAGGAGAGGATTAGTGGAACAAAGGATGAAGTTCAGCTGCAGCTGTGTTTGTGTCAGGATTGTATCCACGGCAAAGGCTGTCGTTCTTATGGTCTTGGATACCCCATGGCAATCGATGAATAAACTGATCATGCTCGCATGAACATCAAAGTGACAAGACGAGGCTGCTTCTTTGTCTCTCAATGCAAAACGTCTGGCCGAGCTCTAGCAGATGCTCTGGAGCTACAGGCAAAGAGTTGTCGCCTTCAGTTTGCCCGTATAGCCTTTCTTCTCCCAACTATATTCTCGCTTGTCTTTGATAAAGATTTTAGACTCCCCACTGCAGCAGTCTTTGCCATTCTGAAAAAGATGGAGCACCGCGCGCGTCTGTTGCTTGTGGGGTGAGATCATAGGTTTCTTACCTTTGATACAGCAGAAAGAGCGTCCAACTGAATCGGGCTCGCTGCACATAATGTCACGATCGTAGATGTCCTTACCAGCACACTCTGACTTTCCCCAAGCATCTTTCCATGTCCTATTGCACGGCTGCATGATCGCAACCTTGCAAGTCTTGCTACTTGGGCTGCACTTCAAGCCGTCAGCACAGGCTGAGGGAGATTTATCATCGCATTTGTCTCCTTTTTGGGGTAGCTGATGTTGCAAAGCATTCCAATCTTGATCAGCGACCCGATGCGAGGAAGCACAATAAATGGCGAGCAGGAGGATCATAAAGCAAGACATTGGCATTGGCAAAACTCGTGGGAATTGGGTGGCAAGGTCCCTGATGTTGATTTGAGCCTAGACTTGAGCAACACATTCACAGGCGAAACAGGCTTGGTTTGATTGGAAGTTTTGCATGACGCCGCTTGCAGCATAAAGCTAACTACCCTCGCTCTTCCCCCACCTGAGCGACCCGGCCAGAAAATGATGAAGCCGGAAAGGATGAAGCAAAGAGGGCCCACAAAATGGCGGGTAAGCAAGAAAGGCCACGCAAGCACAATAGCTCGCCTCTAATATTTAAAAGCAGTGAAATGCTGACAAAAAAAACTGACCAGACACTCTATTTACTAAAGAACAGCAAGGACCAAGCATGGCTCAAACATGCTCAAACCAAGTTAGAGAGCTTTCACCTATTGTCCTTGTCATCCTATGTCCATCTGAATCCTGAGTGTCCAGCGTCCGGAGCGCAGCAAGAGTGCACATCCAACGCCACCTCAGTGCGAGAAAGCCTTCTTCTTGGTTCGGTCTCACAAATACATCCCAAACAAAGCACAGATGCATGGTGGGCCCCTAGTGAGGCAGTGAGGCCCTAGTCTAGTGTGGACATGTGTGGACAAGGATTCAATAGAATAGAATGATATACAGTAACAGGGTCATCTCAAACATGAAGACAATTGTTCCTAGTAGTAAGAATGCCAATAATCTCAACTTGATGTCAAAGCTCACGAAGTCTTCAACGAGTATCAAACCGCGAGGTCGAATCGCGTCCGGGGAAAAAGCGCCTTTTCTAGGCGGTGTCGCGCCGATATGCTCAAGGGCCCTCAACGACGGAGTGACTGCACTATTCGCAAACTGACAACTCCGATTGACGTCGGCCGAAGGAAAATGACTTCAACTCCACATGATATGCATTCGCAAATCAACACGGGCAATCTTTCTTGCCCTTGAGGAAAAACATTCAAAAGCGGCCCTTCTTTACGATCGCAAGCCGAGTTCGTTGGCTTGCAACCATGCCCCATGCTGAGCTGCTGGCAACTGACGAGCTCGCAGACAAGTAGCATGGTAGTCATAAGAGATTGGCGTTTGCGAAGAACGATCCGTCAGCAAACCATTCTGGTACTTCTCACGGACTTTCTCGGAGTCTTCCATGTCCAGCAGTTTTGCCCTTTCTTGTTGGAGTCTTTTGTTGACACTTCCGAGGAACATCAAATTGTCATTCCACATTCGGTGCCATTGTCGGATTTGTTCGTCTTCAAAACCGGTGGTGGTGGACACCAGAAAGATGGAAGTGAACTTCTTCCATCTTGTGCTTGTCACACTTTCTTCGCTCAGGATCGCTCTGGTGCTTCGATCCATTCCGCTCGAGCTCAACTCCAGCTCTTGACAGAACTGGCGCCATTTCCGTTGAGAGGCCTCATTCTGTACCTCCATTTTCAACCTGCTCCAGCGGGACCACTCCTCTTGAGGAATTTCATCGCCTTCAGATTGCTCGCTCTCGCTTTCGAATCTTTCGTTGGGCAGCTGCAAGACATTCCTTACAACCTGCTCATTCTGTAGGGTCTGGACATTCTCAGCGGCGACATGGCTGGGATCTACAAGCGGTTCTTGCAGGAGTTTCTCTTCAAGCGGGGTTTCTTCTTCTTTCCGAAACCGTTGCACCACCATCGAAAACACTTTTCGAAGCAGCTCTTCGAATCCAAAAAGTGCAAACAGAAAAATCACCAGCATTGAGAGAATCACGCTCCAGCTATTGCTAAAATCACTTTTCACAAGCTCTTCAGCGCTGGCCTTGGGAAGGTCCTCGACCATCAACTTGCTCACAGCAACGATTGCGGCCGTGCGCCATGGATCGCCAACTTTCTTCATGGATGCATGCTTGTAAAAGTGACGTCTACAGCAAAACTTGTTTTTGGCGTCAGCCGGGTCGCACTTCTTTTCACATCCCGGTAGGAGACAAACTCTTCCAGGTCCATCGCCAAGGTCGGCAAAGTAGCTTTGTTCTTCCTGCAGCTAGCGGGCACATGATTCATGCTCTAGTTGTTCTTTTTCTCGTTCTTGTTGTGTCACCTTCTTTGCTGCAATGAAGCTGGGGTCGTAGGAAAGCTTGTGAGTTCCTCGAGCCAAAGTCACAGCCATCGCATCACGAGCTGCACTTTTCGTGAGACCATCAGCCAGCTGCTGATGGGAGTTTACCCAAAACAGTTCTCCGAGGACCGCCTGAAGCCTTTGCTTGATGATGGCGATCTCGATTGCTGTTCTGCGTTCAGACAGTTTCATGCCAGCCGTGATGGAGTGAGTGGCATCGTACAGACTCTTTGCATCTGTTGCAACCGGCGACATTGACATCTTCTGTAGGGCATCTTCACCATCTATAGCTATGTTGACGTCAGTGAAGCAGGTGAAGAAGATCTTGCACCATTCCATTTCGTCGATGGTAGCTGCCAACGCTTGGGACTCTGCAGACAAGCTTGATCGACAAATTCGAGGAAGTTTCTTGGAATGCCAATTCACCATTGTCAAAGGCATTGGTTTTCCATCATCCAGCTCGGACTGGGAGCATAGGAAGATCAGCATTCCTCCTTGACTCGACCCGTCTGGTCTTGCAGCCCAGGATGCATCGGAATAGGCTCCAATGCGCAAGGAGTCGAAGGGACCATGATCACGGATCCTGTACTTGAACTCTCTTGAGGTTTCTTTTGCATACCTCAGCAACTTATTCGCCTCATTGATGTCTTTGATGAAGGGACTGCTGGTGGCAGCCTGGAGAAGGCTGACTGAGGCACATAGCTGTGGTAGGCATTGATGCGCTGGCCATGCCAAGGCGCCCACGAGAGCTCGTAGTTGTCTTTGTTCTCTTTCATCACATGGATCGTTGACCATCGTCTTTCGGCTTTTGTCTAGCGTGATGGGCTTGACCTTCTGGACGTAGGAAGACAAGGAGATGTTTATCTGGCTGCAGTCCAAACTCTGGGTGACTTCTGCCCCACAGAACAACATCGTTCCAGTTTCTCCAAAATCCCACGATCCGAACTTGAACCGACTTGACAGTCTTGACAGTCGGCTCAGAAAGAACTCACCTTCGGGGACTTCCTGACCAAGCTCCTTCTTTCCATGCACCATTTCACCGCTTCCGATGAAGTCATCCACGTGTAGGCCAAGGACACCATCTACAATCATTCGCCTTCCTTGGTGATCAAAGATGCAGAAGGGGTCGTCAGACTCACAGGCCTCGCGCAAGGAGAGATAGAGGCACTTGTCCAACGGATGGTGGATGAAGCCAAGGTCATGGATGAGCACTTTATCAGCGGTGTCATGCCATTGTTTTGGAGCCCTCACATCTCCGAAAGCAGGCTTGGTGGCTTTGAGAATTTCCCAGGGTTTGAGATCACACATTCGTTCAAGGCGTCGACGCATGTCGGCACTGGGGCTCACATAGATCCTGGTGCATTGATCGATGGAATCAGCTTGCATGAAAGCGCTTTTGACGTCCGCAGAAAACAACTTCCATCTTTTGTGCACCGTGAAGAGATAAATGCAGTGCCTTCCAGTCATCGACAAAGTGGGAGACTCAGTGTCCAGCTTTTGCTCCAGCACGTCCTTGTGTTTGAAGCCTTGGATGATGACCCTGGCATTGGCCTTCTTTCCATCCTTGACTGGCTTCCATCGTTGCAAAAATCGTGCTGGGACACACTCGCCTTCTTTTGCTTCCTCACGAGGGACTGGACGCCAGGCCTGATTGTCAAACCATACTTGAAGTGCTTGGTCTTTGGCGTCATCGAACTGCCGCTTTTCTTCTGGCGACAGCAGTTTTTCATTGAATCCCTCTGCGATGGCCAGGGCTTCGTCTTCTGCCTCCTGTGCATCAGCAGCATCCATTTGAGAATGGAAAGTTTTGTCGCTCCATGCTGCTGGAGGAAGGCCATCAAGAGCTCGTGCTCGATTGTATGATTCGAAGGCTTTGGCTCTTGAGTCTCTCATTGGTGGACTTCTTGATCTCTTTCGTTCTTCTTGCTTTTCATGTGGTTTGTTTTCTGCAGCTGCCGCGGTTGTTTGCGCTGAAGCTTCTGCCGCTGCCGTTGTCGCTGTGTTTCCGCTTGGGCTGTCGTTTGTGGCTGCGGCTGTTTCTGTGGCTGCTGCTGTTACTGCCTTTGCTGTCTCATCGTCATCGATCCTCATTTCTTGTGACGGCTCAGTTGGTTCATACTCACCATCATCTGCTGCATCATCAATTGTTTGGTGTGCGCTGCTAGCTGTTTGATCTTGGCTCAAGTCCTCTGCTATCACGGGGTCAGAAGTGACAGTGTGGATGCCCTTTGCGTCAGCGAAGGAGGTACCCCCAGTGATGTCTAAAAATCGCACAGGACCCTGAACAGGATTCAAAGCAGCTTGCACTCGGGCACGAACGGAAGCACTCAAAGCAGTGTCAGGCATAGTTTGCAAGCGAACCACCTTTTCACGTTCAACTTCTGGACGAACATTGCCTGCAGCAGCACGGATCAAACTTGAACCATGGGCCAACCAGTACACTGATGGCAATTGAGTTCCATCAGTACGCGGCTCAACTGCCACGATGAGTGCAGGACCACGCCATCTGGCTTCCAGCTTTTGTTCACCCTGGCGCCAATAGTAGGCGTATTCACCGAGTTGGAGGCGTTCTGGATCAGTGCGGGTTCTGGCCAAAAGAGAGCGTCGCAGAAGTTCAGAATGATTGGCTTCATAGAAAGCTTTGCCAGCAATGTATCGCAAGTGTTGGTCCTGCTGCAATGTTGAGGCATCTCGGGGTCTTTCATCAGTTGGTTCATCTAGGAGTCCTTCCCCGAATGGATTGTGTCCAAAAACAATTTGACATGGTGAAGATCCTTGCACACTGCGAAGTCGGTTCCTTTGTTGGCAGCACACACGCACTGCATCAGCCAGTGAGATTTCAGGAATTTCCTTTTGCATCTTGAGGATTTGGAGGCGTCTCACAGCGTGTAGCCTTTCTACGGCTCCCATTCTTGAATGAGCATCTTTTGGAACCAGAATCAGCTTGATGCCATACTTGTCAAAATAGTCCAAGTACTTTTGCGACATGTGAGCTCCAGAGGAATCGGTGCGAAAGCGCTTTGGTGGTCCGAAGATTTGAATCCACTGATTCTCAAGGACTTGCAGCTCTTCTTCTTCAGTCTCTCGCTCAACGACAGCATTGATTTCGTAGCGCGAGAAGACATCGAGAATGGCAAGGACCTTTTGCTTTCCACCGTTCTCTGACCACTTCACATGAAAAACATCGGCTTCCAAAAGCTCATTGAAGTGATTTGCTTGTGGTAATGAAGCCGGATGGTCCAGTTTCTTTGGCTTGGCCTCTTGGCATATGTCGCACTTGTAAGATCGGGCACATTGAATGATGGATTCGTCCATCTTGGCATCTTTGAGAGCACGCAGAAACCGTTCAGCACCTGGGTGACCGAGTTGACGATGTAGCTTTGCTACCACTTGTAGTGCTTGTTTTCCATGGCTCTTCATCAATGTCTTGTTCTCATTTGAAATGTTTCTTGTATCTTCTTTCATGCTCTCATCCAACTCCTCAGCCACCATGATTTGTGCCATCTCTCTTTGTTGCCATCGTTTCTCCATGTCAGTCACACTTGCCTGACTCGCCTTTCTCACAAAACCCAACTCATAGTTCTGCATGTCGCGAAGCTGGGAACTCTTTCCATCCATGGAGACATGTGAACCTGGTGCGCATTCACAAGCAAGATTCATGGCGTCGTACAGATCTTCACTATTTGTCCTCAATCTGGTGGGTTTCTTGACCTTGCCCATGTTGTTACCCAGGCGGTCATAGAGATGGAGACCCGTGCGACATCGGTCACAGACAGCATCATAGGTCATACCTTCCAGCTTTTTCATGGTTTCAGTGGTCCATGAAGCTGCGCGGTGTGGGTTCTCCATGGTGCACCCAGCATTGATGGCTTCACATTGTTGAAACACTTGTTCCACGAAGCATAGATGTGTTCTTTCTTCTTTCCTTCGAGCCTCCAGAAGCTTTTCTTTTTGCTTTCTGTTGATCATGTTGAGCTGCTGAATAAGGCTCCACTTCGAGCATGGAGGCGCAAGCCACACGAAGTGAGGTCGAACTTTTTCTACCAAGTCCAAGAAAGCTTCCACGATGACTGGGTCTTCGAAGTTCCAGTCTGGCAGTCCAAACGGGGAGACCTCAACTTCCGTGTAGTGATTTGCCATGTAGGTGGAGAGGTTGCCGCCATCAACATAGACCTCAAAGAATTTGAGTCCTTTTGCCTTTTGCATTTTCTTGTAGATCTCATCGGACAATTTGTTTATCTCCTCATGATCATTTTCCAAAAGGATCTGCTCAGGCGGCTCCAAAGCTTCAATTTCCAGCTGAGGCTCGATCTCAAAGCTCTCAAAAGACTCCAGGTTTTCAGCCGTATAGTTCACATGTTCCATGTCCTGGTAGTCCATGAGATTCAGCAGATAGTGACCTTTCTTTCCACGCTGAGGTTCAAACCATTCAGAGTCACCAATGCGAATCTTTCCGCTTGCAAAATCTTGTTTCACTTTCCAAGCTTCCAAGGTTGGTCTGGCCAACAGAAATGGCGTGTTGCCAGGAACCACTGAGACTGTTACTTCGAGAATCTGAGTCATCACCACTGCTGTGAAGGTCACATCATAGCAGGACATCAGTGTCTCACCTCCACCAAATCGGAAAGTTCGCTCCACATTGGTAGTCCTCATAGGTCTTGTCTCTTTTGAACCATAGCTTTCAAGCCAGGCTCTCCAGACATCTTCACCAACAATGGTCCTGGTGGCTCCAGAATCCATGATTGCAAGACCTGGGGTCAACTCGACAAAGTGGATCTCTTCTTCCAGAGTGGGCACGTCGTTGACCTCTTCTTGAACCATTGTGACCTGTTCTTCAGGGACTTCTTTCACACCACTGGATTGCAATCTGTATCGTTTGAACCGAGGTCCATGCGATGATGTTGATCCTGTAAGGGTGGATTTGTACTCCGTGGAGCTGTTGGAGTTATGAGGACTGTTGAAGGGCTTTCTCAATCCGGAATTTGGTCTCCGGTTGAATGGAGATCTTCGTAGTCCTCCATACTTGCCTTTTCCTTTGCCCTTCTGTTGTTTGCCCTTTCCTTTTCCACCTTTTCCTTTTCCATCGTTCTTTCCTCCTCCTTTGAACCCAGTGAACTCGGGTCCGATGGCCATGACCGGGTAAAACCCGCGAGCCAATGCCAGCTCCTTCATCCGCTTTCTGCTGTCCATGTAGTTCACGAAAGCGTCTTCCACTTCATCAGCTAGGGACTCCAATTCATCAGGAATTTCTTCGTCATCTTCTGGCCATTCTTCTTCATAGTAGGCCTCGTTCGCCCACCATTCAGGCTCCTCCAAGTCCTCAAAGAACTCTTCCTCAAACTCATCCTCATAGAAGGTGTCATCCTTGGAGGATCGGCTGTAGTAGTTCAAGTCTTTTCCATTTGGCTTGTGGTCTCCTCCAAAGATACGCATCAAGGCGTCTTTCACTTTCTTGTAGTCCAGGTCACCACCACACATAGATTTCACCTGGACGTGCGTCCACCTTGGCACTCCTGCTCGGGTCAGAAGATGCCATCCTGCCAAAAGAGGCGGGATTGTAATCTTGACTTCAGCCATCTTCTTCATCATGGATTGGTGGCGCACTAGATAGGCTTGTAGTTCTTCTTGTTTGTGCCGTTGGAACTCCTCAAAGAACTCAGAGCATCTGCTTGGGATCTCGATCATCTCTTCATATTGGAACAGCTGATCCAGCAACCTAACCAAGGGGTCGAAAGGTCGTTCGGCACTTTGGATGTCAGAATAGTCCAGCTGTTCGCATGCTTCCCACGCTGAATCTTTCAAAAGACTCACCACCAGCAGTGCACCCTCTATTTCTGCATCTTTGGACCTCCGCCTGCACTGCAAGGAGAAAAGTTCCAGCCTTCGACGGAAACTCCTATAGTTCTTTTGGCTCAAACCGTCGGCCGAGGGAGCAGCCTTCGCCAAGCCAGAATCCAATCCTCGGTAGGCGGGTTCATGTCGTCCTCCACCATTTGCGATAGATCTCTGGGGCGATGTGGGTGGTCGTACTTCATCTTCTTCATCATGCTCCGTTCTTCTTCTGTGTTGTCCCTTTCCGGACATCACTTGCCGTACACGATGACAGAGAAGTCTGTATTCTTAACTTCAAGGGGGACCCTGTAGGAATCTTCAAGCAAAAAGTGCACCCTCGATGAACTCAGAAAAGATCGTGTCCGGCTCCGCTACCAATCTCAACTTGATGTCAAAGCTCACGAAGTCTTCAACGAGTATCAAACCGCGAGGTCGAATCGCGTCCGGGGAAAAAGCGCCTTTTCTAGGCGGTGTCGCGCCGATATGCTCAAGGGCCCTCAACGACGGAGTGACTGCACTATTCGCAAACTGACAACTCCGATTGACGTCGGCCGAAGGAAAATGACTTCAACTCCACATGATATGCATTCGCAAATCAACAAATAACTTAATTGGGTACAGAATTGCTGAGCAACTGCAATGGTGGTGTCTTTGGAAGCAAAACGGTGCGGCAATGCTGGACCTTGCGTCTCGTGCGTGGCTAGAAATCTGCCAATTAATGTGGGAGGTGCCCGTGAATGCCTGGGCCTTGATTTGAAAAACCTGCTATTCCGCAGCACGTGGAGGTCAACCATCGTCGCACAAATATGATCCTTTTTGAACGAACATCAGAGCTGCGGCATCGCTTGCCACAGCGGCGGAGCCTGGACGCGAGTTGGCTTGAAGCGAATCACCGCACGATCTTAAACACAAAAACAACCGGTCGTTTGAGAGTGTGGCAGCAAGTTACCGTAACCCCGAGTACAACTGGTCATCGAGCAAGACAATTTCAGGATGAAATCTCCATGATCATGGAAAATCGTCAAAGAAGCAAAACCGAAGACGTCGCAAATGCTGAATTTGTGGCCGCAAACTGAACTAAAATGAACCGAAGACGTCTCCTGAGGCTGTGCTCCATTTGCCGCTCCCTCAGACTGCACTGGTTTCCCCGCCTCTCGGTGCAGCTCACATTGGAGGCAAAGGAGTAGGCCGCGCTCGCAGCGCTCGCGCTCGCAATGGCCTGCCCCGAAAGTCGTTGGCCGAAAGTCTCCAAACTTGGGAAGAAGGGAAAGGGAATCCTTCTCTTTTTATTCTTTCTTTGATTCTACTAGCGATGGCCTCCAACCTGAACGAATTTCAATGATTCGTTTGGGAGGCTTCCGTTGGACGTTTGGGGACGTCCTTGAACTCCTTCCCTCGACATCATTTTTCCGGCAAACTGTCTTTCGACATCTGGCGACTCGTTGCCACGACCTTTGTTGAACACAGGAGCTTCTGGCGATTCCAACTTTGCAGTACCTAGGATGTGTTCGTTTCGTTCGTGATTTAGCTGACGTGCTTTGTATCAGGTTTAGTTCAGTTAACGGTACAATGTCACCGTTCGGATTCAGTCTAATCTTTCCCCTGTTGTATTGCCAAATCAGTGTCTGATCTGAATCACAGACAATGACTTGCCTTAGGGTCTGCAGATCGACACATACCAAATTTGGAAGAACGACAGCACAGGAAAAAGGCTTTTGAGATGAAAAGATTGGCCTCAAGCTATTGATTCAGTGGCAGATGGTGAAACTAAAGGGTCTGAAGTTTCAGCTTCTAGGGTACTCTCCCCTTCAGTTTATCTCTTTACAGGCCAAATAAACTCAAAAAATAGACCCAGCAGTGACCCAGCACTACAAAGCACCCCAGACCTTTGGAGACGACGCACTTAAATCTACGGCACTCGCACTCGCACGTGTTGCAAAGCAAGATGCAGACGTTCTTTCCCAAATGCCTCCTGAGATTCGGTGACAACCCAAGCAGCTATGAAACAAACAGAATTGCTCTCAACTCATACCGTGTTCCCACCTTCAGGTCAAATCCCATCAAGCGAAAATCTGAGGCGAGCTGCACTCCTCCATGTGAGCATTATAGTTCATTGGTGTGGGCTTCTGACTCGTCAAACCAAGTGTTCGACATGGACCTGAACAAGGGTTTCTTTGGCTCCTTGCTTCCTTTGCAAGTTATAAATGGTTGAACCAACCTCTGCAAGGGAATTATTGTACTGTAGAATGAAATGTTCAACCCTTGAAGTGCTGAGAATCTGTCCTCTTAAAACCGGTTCAGCTCAACCTTTTGAGCAATGAAACAGTGTCCCTCATAGAATTTTGTTTAGAAACAGTTTGGAAAATCACTGGGAAAAAACATGGTTGAAATTCCTTGTATAAACAAGTGGGGGGTGGGAATGTCAGGGTTGCATATGATTCTAGTGTATATATGGTTGCATAGCACATGCACAAGAGGTTGATAGGTACTGTGTAGAAACATAGTTGCAAACTGCAAGGCTGAAAATGACTTTGGAAGAAAGTTGGGCAGCAAACGCAAGAAATAGATTGAAAGTGAAAAACTGATGTTAAAAAGAGACGATTGGAATCTAACATGCTCGACATTCACCGGTTGTCACACAGGGGATGTTGGAATGATTTGCAATGCATTTGACTCCAAAAACCTATTTGGATATATAGATCTGGGAAGCTTACCAGTGCTTTACAATATGTGAATTCTTGGCTTTTCCTTGGAGTTCTTGATGGAAGCGATCAAAGGTTCTGTGTTGCGCGGCTGCAGCGAGGCAGCCATGTCGAAAGCAGTTGCCAGTTTGTGGTGGGGAGCACGTGTGTTTATCCAAATCATTCCAACATCCCCTGTGCGACAAGTCAAATGCATTTGTTCATAATAGGTGCATATAGGTGCCAAAAAATCAAAATTCAAGCGTCCACGAATGGAACTTGTTTCCATACAATCCAAAACCAACCTGCCTCACCTTACGACAAACCATCCACTCTGAAATGAATTCTCAACCCTCCGCTGCTCCAAATTGCTGCCTATAAAATCCAAAACCACGACCTCTGTAAAATTATAGTTCATCTGCATGCCTGCATGCCTTCTCTTTTTCAAAATGGTTCAGTTCAATCTATTGACATGATGAATTATATATCTGTCTGTGAGAGGACAAATGCTTTTCTGAGTTTGTTTCCAGGTAGTTCGAAATCTCATTCTACAGAAGATCTATCTATGGATTTCCCCTATCATCTTTAGCTCGAGCTCCTACGTGTTATAGTCATTATAGGATAGTAGAGGTTTATCGGGCAGGGGGTTATATAAATATATGTGATTGCAACAAGCACTGCCATAACTCAAGCCTGACAAGGTCCAAAGCTCTCCTTCTGCCAAAGCACAATTGCCACCCCGTGCAATTCGGCTGATGCCGAGGTCGCGCCTTGTGGAAGCAATCCACCCACGGACCCCAAGTTGGGTTTCACCCTCTTTTTGGAACATCTCCAAATCAAGCTGCAAAAATCGGCAATGGAATGCACCCCCAGTAGTTAGATTCGACATTCTCGGAATCTCCCTCCATCCTAGTTCTGGGCCCCCCCGGCTCCCTGCGGAAGCCCCTTCGCGCATCCCCCAGCAAGAAGACGCTGGAGACGTTGAACAAAGCCGGTCCTGTGGCTGCACTGAGCCTGTGCCCCTGCAGCCATGCCCGGCCTTGCCCTGCATCCCTGTTTCTCAGTGTTCAACCTAATAGCGATGGCCTTCAACCTATATAATAGCAATGGTCTCCAAAAAATCAAAGGATCTGCTGATATGAAAAGAAGCTGAACTGCATCTGGTGGGTATTAAAGCTTTGCAAGCTTCCTGGCCTCTTAACAGGTTTGAAACACCAGTAGAGTCGAGGGCAACAAACATGCAACAAAAGACTTAGAGAACAAATTCTTGAAGCCTGTGATGCTTTTTGCGTATCTTATATTATCTTGTGGTCACTTGTGGTCTCATGCAGCCCCCCTCCTGATACACAGCATTCACGCACACTAGACCGAAGTCCATCTGCGGCCACGACAAGGTCAAAGGGGCCCTGAGTTTCATTGGACAATCGAGAAAGTTGCAGCCGGTCCAACAAAAGCACGAAAGAACACGACATTGGGTCCCTGGTTTGTATGTGATATTGGATACATCCATCAGCACAAAAACTTGGTCCTGAAGCATGCAAGTCGTGAACTGGCACAGAAATAATGTTCAAAACGGGTGAAGTGATGGTTACAGGGGGTGGTCAAACTGTACAGATTCTCCTTCCAATGCGGACCTCTGAAAACTCCTGCCTCCCAGCTGGAGTTTAGACAACAAAGAAGCCGACCACTGTCATCTTCTCGAAGGCCTCCCAGTGAAATGGTGCGTTCTGCTCTAACCAGCGCGTTTGATGAAATGCCGTTGTCAGCAACGTGGAGAAATCAAGATCAGCTGAAACTCGCAGAACCCTACCCTCAAAGGTTCGTACCAGAGGATTGTGCTTGTAGGGTCAGTTGGTCAACACATCTGCTTGTTGCTCCCATTCTTCTGCGTTTTGCCTGTGAAGACCGTGCCAAAGCGTAGCTGGGCTTGTGGTGGCAATCGCTCTGCAAGCCAAGCGAGTAGGTCTTTCCTCTTGACCTGCAGATGTTTGCATTTTACCCTTTCAATCAGCGGAGGCCTCGAGTCTTCCGTTGTACAGTTCTCACCGCCATGTCATGGTTCCAATGAGGTGGTGTCCTTCGCGAAATCCAAATCCAAACAGCGTCTCAGAGCGCAAACAGTTTCAACTTGCCAAGCCCCACTCTCTCGTTTTTCAGGAAAGCCTCGTCACCGGAAAGCGCCGGAAAGCCCAAACATCTCAGTGCCTGCCACTGCGGCGGATGACAGGTCAGCCCACCCAAGCCAACGGTGGCCACCCACATGCAACGGATCACGGCCTCTCTCCCATCTTGGGTGAGTGGAAGGTATTGCAATGCACCGGGATCCTGATGTGGCAACTCCCAACTCAAACGAATTTGACATTCGTGGCTGAATTGACTTCATGTCAGTTGGTTTCAACCCATCTTCAGGTACTCGTAAGCTGTTTCAAAATCACAATCTCACTGACCCACACATGTCCAGCTCGCGATGCTGATCGAAAAGCGCCAACCTGCATGCCGTGCATGCACTGTTCGATGGTAGATGCACCGTTCGACTACTTTTCATGTTGACAAGCAGCAAAACACGGGACACCAATGATAGGTTTTCCAACGAAGAGGCTTGTCCTCTTGCCATCACTAGGTGCTATGATCTGGGAGGCTGGGATCAAGTACGTGGGGGAGGCCGTTTTAAGAAATGGCTAGAGTCTAGGCCGTTTGCCCGGAACCTCCACAGCGACATGTCCATGTAACAAGGGGCCATTGCAGGTTCGATTTGTTGAGTTTGGCCGTTTTCCCAGAAAGTCTGAACCATACCTTGCACACCTCCATGTTCTGATTGACGGTGTCACCTTTCAGGAGGTTCTCGGTGATGTCATCTCTCTCCAGTTCTCCCACAATCCCTTGTACTGAGTGTGTCAATTCTGTTCTGTGATGATGTTGATTGCGTTTTGTGGTTATGGCTGTGGCCTATGTACTTAGTCTGCCTTATTAGCAAAGGATTGTAGTTAAAAAAATCCTACGCAAACCGAGTTCTTCACCCTGGCATCTGCGCTGATAAATGCCATGCGCGGGCCGAGAAAAACCGAGGTGTTCGATGAGACAACCACTGGCCTCAAGGGGTGGTCTTCCCTCTCGGTCCCCTGCACAGTTGAGTCTCTTCCAGCAAGCTATGCAAAGCTATGAGTTGTATGAGTGGATGTCCAAAGACCCTAACACTTCGAGTCTTGCTTCCTGAAGTAAAGAATGACAGCAAGAATGACAGCATTTGACAGCATTTGACCTGCGGTTGTGTCGAGCGTAGACCTCGCCAAACGTGCTGTCTCTCCCAACAGCGGTATTTTCCCTCGACTCATCGCTGGAGGATCTTTGGGTCCAACACGTGCCACAAACCGCCCACAAAGCCTGAAAGAGGGATGCAGCGAAGGACAGGCCCGCTAAGCCTGCTCCAACAACAGCAACCTCCATGAACTTCGGAAAGTCGAAGAATGTGCCAACTGTCACACCTTTGCAGGGAATATCAGGAAAATCTATATAATGTGGAAATCAATACACGACCTCCTTTGAAGTAGGCCTAGGCCCTACGGCTGCTCATGTCAGCGAAAGGCAAAGACATGTTTGCCAATCCCAAGTAAATAGCAGTCTTGTTGTCTTGCAGTATCTTTCAATTCTGTAAATATGGATTGTCGGCTCGATTGCAGAGCCGGAAGTTGATCCAAAGCTGCAGCACAGGAATCAGGAAAGAAGGAAAATGCACAAACATCAGTTCTTTGGTGGCTGTTTCCCATGTGCTGCCACCAATTTCCCAGATGGAATGGAACGAAATCCTGACGAAATATAAGACGTGAGCGACAAGGCCTGCACTTGAAGCCATGTTTTTGTCAGATTTTTGAACGAAGACATCACCTCACATGCCGACCTTCAACACATTGAGCGTCACAAAGCATCCAACTACCAACATTGACAGAACTCGATGGCAGTCAAAAACTAACTGCGCTGTGGAGTGCGGATAGATCTGTGGTTTTTGGTCCGTGTCGCTTTCCTACGGCTTCCCAAGCCTGCTGTTTCGGCTGTTTGCCCAGGCAATTGGTCACCACCTACATGACTCTGCAAGTTGGCGAGTCCTTTAAACAATTTGAACTCCCAATTTGGGATCTCTAGCAGTATCTCCGGGCCCATTGGGCACCTCTTTTTCGCTTCCTCGCTTCTCTTCAGCCTTCGAAAAGAAGGGATCCATCGGGATCAGCGGTGAAGCCTTTGGTCATGGCGCATCGGAGGAGCACATAGACCAGCCTCGGTCGATAATGACGGATGAAAGAACAAAAAGGTGAAAAAACGAAGGAAAACACAAAAGCGTGTTGAGATCTTTGAGAAGATCTTTGAGAAAACCCAAAAACAGCGGATTCTTCACCAGCTCGAAGGTTGGGAAAGTGATGGAAGCGAAGATCTAAATCTTCACTCTAGGCATCCCCTACAAACGGCCTCGCCACAGGAGGCTCTCAATCCGTCCAGGAGCCTGCAAACAGAAAAACAGACAGAACATTCTGCACGCCCCCTTTTTCGCAAGGAAATCTGTCCTGCAAAAGGCGCCTGTGAGGACCTGCAACCTATTAATACAAATATAATCAGCTGTTCATCCTTTGTTAGAGCACATTGTTTTCTCAAGTGCACTGTACACAACTGAAGTTCTGTGCGAACAAAAGAACTATATATATATAGCTTGTCATGGAATCGATTCATTCCTAAGTCAGTACAACTCTGGTGTGGTCACACGCAAAACGCATTTATAAAGTGAAAAGAACCAACAGTGTATAGGCATGCAGTGCACGTACGGCTGGGTAGTATTTCATGTTTACATCCAACCATAGAAATCTATTGTATTGGGAGTTAGAGAGTGTGCACAGATCCGAAGCGCCGGACAAAGCGGCTGCGTGGCACAAATGCCCAAGAAGCGAAGCCGCTTGGGCCAGTCGAGGAAAAGAAATAAATCTAGAGTTGATACCCCTCCAAGCTGAATCAATACAAATGTTAACAGAGGAGTTAACACTATATGACTATATGATACTATATGTATATATGCTACCTCCGGCATTCGATCAAGCCAACACTCCCCCACTGCCTTGGAACCAAAAAAGCTACTGGCAGCCGTCTCACGCATCTTGAAGCCCTCCTTGGAGGCTCGTGGACTTGCAAATCCTTATCCTGACACCGATGGCCTCCAACCTACTAGCGATGGCCTCCAACCTAGAAGCGATGGCCTCCAACCTAAGAGCGATGGCCTCCCCTGGTAAAATTGAAACCCCAGTTTGGAGGGTCTCTAGGGTCTCTCATTTACTGTGATCCATGAAAACTGCTGGAAAAAGGTTGTTCTGGATAAGGAAGAGACTCTTGTGTCCCAATCAGGAGAAAACATCAATCTGGCATGCTTTGCTTGCTTCACTCTGACACATCCCTGACATCCATTGATGAGATGTCAGTCCGTGTCTCCTGGATCAGCGAGCTGCGAGGACCATCGAAGCACATCAGGAGATACACACCGGTCATGAGAGAAACCTCCGGTCGCGTCCAACTCGGAGTTCAAGGGGTTTCGTTTGTTACAAGACTTGGCTTCACATGCCTCCAAAGAATCTCAAGCAAACAAACAAAAACCATACAAGTGCAAGGACTACAAGGGTTTCCTCAAATGGGGCCAAACAAAGACTTTTTTGCTACAAGTAAGTACATCTCCGAACAGCCAGGCTTAATGCCATTTGTGGGACAACTCAGCAATCCCATCTGTATCGAGCCAATGTGGTTACTGTAAACAATCTGACCCATCTGGTCAAAACACCATGCCAAGCTACGTAGGCTCGGAACCAGTGAGGCTCCAGCAGGACGTCGATCAGCGCCTGACGTCAGCGTATGTACCGGCTGTGTCACCGTATGACGAAGTACCAAAGTGGGCTCAATGTGCAGGCCTCGAAAGCACCGAAGTAGAAGTGGCATGCTTCCCAGCTGCTGGGCAAATAAGCAAGAAAGACCTGGCCAAAGATACCAAAGATAGAGCCCGCTACAAATCAATCTAGAACAGCATCGCAGAAGCTCTAGCTCGTGCCACAAATTCAACTATCTATCTCTTTATCATGGCAACATTCCTATCCGCCTTGAAGGCATTGTGGCAGAGCAACTCCATCACCGAGAAGAAGCGTTGAAGAGTGGGTATGAGTGAAAATAGCAGGGCGGCCTCGAGTCACAACTGCGCACAACGGGACTTCGGCACTCCGCGCAGATCTGCGCGGGTCACGTGTGACTTGAAGGCATACAAATGACCACATGTCAACTAGATGCTGTTCAAAAATTGACATCGTCCCTGGTTGACAAACATACACCAACAAATTGTTGCTTGGTCAGATCGACGAATCACATTGGCCAACAGGTTCATTGTCAACACTTTGCTACGAAATGGCCCCACGTCCATGGTTCGCACGGTCCATAGGCCTTCATTCTTGGAAATCTTGGAAGGCCTTGAATAGTTGTTGATCAACAGCTCAACAGCTTCGCGAGGAGCCGCTAGGAATCCGGGCCAGCATAGCAGTCTCGTGAAGCTGCGCTTTGTCAGCATGAGATGCCCTTTGAATGCGCCAAGCCCTGTAAAAAAAAATAGGTCCTTGGCCAAGAAAAGAACCCGCTCAAGTCTGGCCCTTCACACAACAGTCTACTCATTGGTCCATGCAAGTCCTATGACTAATCACATGCGTTGCATGATATCATAGATACTTATATCACTGTATCTATGCCAGGTAAATCACTCAAGGGTTCCAAGAGTCAGGTTTACCTGCTAGCGATGGCCTCCAACCTAAGAGCGATGGCCTCCAACCTAGTAGCGATCGCCTCCAACCTAGTAGCAATGTCCTAAATATCTTCACTTCAGGCCCCAACACCCTCAAAAGAAAGCTGTCGCCCAGCGACGTGAAGACGGTGCTGTCTGCGAAGATCACCTGGGGCCAATGCAATTGGTCAGCCCAAGACCCTTCTGGGCAAAGGTGAAAAGCAGAGCATGTGGCTTTTCTGGGGCTGACCAATTGCCCACCGTTTGCTTTCCCTTTGGTCCGCTGGTTTGGACAAGCAAACCGTGTTGCTGATCATCATGTCTGGTTTGCTGCGCCGCCACCGGAGCTTCCGGTCCACCGGAGTTGAAACGGAATCGTATGCGGAAGCACCGGGCAATTCAGCAGAGCCACGCTGGAAATGAGGGACGGGAGTTGGCCATAGCTGGCAGAACCTACACTCTCGCCCAAGGCTAGCACCACCTCGCTTTGGCCACTGAAAGCACGTTTGCAGTGAAGAGTTTCAAGGTTCATTCCCGCACTGATGACCTCTTTTTGATGTTTTTTCATGGCCAGAACAAACCTGCAAAGATCTAACGCAGTCTGCTGCGGTCCGGGCCACTGATGCAGGTGCCGTAACCAAGATCCAGGTCAGTAGCAAGAAGAGGCCTCTCAGCGGCTCACTTCAAAAAGTCGTCTTAGTCTCGAGTCCTACTCTTCGAACGTCAGTTGAAACCCTCCACACTTTCTGACCCAACTTTTGAGATGCAAAACTGCAAAACCATGAGGCATCTGTTTCGCAAAGCGAGATGGTGCTTCTCCCGAGTGCACTGTGCTTGGCTTCAGCAACTGGTTGGGCAGGTTGCAGTGGCAGGCAGTTTTGAGAGCCAGTCGATTCCAGGATTCTTGAGTAGTTACAAGTACAGTGGAGCAAGATTGGAAAAAAGTGATATGTATTGGAAGCCGCGTTTAACGCACGCGTCATTTATGTTTGTTTTGCTGCACACGGGCATACCTCTCGAGCTTGCTACCCGTTGAAGAGTGAGGGTGTCCACTTCACCGTTGCCCTCTACACTGAGTCAATCGCCGGATGGGGTAAAGCATAGATAGAAGAACAAAATTGACGAAGATTCGGGTTGAAATGAGACCTAGAAGAGAGGCCAACGCAAGAGCATACCAAACCCGAACAGGATAAGACAAACGAATGCCGCCAACAAAGCCGGACAAGAAACCAAAACCAAAGTCCTTAAGCAAGGAAATCCTTTTGTAAGGATAGATCCGCAGGGCGCAAGCTTCAAGAACAAAGGTGAACATAACACAGAAATGGCACACTGCTTTGTGAAAAGAACCCTTCAAAATCAACCACTCAACATCACTGCACTGAGTGCAAAAGTCTAGGAACACCAATACCCACGGGACTCGCGAATCATTGTTTGTGTGGTTCAATCAAACATTAGCACGTTCCAAATATAACCTGATAGAGTGCAGAAGCTTGTTAGTCATAGACCGATGAAAGAATGTTTGGAGCAATGTTAGTGACTGTTAGTGATAGACTGATGGCGCCAACGCATCGTTTAAGACTGTAGGTCTTAAACTGAGGGATTTCGGAAAGGCTGTCTTTCGAGGCCAAATGAGTGAAGCCTCGCGTTGACCCTATGGCGTTGAGCCACTGGCCTTCGTTCACCTGGAGAACTCACGTTGCCCTATGATGCGAAGCTATGATAAGTGTGGGGCCGGGAGGCTGCGAAGAACAAGATCTTAAAGAAAGCAAAGCTTTCTTTTGGAAGGGAATGGATCTGGGATCAGGTTGATCCAAGATTCTTGGCTTCTGGCAAATACGTGCAAAAACAAGGTGTTTTGAAAGGGTCGACGTCTGATTCGACAACCAACAGGTATACTCAGGAACCATGATTCGGTAATCAAAACTGCTGCTTTCGGTGTCAAATCAATCGGCCCTCTATGGACCTCTCATCTGTGCCTGTGACCTGCTGGCCCCAAAGCTCCTTGGGCTTTCGTGGAAGCACTGCCAATAGCCACATGACCCCTGAGCTGCACCTGCAAGAATCAATTGTTCAGAAGTCGCTGGACATCTGATTGAATGACTTTCCAGCAGCTTGTGTACAGACTGTTCAAGAGACGCGAATTCACCGTCACTCACACATTCATTGGCACGCATACTAGCTCTTCTTCCTCTCTTTCTTTGTCGCTCTCCCTCACACACGCTTTCACCGGCAAAAGGCAGTGAAAGGATCTCTTGTCAAACACATTTCTTGAAGTCTGAAGTCCCAGCTCAGCGAATGTTTGTACAGTAACTGCATATAGCTGCTGACAAGGCTCAAATGGGCCAGAAACCTAGGCAGACTAAGCAGCCCTTAATCTGAGAAAAAATGAACAATCGTTCACCTTTCTGCTATGATTTCCCTAATGTTGAGAGAACACCTTCGATGGCATGGCAGCTGCTCTGATGGATGAAAGTTCGTGTTCTGTCAACTCCCATGCCACAAAAGGCAACATGTTCACCACTCCAAGGCTGAAGTTCCCCCACAAACTGCTGCAAGTAACTGCACAACCCAATGAAGTCGGAATAAACATCCATTGACAGCACGCTGGAATCAGAGAGTCATGGTCGATTCTGCAGGAAGTGATCAAAAACTTGGTCCGTTGGAGCACTATCCAACCATGCACACCTGTTATCCACGTCCACATGGATGGTGCCTCGAAGGCTTGGGTCCCCACATGCATGATGGAGTACAATGAAAACTTGAAATCTGTGAGCCTTTTCATTGCAAACCAGTTCATCTGCTCCAGTTCTGGCTTTACAGCAGGGCAGTAACATCTTATGCCTTCGAACACGCGCCGTTGGTTTGGCAAGGGACGCGATGCCGTTGGGCAGGTGTAAAGAGTCCAGCTCTCTTGAAGACAAAGAACCCACCTACACGAAAGAGCAGTACCACAATTCACATCGAGCATGTAACAAGCACACAGGCAAGTATCTAAAGTCAACATGTTGATTCTAGTATACCCCTCCTGTTGGTTCCCTTTCCTAAATGCAATCCAATTCTTGCTGCCACCACACAAGAGAATCACCAGAGAGGGCGATGCATCCCATCTGTATCATTAAGTACAGCAAGGGCATGCTCCACACCTCAGGGCAAGCCGAAAGAGGACGCTCCTGGCCTTACCACTAGGAGCAAGGACGCTGCTAGGGGCTCCTAGCCGTACTACTAGGAACAAGAAGCTACTAGGAACAAAGGGCATCGCTACTAGGAACAAGGACGCAAGGGCATGCTCCACACCTCAGGGCTTTTCACCGCCTGGAAGAACTGAAATCGAGGTGAGTTGACATCAGATGTGTACCTGTTCACGGTGCACCAAAACCAATGCACCAATACTACTTAGATGATGTACCTGTGTAAAGGCAGAAAATTCAAACCCCCAAAAGTGTTGGATGGATCATCATCCTAATGTATCCTAATGTTGGTCTATTAAAGTCTATGGGTGTGCGCTATGTGCTCGTTTCACCTCGCTTTGCCCAGATCAGTCGCCCGATAAAGAACGAACACGCGCTCGCCTTTTCACCAGGGCACGATGGGCTCGGTGAGGCCCGAGGTGAATGTTAACATCCATCCTCGTTGTGGCCCGTAGTAGGTCTTCTTTTCGTCGAACAGCTGCGAAGCAAAAGCATGTGAACCACAGCGTCGCATGACCAGGGCAGGTCCACACAGCGTCGCATGACCCAAACACTGCATCCCTAGGTAAATATGAAGAAATCCAAGGAAAAAGTATCACAAAAGGCATTGACTGAAAAATGCGTGTGCTTCCTTGTTACTTGCGGAATTCTTGGCACGACTATGTTATGAGTTATGACGGCAAACACTCAATCGTTGAAACGGTGCAGGCATTCAGTTGAACAGGCAAATGTTGGTTGAAAGAAGGCATTGCTAGAGCGCAGGCCAAGGCCCCAACGCTGGAGGAAATGTTGAGGCGAGTGTTTGGCAGGAAGGACCGACCAAACAGAACAACACACTCAACCGGAGAATATGTTGTACGGCATGTCAGCTGCAGTTGGAGAAGTCTTTGCATCTGCGGCCCAAGCTATAGACAATCCAAATATATCTCTCTTTGGTACACGCTTTTCTGCCACTGATCTATCTGATCTACACCAGTGACTCGGTCAAAACTTCTACACTGTGACGGTACATTGGAGACTTAACCAGTAGACCACGCCTCTGGACAGCGGAAGTATCACTTCGAATCGGTTCCGAGTCGGTTCCCGGTCGTTTCGTCGTCCATCCCGTCTTGCCTTGGTCTGCTCCAAACGTGCTCGCATGGCTTCCATGGAGCTACCCAGAATCACCGCTTCAACCTCCCGGGGGGGACGAAGCAGGACGGTGCAGTTCAACCACCCGCGGGACGACGTGTCAAGATGGGTCCTTCGCTCAGAACTCACAGTCTTCCGAGTTCCCAAACAACTGCAGCCGCACAAATAAGGATGCACAAGGAGGGTTAGCTACCCTGTTCCAAACAGTGTCTCAGTACACAGGCGCACAGCGTTGCACCACTCCCCAAACGGAATGGTCACGTGTCAAATGCTCTGTCATTGATCTCTTGTGGGGTCCGAACATTCGTGGAGGTGGTCACGTTAGCCACTAGCTAAGGCTTTTCATTAAGCTGACGTTGGAGACACCCTCAGAAAGCTATTAACTCGCCAACGCATGCCAACGCAACTGTATCTTCATCCATCTGCATCCCACTCCTCGGTTTGGACATCATCTTCATCTTCTTCTCCTTCAACCTGGCAGAGCGTTTCTGTGACCGGTGAAGGCTTGCACGCAGTATACTGTAGGCATATCCAGTCAACAGGAAATGAGCATCCCGCTTGCTTTCCTTTGCCAGCAAAGCCCAGCTTAAGTCGTATCCAAACTTCTAAGAACTCACTTTGGTAGAGGAAAAGCATGGAGAGCCTTCCAATCCGCACTCGCTTTCAGGCTGTGTTTGTACCACGAGTCTCCCAGTCTCTCTCTGCATGTCTTGTCGGAACCCCGTGTCGAACGTCTCGGAACCGCCCGTGTCGTCTCGTCCCAGCTCACCAGGTCTGGTCGGGGTGGCTGCCAAGTGAAAAGCGCCAGATTTCCGGAGAGCCAAGCTGTGACTTTGTAGCTCGCCTGAGAGGACCCGCGGCGTTTTTCTTTCTTCGCGGAGAGGACGGTATGTCCGGGTCTTGGGAAGCTGAATAACTGGGTGCGGGACCACATGGCTACCACTAGTTAACTAGTTCTTGGCTAGCTGGATGATTGTGGCAGCATTGGAGAAACTTCCATCGGCGCCTCAGGCCATTGCTGCATGATTCGCGAGCGCAGCTCCTCTTGCACCTGTGCCGCCCGGCTGCTGCGCGGCAGCGGACACAGCAGCAAGCATGGCACACAGCAGGGCGTCGCCAGGCACCACATGGCTTGAAGGCGCTGGCAAAGGTTGTGAACCCTGGAGCAAATGGTGGACCAAACGCTTCTGACCAGGAGGGTTGGAGTGGGAGATTGTGATCATTGACATATCCATATCCTGCAGGTGTGGAAAAATGTAGGGAAACGTGAGGGAACTGCATATTTTGTTGATAGAGATTTACCCACGGCTCAGTCGTTTTGTTCACCTTGTCGCCATTGATTCATGGCACTTGTTCTGTATTGATGGACTCAAAGCGATGCTTCTGTGACAGTTCAAACGAAAGAGGTCCTCCAGCATTAGCATAAAAGAGGACCTGTTGGAATCTCTTCGCTGAAAGCCAGGTGTTCTTGTCTGTGGCTCCTCCGTCGACCGGGTGTGAGGGCTGCAGCACCATCCGCTTTTTTCGTTAATCATGCTTCTTTATTTGAAGCTTCAGCCAAAGACTTGCAGGATGTTTGTTCTGCAATGCAAAAAGTAAATCTGCTGGAAAGAAGCTTGTAAACGGCTTCTTATGATCAAAAAAGCTGATGGTGCGCAGAATCTACTCATCTACTCTTCAAACGTGTCTACAGTATTGAGCTCAGCAAAAGGGATGGTTCAGCAGCAGTATGCAGCAACAAAGCCCAAGCTCCAGGGGTTGTTTCTTTAATGAATCTGGGCTGCCCTACCCATGGCCAGAACCGTGGAACCTAGCGGCGCTGCAGGTTGAAAAGGCTACTATATAAATACAATTTGTTGCAATCACAGGAAGGTCAAAAATGGAGCAGAATGCGTGCATGTGCATCCAAACAACATGTGTCGTGTCAATGTGCAATGCATAACCAAGTGATGCAGTCTGATGTGGGTTATATTCTGCTATTCAATTCTTCATGACTTCCGGCATAACAGCCGGGTAGACCGGGTAAACGTTTTCAAACCTTGTAGCCTGAAGGAGTCGAGGCAATTTCCCGACTCGTGGATCACAGGAAAACGTACTGTCATTGTCTGATGACGGCAAGCCAAGTCATCGAATTTTGAAACTTTGAAAACAGGTTTAAAGTGTGGTTGCCTTGCCGCAAAGAAAGCCAAACAACTTGACCAAACACAAAATTTATTCACAAAGTCATATGTTAGCCTGTTAGCCCTACTGGGCGCGACTGTGTCTGGTTACTACTTTGACAGAACGATTGTGGCTTTCTACCAAATAGGCATTTGCAGCATATTGCTTACCGCATAAGGCTGTACCGTTGAAGTTCTTTGCCCGGCGATCTGCCGCACTGAGATCTGATGCTACCCTTCTTCTCCACCCATGTCCATCATTCCTTCGGAATGGTTCTCTGAGCTCGAATCTTCTCGATTGCAAGGTCGAGTTGCTGCCAGCCAACCAGCTGAGATTCATTGTGATAGAGGCTCTTGTGACGCATCAATCCTAACAAATTGGAAAGGTGCATTCTATCGAAGACCTTCGACATCTTGCGCTTCTCTCGATCAGGGATCGATGGCAAGTCGGCATCTCCAGCCTCAGTTTCAAGCCAATGAAGAAGCTCAGAAGCATCACAGGTGATCTCCTGGACCTTCTCCCGGATGACTTGCAGGGCATAGGCCATAAACTCCCTGTACTCCATCTTGTGAAGGAGGATCCGTTGCCTCTTGTCCAGCTTGACCCTCTCTGTGTGGAAGAGGTGGCAAAAGCTGCAAGTATGTCCATTGCGGCAAAGCCCCACCTGGAAGAAGCTACAAGGACGAAAGCATAATTCTGGATGTCCCCAACTGCCTGAGCTGGCTAAAGGGAGATGCCCAGGCTCTGAGTCTGGAATGGGTTCTACCATGACTGCCTCTGACTGCTGCGTTTCATCATCTGGAGACACCATGCCGCAGCTGGCCCCTTGATTCCACCACTTTGCTTCAAGCTTCTTTGACAATCCTTCGACATACACAGACTTCTTTTCTTCATTGGGGTCATTGGCCCAGGTCACAACGTGGAAAGCAGGGCTGCTCCTTGAACACCAGAGAGTAGGCCGAGTAGGCACTGGCTCTTCGGCGCATATGAAAGTACGTTGGTAGCGTAGCATCAATCGAGCCATGCAGCAATGAGACCCCTTTTTTAAGTTAAAAAACAATAATAATAATAATATATTGAGCCTGAAAAGGCAATGGAAATCGACACATGGTTCGGTGGATCGTGGGACATCGGCACATTGCCTTCCGGTCCGTCGAAGCAAGGAAGCATCGCAAGAATCAAAGGTGATGTTCGCAATGTCTTTCCTTCAGCTTGGCTCTGCCTACAATTTTGGAGGCCACAAGAAGTACCCCCACACAAGGAAGGAACTTTGCCTGGCATCATCATGGCCACGCCCAAGCCAGCAGCTTGCACCTGAAACCAAATCGTCCAAGGTACACCGCACACCCTTGCGGAAATCTTGAAGAATTCTGCCTTTTGCCTCAATGCCTCAATATCAAGGAAACCTGCAGACTACAGCAAATCAAGTGGCAACACACAAAAAGTCAAGCGGTTGAAGCTGCAGTAGCTGGCACGGGACAGGTATAAGGGCTTAGACTATCTCCTTACAATCTGCATAGACCTTTATTTATCTTATGACGCACAGCAACCGTAAAGTGTGAGCAACCGAAGCTGCCATAGATAGGTAGTATGCCAAAAAGCCCACCACAACCCCTACCCCGAAAATGTTCTCTGATGTCTTTAAGCGCGAAGAGAACACGGAGGGAGCTCCGAGCCGGAGCCACCCCTTCATGGCCACACCCGAAAGCGAAAATGAACAACTTCCTTCCCTGGCACTGAAGTCTGGACTTGGCCACGTTCCAGTTGTGACTTGTAATGCATCTGGATTGTTACCGGTGCGGTCTTTATGGATAGTGTTCGCATTGTGGATGGTTTACAAGCTCCATACTCCCGCGCCAGGACAAGGAGATCAACAGCCTGTCTCGATATTTGAGATGCAAGATTTCCTGAGGAAGATTATCATTCTGTACTAAGCAAAAGCCTGCAAAAGCTATATAATTGAGGGTGAACGCTGAGTCGTTGAACACGGCATGAACTTGAAGTCAGGACCAGTGCAATGGTCACCAAAGCTCCTCAACGTAGCGTTGCTCTGTCTTGAGCCGCTCCAGGTAGTCGGCACTGCCAAGGATTTTTTCAAGCTCATCCCGAACCTTCGTTCGGAGCGACGAAATTCGTTTCGAGGAGCGACGCCTGCGGTTTTCCAACGTCGCACGGATCGGATCGGATTCGGGAGACGCACGTTCAGCCCCCGCCTGCTTGCCCATGCTGGTGGCGCCACATACAAAAATGTATCCACCATTGTCTATCATCTGTTTCACATCACCAGATTTCTCACGAAGCCGGTGCTGAACATAGATCTTCTCTTTCTGCTCCCTGGAGAAAGCAGTAATCATTTCTTTTAATGCAGGGGGATCTGCTTTCGTCGCCTGATCCAACTCTTCTTTGTAGATAAAGTCCTCATCACTCTTAGTGCAGCCAAAGAAAAGCACTGTCTTGCTACGGCTGCCCTTCTCGACCATGAACTCCCGCACAAAGCCTCGAAAGGGCGCAAGACCGGTTCCTGCACCCAACATGATGATCGGCGTGGTGGTTCTCTTGGGCAAGCGGAAAGTGGAGGCTCTGGCAGCAATCCACAGCTTCTCCCCTTTGCTGGTCCGCAGGCATAGCATCTCTGAGCAAAGACCGCGGAAGCGTCGCGGCGCGCTGGCGGTCTCTCCAAGTCTCTGCAAATAGGCAGATTCTTGGGGAAGCGTGATGCCCCTGGCGCCCAGTTCTTTTAAGACCGCCTCCGGGCTCTTGTGATTCTCTTGTACCATGCTCACACAAATGCCGATCCTGGTGGAATCCTCTTTCGACGAGGAAGCAATGGTGTAGGGTCTATTCTTCTGTCTTTGGCAAAGCTGTACAAAGGCACTCAAGTCTATGTCTGCCGATGGCATGAATAGTTCAAAGAAGTCTCGGAGTGTAAGGCGGCCATCTACAAGCACCTGATATGCTTCTCGATCCTGGACTAGGCCAAAAAGAGCCTCACGGTCAGCTGCGTCCTGCACAAGCGGCGCAAACCGTTTGGCGGTGTTCCTCTGTGGAAACGTGCAAAGGTCGCAATAAATGGATAGAGCGATCTGAACTTTGCAAGGTGCCGGGAAAGGCTTCCTAAGCTCGGTTAAGGATGTCAGCTTCATGAGAGATGCCAAAAAAAAGGAAAAGCTGTGGCAAATGAAACTCCAAGCTGCTTGACAGGTTTGCTAGTGTTGGTCCGGACAAAAGTCATGTGGTGCTCCAACTGGTCCTTCACCTTCAACCGATCGGCAAACCACTCCACCACACCGTCAGGATTTTGTGGCAGCACTTCCAGGTTATCAGCTGTTCTCCAGCTCACCCCTGGAAGTTGTTTAACGTCAAACTCCAGATGCTTTGTGGTCTTTCCGCCGTCAATGTCAGGCTTTTGCCTGAGCTCCTCGCAAGCTACCACCGAGGCTTGCGATGCTTGGAAGTACCACTTGCCGATGATGTCCGCACCACCCACCTGAACCAATGGATCGACAGGCAAACCCCTAGCGCTTTCCGCCATCTTGACTTGCAAGGTGAGACGTTGCAAGGCGGCTTCAGCACTTTCCAAGCCCTCCTCAGTGTCGTGCACCAAACCGAAACCCTTCCAGGCAGGATGACTCAAGCACCCGAAACCAATGTGCAAAGGTCTTCAAGCAAATCAAAAATCTATGAATCTATACATTCTCTCCAATCAAAAAGACTTCGCAAAAAGACCGGGTCTCGTCCTTCGCTTGGTTTTCCTCTTTTCCCAATGCCTTTCGCAAAGCGGGCCACAAACCGTTCTCCTTCCACTGCTCGAAATCCTCTTCGATGTTTTGGTCATCATCACCCTCGCCCCGTTCGTAGACACGAGAGGCGCCCAAGACTTCCAGTTGTTTATCAACTTCTTTGCCCACCATGTTGAAGTTCACATATTGCCTACACATCTTTTTTCACATATCTAACATCTAACGTGAGCATAAGAACGTGTGTTGCCTGTGCTCCATGCGCACAACTGTGTTTGGTATCATCCTTCTTGAGTATGATGTAGTATGATTGTGCCAAACGAATCATATGTTGGTGATGCAAGCAGAGCACCTTGCATCGCATGCACTTTTTATTGTATTGTCTGGCGGTGAATGGGATGCATGGATGGATAGGTCAAAGGGGCATGGATGCAAGGTGGGGATTGATTGCCGAACACAGAACATGTATACTTTCATCCCACTTGGAATGTGCTTCAGACAGCATCTCCCCTCCGCACCTGTTTCCCAAGCCCATGACAGCAAAGCTCATGCCCTTCAAACAACCTTCCTCTCGGCCATCCTCATGGATCCACTTGTAGAACTCAACTGCGTTGTCTGTGGGGTCACCTTCCCCGTATGTGGCCATCACCATCACCACAGCCTTGTGTTCTAAGAAGGTGTCAGGATCGAAGTCCTCCAAGGGGTAAGATCTTTACTCATCTGGAGAAAGTGTGTGGAAATCGTACGGCAAATCAGCCTTTTGATTCCGGGCAGAGGGGTTCAGGGTGAGCATTAGTACAGGAAAGCTGTGCAGGAAGTAGAGGCAGCCCAGAATCAACGAGTTTTTTGTGACAATTCTAGAAACGTCAGAAGCAAAGCTAGAAAACTGAAGTGCCGAAATGCTGAGCAACTTGAATGGTTTCTCATCTTTGGTCCTCCATGTCAACAACCGTGGCTTCGATGTCAAACTTGCTCGCCTCTTCTTCTAACTCCCGCGCAAAGCCTTCGGCTGTGCCCATCTGAGAGCCAAAGTAGATCCACAGGCCTACATTACCAGGGCTTGGAAGAAAGCCATTCTTGTTCTCTTTGCATCTTTGTTGAACACCAAGACTATCACACAAAAATATCTAACAGCGCGAAGCACTACAAATGCCACTTGTCACTTGTAGCCTTCGAGAGAAAACCGTGTCATCAGCGTCCCAGTCCTTGTGATGGGCCCTGCGAAGCAGCTGAACGCGGACTAGCTGGATCCTGCAGAAATATCTCACATCGAGGGGAAAAAATATCAAAGTTCTTCTACCCGACTTGGACGTTGGACTAGAGTAGAGCTACCTGCTAACATGTCCATGTGACATGGGAAAACAAACATGTGTCACCTCCCTCCGCCCCCCCGTCCTTCTTGGTGACAGACGGCTGCGCCCCTTCGCTCCGCCGCTTCAGCTTCCAAAGGATTCCTGCCACGACGGCTGCAGCACCAAGGCCCAGCCCCAATTGGACCAGGTCGGAGACGTCTTTTCTCATCGGAGAAAACCACAAGGCGCTGCTGACCACAGTGTCCTCCACTGCACGCTGAGCACACGTCACTTGGTGCGTTGTTTTATCAGCCGAAATAATCCGCTGCGGAGTGAAGACTTACTTTGCGGGGCCTAGAAAATGGCCTCTAGTCCCAGTTGCCAATTGCATGATCACGAAATCCAAAAACTGGTGCATGTCGCCTCGTCGAATTTTGGTTTGAGTTGAAAGTGAGGAATCCAAAGACTTGGCAGCCCTTCCACACTCTCATGCAGTTTTGCTGTGATTTGACTACCGAAAATACCTAAGCCATGATGGCCTTGGTCAGTCGGACACCTTCAAGGTCAAAGGCACTCTTCCTGCGGCACGTGGGCGGCGGCTAACATGAAACAACCTGAAAGAACCTGAAACCACAAAAAGAAACACTGCTCTCCAAAAACAGCGCTCTTCGACTCTTCTCCAAGTCCCTTTTCACCTTGAAATACTGTGAATGACACGAACCGGTACCTTCATTGAACTGGTAGCGTGAGATACTGTTCGGGCTTGCAGGTGTCATCACATTCTAATGTGCATCCAAGACACAGCGACCGAGGAAGGCGGTCTGTGGAGAGCAGTGGATCCTCAGAGTAGGTTCAATTGGTGAAACTGCAACCGAATTACGATCTGCCGAATGTTGTCGATTCTGCCGATTGTTGTGCACATATCAAGATCCAGCCAACCCAGACTCTTCAACGGCAACCCTCTTGACCTAGTCAACCCTTTGACCTAGTCTGCCTTTCGCGGCACTGGGAGTGGACGAGCTTTCCGAGTTCCCAGCACTTCCACCCCCACATCGTCGGTCTGCAGGCCACTGAGCAATGGGCAAAGGCCAGCAGAAATGAAAAATATTGCTTCAAGAGGGAGGAAGGCACAGAAAGACGAGCTGCGGAAAACTGGAGACAAGTGTGACAAGTGAAGGACTCCGAACATTCAGGAAAGCATCAAGGACCGCTGTGCGTTTGCATCTTTCAACACCATACGATCTATGAATGCAACCTGAATCAAACCTCGCCTGGGAATAGATTTCGTACATATCCAGGCCAAGTCAAATCAGACCAAACAGAATGATTTGGATGTCAATCAGAAACTAGATGAAACTATATAAACTAGACTTGCCTGCTGTAGCTGCCCCCGGTGAGGTCCCTGTAGCACCTCGCACAGTATGATCGGCTTGAATTTGGTTCGAGCTCACGGCTAAGGACCAACCACCTCAACACTTCTTGTTTGTAGGGAATGTCCAGATTCACAACAAGTGGGCCTTTTCAGGGTTCTTCGAGCAAGGGCTAGCAGGCCTCACAATTACGCTGCAACAACCATCACCACGCCACAACGCAGCAATGGTCGTTTTCTTTGCGCGTCCAGCACATCCCTGAAAGCACATGTGAAATATCTGGCAACGTGTCTGAAGCCGCTTCGGCCAGTGTTCAGGATCCCTTTCCAGCGACGAATGGCCAGGAGGTTTGTCAAACGGAGGACATCTTCTGGTCATACACATATCGTGACCAGTCCTCCAACGTCGAGATCAAATAAGAGTAGGAAGGCAAACGTGGAGTACCTGCTGACTCCTGCTGCCTCCTCCTGCCATCTTCACACCAACAATGTCTACAGTCGGCTGACCTTCCGCATCGTTGGATGTGTGCTCTGTGATCTGGTTGATGCGCTTCCACGTGAGCTGCACATGTAATGCTCAAGGTCCGACAGGTCCTTGCTCTACAGCATCATGTTGCTCAACAATACATAGGAACCTCAAAAGGGCTCAGACTCCGGAGTGAACGCTGGACAGCGCGCGAAACAAAAATAGAGAATTGTCTCTCGTTTTCCGCCATGATCTACTGATTGTGCTTTGAGTTGTGCCACAAACCCGGTGTCCGGAGTCCAGTCGTCGGTGCGAGCGATCAGCCCGATGGCAACACAGGGAGAGAGTGGACCAATTATGCGAGAGGAACAAACTGAGCAAACCAAAACTACTGATTCACAAGTTTGCTACAAGTAAACAAACAGGTGACACGATTGTGATTGTGTGTAAACGACACCAACAGAATCAAAGCATCATAAGCATGCTGAATCTTCTACCATGTGCCTCAAAAGGTCTCCTCACAGTCTGGTTCGGGCCCATTCGTTAGGAGGATGGCTTCCTGGCAAGTTTGTGCTTACACAAAAGATCCCATCCCGACCCCTAGCAAACGTTTAGGACAGTCCTACATTGCTTGGCCAACCTCGTATTGCAGGGACATCTATATAAATAGATGCCCAAACCGAACCACGTGTCCTCCACAAGGCTTTTGACCCGAAGGAGATCCAGCGTCAGATTCGCATCTCGGTCCCAGTTCTCAAAGTCCAGGTCCTAAAGAAAGGAAGCGTGCCTTTATGACGGTTCTCAACCCTTTGTCGGCTAAACTCTAAACCCTCTCTCTTTACAAGTATATACATATGTACACATACATATAAATGCATATATATATATATACACAAACACATAAACATTAATCAGTCTCTTGATGCCAAAGATGCAAGTGCACAGTTTGTTTTAAATTCAATCCTTCAACACATGCGCAAGGTCTCAGAACCGCAACAAGCAGCTCCTCTATGGCATTTCGCGGGCGCAAGCAAATGTGGTGTATTAGGGCAAGCCGGGCCAAGCCGCCAAAGATCTCTGCACCGTCACGATTCCACCTCGGAGCTCGAGGACACTGGGCAGAGTCTCCTATCCGCCTCCCCCAGTATTTTAAATATTACGGCATGTCTCAACAAGTCAGCGGGCTTGCTTCTAGTAACAACCGCAGCTCCTCCATTCAACCAAAACATCCCACCCACCTGACTCCCTCTTTTTGGTTGCTTGTCAAGTCCCGCCCTCTCGGCGTGGGACACAAATCGGCGTCCTGGTAATCGTCCCCGTCAAAGGGGTTGAAGTGAAACTACAACCATGGACGGGAGGGAATTTGATGGGGACCCCTCGTGAGCTTGAGCCAAAAATGTGGTCAAGCTCATATCCCCACAATCACCAAAAATTGGGAAACACTGCGTATTGTTATTTCGGCCTTACAGCCCTCCACAAGAACCGGAGTTCATCCATTCAACGCCGCGTTCCACGCTCTACGAATCCTTCACAGCATGAAGCACTGCGATACTCGTGTTCTTGACATACTTGGGAAGAAAATTTTGGGAGAATTCTTCTGCCCGTTTCGCCTCCACGTTCAAGGACTTCTCCTCTGCAAGTCGGCCAAAATGGCCTCAACTTCCCAGGCCTCCACGTTGGTGTCTTCCGCAATCTGAAGGACCTCATGACTCTTGATCTCCAGGGCATCTTCTCAGGCCTTCTCCATCTTAATCCTGTCGGCCTTGTTGTCTTGAATCTTTGGGGCTTACGCTGTCTGCTCCATCAACTCTCCAGCGGACAAGCCTCGCGACAGCCAACTTCCTCCAATAGCGAAGAATCGTGTCAGATCCCCAGCACCGAAAGAGTTGGATCTTGTAAAACTCCACACCTTCACGGCCATGTATTGCCCCCTGACAGCCTCAAAGTATGGCCAGTGATGTTCTGAGCAACTTCTGGAGAGTAACCCATTGCTATGGCACTCTCCTGAATGTCTGGGTCATACCCGACTTTGATGGGGCCACCCTTGCTTCGCTAGCGATCAGAAGGATCCTCTTGCGGCCTCCGCGCCGCCACAGGGCTTCTGATAGCCTTTGTCGGCGGCCTCATCGTCCACGATGATGTGTTTCTTCAATCTCACGGCAGCTTCCATTTCACGAACATGGACAAGAGCGCCACTGCCAAAGAGGGCCCGTCCGGAACCAACAGCCTCCACGTTGACTATCTTCCTAGAAGGGACACTACCTGCTGTGGTTGTTTCCACTGCCTCTTGACACTCTTCACTCTTCGCAAGTCATGGAAGTGAGCAGGGGCGGCGCCAGAAAGGTTGGAGGACCAGGCACTATCTCATCGCCCTCTCCGCGCGCATTTCGATGCCCACCCGACGCCGGACCGTGTCCTCCATGGTGGTGTCCAGTGTGAACCTCTCCCAGAACATGCGACAAAGTGAAGAAACAGGCGCCCGACAACGAACAAGCAATCGACCGCCCCTGCAAAATTCTACGCTACCTCAACTCAAAATCACAAGTGAATGAATTGACAGTCTCTCTCGCTCTGCCGCTTTGGCCTTGCTCGGCCTATCATTCTTCTCCTGAGCTGGGGCAGCGATGGTCATTAAACATTCTTCACAAGGGTGCCAGCACTCCTTGCAATCGCCCCCAATCCCACCGTAGCCCTGGCCCCCTGCTACCAACCACGACCTCAGCACTCTGAGCATCGCGCATGCTTCCCACAAGGCTTGCGACACTGGGGAACCAACGACTCATGACCAAACTTTTATTCATCTTCTGCCGTCCAGCAGGCCAAGGCAAACGTTTCCACCGGTCGATCGTCTACCAGTCGCACCGCTCCTCCCCCCCCCAAGGGGATGCATCCACAAGAATCCGCTCTTTTGACACCACCTCAGAGTTTTTTGGCTTTGGTGACATGGCTGCATGCAGCGTACGCACAAAAAGTTTCAACTGAAGAATGAACCCCGAAGCCCATAACATCCCAACGACCTTGCTTCCAAGTCCTGCGGTAGTTGTTTCCAATCGTCCAGCTTGCTTTGGTCACCTGAACTGTCACTGTCGTCTCTGGCGATCTTCGCACCTGTCCACTCGGCCTCCTGACCTCTTGCGCCCTTACGCCAAACTATCTTGAGGCCCAATGTCAACCACCACAACAATGTGATGTTGAACACGTTCGCAAGCTGACTCTCTGTTCCTCGAGCCACCAGCAATGGATCATCCACAGACACCTGCAGCCTGCGTCTATCACTGTGGAACAACGCCTGCGTCGGCCTCACGAGCAGGGCTGTCATTCTGCCCCAGACCAACGGTCCTGTTCGAATGCCAAACAACACCGTTCGGTATACAAAGAAGCCTCCCAACGCACAACCGGAAAGAAAGCGCATCTCATTCTTCCTGACACGCAAGTGTTTGAACGCATCTGCAAAGTCCAGGCTCATGGAACAAACCTTCCAAGGGCAGCTTTGACTTCTAGTAGCCTTGGCGCATCCTCTGAGGCAGCTCTCAGCCTCGGCACCACGAGTCTTTCTTCCATATCTATGCGCTCGTTGACATGGCTTCTCCGAAGGTCATGAACCAAACGGCCCTTCACTGAGCCATCCAACCTCCTCTTGGTAATGTACCCAATGGCTGACCGCACCAATGGTCCATACACCGCTTCAGGCTTGTCCTTGTTCGGACTTTAGCGCACGAACTCCTTGTCCGAAAAGGGCATCCACATCTTGTCTTGCCTCTTTATAGGACTTGTAGTTTTCTCCTGCGCCATCTAGGTCTTGCGACGAATCAAGTGTGGCCTTCTCTTCCCATTTCGCAAAGAGGACGGCATCAAGTATGCCCAGCGGTGCGCCCAGCCGAGGCCATGTGGCTACCTCGGTATCGGTATCGGGATCTCCACTGACTTGGATCAATCTCTCCAGCAACTCTCCCCACAACCAGGTTCTGTTGCGACACAGTATAGAATCAACACTGCTGCCTTGTTGCGCCCCCAACCAAGTTCGCGCGCGTTGTTCAATGTTGCATTGCTGCCAACCAACTGCGACAATGTCGCGAGTTGCTCCAACTGTGACAACGTGGCGCGCAAAATCCGCCAAACAACCCTAGCCATCGAAGCCCATCCTCTCACACGCTCAATCGACCTCCAAGGGCCAAGGGTTTCTCAAGCCACCTATGCGCTGACTGTTTTCATTCTCAACTTTTGCTTTCTTGGAGAACATTCCGTCGCCCCGTTCATCTTCTCTCAACTTGAGGCTCCAGCTTGGCCTACGTTCACCTGCCGACTCCAAGAAACGTCGGTATGACTTTGCCAGCTCATCGCACAAGCCTTGAGGGTATTCTGCCGCTAACCGGTAACAAAGTCTTGAACACCGTCCTCCCACAGCAGCCCTGGGTAAACTCCATCAACGGTTGACGACGATGTTCAGGTGGGCCCGGACATCTCCGTTTCAAGATCTGCTCCAGATGTGCCGCGTTCGTCAACCAACCCGTCGGCTTCTTTTGCAGCCAGATGTATGAGTTTTCTGGGCGCCCAATGGAGAAGGGTCCCACCGGTTTTCCACTGCAGCGACAATGCAAGCTGCGCTGACCTTGAAGCCAAAACATTGGCCTCCTGCTCCTGCGCTGTCTTCGGTTCAAGTCCTGCTGGGTGACTCTGACTTGTCGGTCTCAATTGTCTCGCCCTTGCAAACTTGCCCCTCCGCCTTGCTCTAGAGCAGGTGTTGCAAGGGCCAAATGTAGCCACATCACCTGTTTTCGCTTTGTAGCTGTCTCCAACTCCTTGAAAGTTTTTGTTGCAAAGTAACTACACGCCCAAAGTCACTTGGCCACCTTCGTGTATTTCGCCCAGTCTACGCGCGCTAATGCCTTCTCGGCTATAACAGCTTGGGTAAGCCCAGCCTCTTCAGCGAATAGTTCCATGAACTGACTGTCAGCTGTCTGCACGGTTGCTCCCATTGTCATCACCTTCGATGACCTTGAAACTTTCCGCGCACCTATAATTGCTGCTGATTTTTTCTGTTGAGAGCCTCTGCTCTTTCCTTTGCCCTTCTTGCCCTGCTCTTCCGTCCATCCCAGGTTCTGTCCCTACCTACTGTCAAGCGAAACCACAGCCAAGGGAACGGGCTTGGGATAATCAGCGGGGAAAGAAGACCCTGTTGAGCTTGACTCTAGTCCACAATCTATCGTCCTGTGGGGCTGGCGGCAAAACTCGCAAACATGGGCATAGCCTTTTGTCGCATTTGTAAGGATTGCTGCAACCCTGTGGGTCTCTGGCCCAAGCGTAGCAAAAGTGGTCCCTGCCTTGCTCTTGAAATAGCGGCAATCTTTCCTCTGCGGATGGAAGCCAACTTTCTTGTCGGGGTGTTGGTTTCACTTGGGAAGGATCATCTGCTCCTGGTCCTGGTGGCCTTGCTGGCGTCGACTTGGCCGAACTCAGCGCGTAAAGCATCGCAGGCTTCTTGAACTCTTTCGACCAAAACTCTGCATGGATGGCACTCGCACGAATGACGGAGCTCCACGGTTGGTCAGGCAATGCAGACAGGGCAGGATGAGTAGCTTGAGCCTGTGCAGCCAGATGCCAAACATCAGGGCGTTGAAGATCCCTTGCACGGAACTCTGATGCTACCGATCTAGGACAGCAGCACTGGCCAGTTGGATCATGATTGCTGCCGTTCTAAAGATTTTCCAGGCCTCTTCCCAAGCGTCCAAACATGTGGCCACTGCTGTGACACGAACCTCATCGCTCTGGCAATGGGTTCTCCACGCGGCCCCCAAACAGCCCTATCCACGAAAGGTGCCTCCTGCTTGGACCTTGTGGGAAAGGGAAATTAACTGAGCATCAGTGACGTGCACCTTCTGGAGTACATTGGGTGGTAGCAGCTCAACTTCAGTCGCAACCTTGGTCAATCACCTGACTCATTTTCAACTTCAAGTTTGTTCCTCTTGGAGCCGTAGCATCTGCTGTTGCAACTGCCACTGTGTTGCGAAGAGGGGTTGCTGCTGAGAACACTGAAGTGCTACCATGTTTGACTTGAATTCCGCTGTACCAAGCGCCACTGAGCTTTCTGTGTCTCCGTGAATGGTCGCCCTCGGGTGGCATTTGTCAAGGCCTGATCAAACACTTCTGTAGGAATCACAGCAACTATTGGCAACGCATAACTCGACATCGCCCAGCTGTCTACATACAGCTCTCGTCAGACCTTGATCAAGACCTCCCCACCTAGCAGCATGTTGTAGGGAGGTCCAGCCATCTAAAGTCGCCCGGTCCGGTACCAACCCGTCCATCACGAGGTCACACCCCCACCTAATTTGATGGGGACACCTCGTGAGCTTGAGCCAAAATGTGGTCAAGCTCACATACCCCCAACCACCCAAAATTGGGAAACACTGCTCATTGTTATTTCGGCATTGCAGCCCTCCACTGTATTCCACTGAGCCAAAGGATGTCTACTGGCCACGCAACATCAAAGAACAGGCTTTGCACATCTTCATTGAATCATATCGAACATGAAAACGCTAACGAGCGAAGGCATCCAGTAATCAGCTTCTTCCTAAAACAGCCCAGCACCGTCCAGCCTTTCGGCACACGCGATCAAAAAGGCTGGTACGCCCTTCGGTCGGAACTCCAGCACTGCACCGCCTAGCAGCTTATATAAAGATCAAACTATCATCAGCTTTAGCAGATCCAACTCTTCATGACCAGCGCAAAGTCCAGAATTCTTTGAGTTCTCAGAACACTCCGCTTCTCCGCATCGAGGACTCAGACCACTCCGCTGCACCGATCATCCGAGCGCGCCTCGGCGCATGACCCAGAGCCAAGAGAGTCCAGCCCCGTGGGCACCCAACAGGATGCGCACAGCCTGCCGGTCGATTCGACCGGATCGGGCACCCAAGAGGAAGCAACGTGTTGTTGAAGTCGGAAGGATTCTTTGGGCTCATGCCATGTTGATTGAAATTCCACCCCTCTGGCCAAGCCTGAAAAAGCTTGAACTGCTGCAGCCATGATAGGCCCTGAGAGGTCTGTAATCCATGTCGCTCTTCTTGCTGCAAGTTGGACAAGCTGTGACAAGCTACACTAAAGTATACTACAGTTAGAAGGTATCAACTCAGCTTGTGCAGGTGATCACTGTTCGACCTGTAATAGGTAGACCTTGACAGACACCGATCTCTGAGTATTCTCATTCAAGAAAGAAATCCCCAGATCCTCCACTTTGTCGATGACAGAGACTTTGAGCTCTGAGAAGTGCTCTTGGATGCCAAATCGCACCTCATCGATATTCAAGATGGCTCCTGAGACATCGAACCCGAGGAACCTTAACAAATGGACAGGTATGGGTAGGTCTGTGACAACAGGATCTGGCCAACACGTAACAAGGCTTGGTTCCAGTGCTCCAAGGCAGGATCTTGCTGTAGTATGTTGGAATTGACATGCAACTGTCTTCCGCGGACGTCCACTCCCAAAATCAAAATGAGTCTGGTCTTTCCTCACAATATAGATCATTTGATCCGAGCACTCCACGAGCTCTGTACAGGTGTCTTCTTCATCAAAGCCAGAAAATATCAGAAGACACCAGTCTTGCCAAAGCAGATTCCGAGCTTCTGCCAAAAGCCAGAGGCCTTTGCAAGATCGCCAGCTCCAACTTCGAGGTCTGCGCTTTTGGCTCTGCGATTGCCAGGTATTCGGGGCTTTGGCCTGGACGCAAGTGGCACGTGACTCATGGATTTGGACCCAAAAGAATCTCTGGGCTTAATTCCACACAGATTCTCTACATGAGATGCACGGAGAGGGTCCCTTTCACTTGGCCAAGTGCTTGACAGAAGCCAGGTTCTTCTTACTTCTTCCAAAGCAAGGAACATCGTGGAGGCTTGCAAGTAAACAGAGCAGGAAGTCCCTGCTCTCGTGCTCTGTAAACTCTTCTCAGACGCCCATACATACCCCATACCGAAGCTCATGAAGCTCGCTCGTCCAAAAAAACAGAGAGGACGAGCAAAAGCAAGCTAGGACCAATCGGATTTTCACGCCAAGGCACGGATCCAGTCTGCAATGGATTTCACCTCCTCGCAGTTGAAACTGGACTGCTGCACCTGGAGCATCGATACTCAATGGATTGGGTGGTCACCCCCAGGTCCCTTAGGTCACTCCTGGGTCACCCCCGGACGCCCAAAGAAGCCGGATGTGTTGGTTGACTAGTAGAGATGGTCTGACAGTGTCCGGTGCGTGGTTAAAAGTATGTTTAACGTCGACTCAAGCAGATGCGAACGGCAAAGCCATCTATTCAACGGAATCTGCTTCGTTACGTGCTCGCTGTGCGTGTTCGATGCAGTCCATTGTGATGCTTATGCTGCATTAAAGCAATCACCCGCGGCACCACCAAACCAACTCACCGACTGAAGTTCTGAAGGCATACTCTGATGTATCTGTTTGAAAAGCTACAGCTAGTGACCTTTCAGACCATGCGAAGGGTTCTTCTGCTTCTGTGCTACTAGTAAACATTTTTACTACCAGGGTGACCTTACCTAGCATGCTAGCATATTCTTACTTCTCACTTCCTACCTTCTACCCTGTACTGGTACCTCTCCCAACCCCCTGCCTTACCAGCCTACACCCCGAAAAAACGAAAGCGATAATTCACAAGATACGCTGATATGCTTTCACAAATTGCAAAGAGTTCTCTGCTGTCCAGACCAAGGTTTTGTCCTCCCACGGTCCCACAGACCCAATTTGCTGTGTCGAGGATGAGCCTGAAAACGCAAAGGCCGAAGACCAAAAATGATCCTTTGGTAGCTCTGCCCGTAGTACTCCTGGACTGTCATGGCAATTCTCTACTGCAATGACTCCAAACAAGGTGCATGTCATTTGCTTGGGCTGAAGGTTGTCATGTGGATGATCTGTTTGGAGACGTTTTTACAACTTCAAGGCCATCGCAAGACTATTGTTTTTGCGTCTGTTTCAGTCCCTCAGTTGACGTGGTGGTCGGTCAGAGAGCCATCGGAGCACATCCTGGCCAGGCTTGCAAGAGATCCACGATCTAAAATAAGAACAGTGCGATACGATTTACCCCTACGCGATCGCTCTTGTTCACCAAGTGTCCACCAAATATCAAAAAATCATTCTGCCTAATTGTCAAAGGTTCAACACCCCCTATCTAACTTTGTCATGGAAATATAGCTAGCCGCCTGTTGATTGTTGCTTGCAACAATTCCGTACGTTCAAACAAGAGCCTTGCTGATCACGATTCACTTCCCAAGTCAACATCGAAAACGCCTTCAACTCAGAACTTGCCCCGCTGCACAAAAAAAGATCAGGATTTCAGGATGTTGTCCATTGAAAGCCACGAAAAGCTTCGGTGGGAATCCCAATGTGGTGACACTTGTGACTCAAAGCTCCCCCCGCATCGCCTCGTGGAGGCCCTTTCGCTTCCATTGGCGAAGGTGCTTGATGGGTTTGTTGGCAAAGGTCTCAGTGATCACATAACTGGTTTAAACTTTAAACAGGGTTGCATGGTCCTTCACACATGGCATGCGACGCTATTGCAACAAACATCAGCAATGTGAGGAGTGTGGCTCAATCTTGTTGTGTGTATGAACTCACTGAATTGTGCTCGTGTGTCCGTGCGGCATGGCTTCTAGCTCTGTTGTTTTATCCCAGCCTTCAGAAGCTAAGCTCAGGTGAAAGTTTGCTCGTCACCGTATTCTGCTCCACACCATAGTGGCGTCAAATCGAGTGGAAAACTAACCAACAAGTTGAGATATGATGAGACATCCTGAGTTCCTTGCCTTCGGCCAAACGTGTGTCAGGAAAGACCAGTGAAGTGGCTCAGAGCGTTGGAAGGTCTCTCCAGTCACGTCCAACTGGTCAGTGCAGCGATTCTCATGGACAGAAAGTTCAAGCTGGATTAGCATCATGACATTGGAAATCAGGACATTCAGCATGCTGCAGCATGCTGCAGCCTGCTCCAAGTGCGACTCCCTCCGCAGCTAAAAGAAACCCATGAGCATGATGAGCTGAGGTGCTGGAATTTAAACAAATGTATGTAGGCGTTACCATGCTACATCATGACCAACTTTAGCAAAAAGTTGAAAGGAGATTGGGATACCTGTGACATGGTGTTTCACAAAGAAAGCTGCAATGTCTTAGCAACACCCCACCTTCTGCTTGGAAGATGTGCCCCAGTCTGCATCTTCGGAAACAAAGATCAAGGCCTGGGGTTGGTGTCAGAAGCGGTTGCACCGAAGTTGCACCCAGCTCTTGACTCAAAAGTGGTGACTCAAAGTGTGTGACCATCTGCAAGGAGATGGTCAGACCTGCCCATCCAAGGAATGTCTCTAGAGGAGTGAGAGAGAGAGAGACAGAAAAAAAGAGAGACATAGCAAGGCTTTTGCCGTAGTTCGTGAGGCCTGCCTCAACACTACCTTCCTTAAGACCGAACAAGACCGAGCAGTCTCTTTGTGTCGCCAGGGTGCCAAGTCCACCTCCTCTGCCCGTAGCTGGTAGTGTCTCTTCAGATCCTCACGAGTTCGAGCCATGCGTGGAGCCATGTGTCAACACGAGCTTTGAGGCCGCGCGGCCACCGTCGAAAGCGGTTTTGTTTCCGTCGGTCTTTTGAGCTGAGAGTCGATTGCGGGCAACCACCAGTGCACGTGGTGCCAAGGATTACTCCAGGCAGGGTAAGTGATTGGCATCACGACCAAAGTCCGGTCCTAGGTTCTAAAGAATTGGCTCAAACAGTCCTTTCTGATATGCCTTCATGTCAGGTCTTCTAGCCCCGTCACTCCGTGTCACGCCCATCTATTCTATGCGATCATGCAGCAACATCAGTCAAGCAAACTTGAGGGTCGCCAAAACAAGGGACAAAATGAAAATAACGTCGATGTCCATTTTCAGAACCACCGACTTTTCGGAGAATCGCCAGACCCGCATTGACCGCATCGACCCAATCTGAGAGAAGCCGCGAGACCCGCATCGACCTTGAGGAGGCCAATTGAAAGCCTCGGAGACTTCAAGGCTTTCCAACAGAAAAGAAAAGATACCATAAACCAATTATGATAATTGAATATGAATGTCCAATAAATTTCCAGTTGACCGTCCAAGTCTCCAGAAGCGGCCACTGTCTGTACAAAGAGGTCCAATATACTTCCTGAGACATAAGAAGTCTTTGAACAAACTTGGTATTCAAAGCAGTCTAAAGCAGTCTAAAAGCAGTCCGAAGTTTGTTTCGACCATGAAGAGAACCAAACTCTGCACTGAATTGCCACCATATCACGGTGCAAGGTAGGTATGCGCAGGATTCTGTCCTAGCAGTCCATCCAAAAAAAACAGCTCCCAAGGTCCCAATCGCGCATGGCTTTTTGCCAGCCCTCTTGTGGGAGACGGAGGACTGACAGAAAATCAAATCTCCCAGCAGAACATCTGCGCAACCACGTGCATTCCCTTAACCATTTCTTGACCGGACATCCAACAGTAAGTGTGCATGCCCACTCCTCGCTGGGGCTTCAGCTGAACAGGGCCAGTGACCACGTGCGGTCCACATTGCACATACCATGGCTGCCCCGGAAGCCAGTCTGGCCTCACCCCCAAGCGTTTCAGAAATTGAGAGGTTTTGAGTCTCAGGTGCCAGACAGCCACCTGTGGCTGTCTTCTTTGGACGAATGTCAGACCCTTTGGTGGGTATTGAAGTGAGAAAGTATTGAAGTGGCGTGGCCTCCCAGCCATTCTGAACTTGAGAATCAGGTCTCCAAAAGGGAAATTTTCAGGATCAAGGTCCGATACGTCTGAACGTTTGCGATGCCATTGGCGCAAGTCACCATGCCAAATCCGGTGTCCACATCTTCTCACTCTCTACACCTGGCAAATGGATTCGCACTTCGTGTTTTTGGTGCGTTCGAAACACCTTCCCAGTGTTTCTGCACCATGACATGCAAAACGCAAAAACCATGACATGCGTTGTGTTGCGCCTCGGTAGGGGGACCACGCAAATTGACCCAGGAAACTCTTGGTCAGGGGTATCTGCGCATGCTCACGTCTGGCCACCTGGAAACGAAAGGTCAACTCCCGCTTCCGCTCGTTCAATCTCCCGAATGAAATCATCGATTCTGCAGCTGTTGCTCAGAATGGAGGCCTGCCAAATGGACTTCCCCAGCTCAACACCAAGATCTCGAGCGCTGAAGCCCCAAAAGTCCACATCCAAGCAGTCCTCATGGCCAGACCGGAGGGAACCCGAAATCAAGTGCTTTGGGGGCACTAAGAGCCAACATACTACGTGTTGGGTAAACGGGGGGGGTTAGCCCCGAACGCAACACACCGAGAATGAAAAAACCATGTGCTTTACAGGGCTTCGCGGCTTTCCGACACTCAACTTATCGTCTTGCAGCTCATGAGTTGCAAGACGATAAGTTGAGTGCGTCTCGACGGAAACATGCCACCCGCCTACTCCATGTACAGCTTGACAAGGCTCATTTTCCAACCGCCAGACATCAGTCTTGTTATTGTTCCCAATTGAGCCATTTGAGCTCACTGTGCATTTGAGCGGGCTTCTCTATGTATTCTGACAGCCTCGAGCATTGAGTCCAACCCTGGATGTTGGCGGAACCACAACGCTGCGAGGCCTTTCAACGTGCTGTCGTTGCAGCTTTGCATCGCAACGGCCAAGAAGACCCATTCTACGCAGTGTTAAAACAAACCTCGAACGTCGAGCCCATCATGTCCTCTAAGCCAAGAAAAGCGGTCACCGAGCGAACGAAAGGCCACCGAGTCGACAAATCAACGTCAAAGTCGATGTACGCGAGTAGTAACACGGACGAAACTGACCCCACCCCCCCCAACCCCCCCACCCTGAAAGACCAATCAACGGATCGGATAGATGTTGCGGGCGGGGCTAACCCCCCCGTTGGCACTACGTGTTGTTCCAAGCAGGCTCCTGGGAAAAGGCAGTGAAATCGCTTAAGAACCTTCTGTTCAGGTGCGCCATGGTGCACAGGGTCATCTAGTTGCAGTTGAGTGACAGCTGTCAACGTCACCAAGCGCAGCAAGCTGTTTTGAAGCTGTAAAAATTTCTCGAAGTCATGCCTGAGGAGCTTACTGTAGCAGCTATTGTATGAATAGCTGCAAGAGCAACAGGGGCGCAAAGGTTTTGGATTCGACATAACTCCCATACAGACTCGCTTGGTTGCTTTACAGGCCAAGTCTCTCCAGCAGGCATTCCTGGCCTAAGAGTCGCAGATCCGCACGATATATCCGCACGCAGGGCACGTGGCAGTCACAAACCAGGGAGCCCGACCATGGACAATGAACTGTGCAATATCCCCAACAAGGCAATTGCTGGCAAAGGCCTGAACAGTCTGGAGTTGGGCCTTCTAGTGAATGATAGTGAATACATCTTCCCATATGTGTTTATCATGGACTGAATCTCTCCATTTCTCTGAAGTCTAAGGAGTCTAACCTACCATGTGAGAAGGCCTTGGATGTTCCAGTATGCATCAAATGCGAGACTGTGAAGCTGCTAATAAGGCTAAGTGGTTGGGAGTTGGGAGTTTGTAAATGTTGTATGTAATGCAATAATGATTATATATACAATATTGTAGTAGTCTATTGTATACACATGTTCATCTACTTTGTGCCACCCTGCTGGGATCTGTGTTTGAGCTCAAGATTATTGAAGCTGCTTTCCTTTGTGTGCAGCATGGGGTAGAATGTAAAGTGGCATTGTTGCCCACCCAAGTGAAAGCTGTTGGCACCTGAGTTAACATACTCGGTGTACGCGTCATCTCCAAGTCTGTATTGCGGCAGGTTTTGCTATCCTCAGCTTCAACGCCCATGATTAAAGAAGAAATCTTGTGAGCAATGAACTCTTCTAAAGCTTGAACATCTACAAAGCAAAGGTTGCGCAAACCGATACGGTCATTCTTGGGCCAAGCCCCAACACCCTGTCGGCACTGACGAGGTTCAGGTCTAAAGCGCTCTCTCGAGTGGTTCAGCAAGTGGGCGACAAAGTTCCTCTCGTTGATGCCACTGATCCACATGCCCTTCCGAATGAAGGAGTAGAACTCAGATGCCTGCGTTATGGAGCGCAAAATATGCTTGCATGCAAAGGCGTTGAATCCACGCTCTTCCAGAAAGGCTCGTTTTGTTTGTGATGTAAAAAAGCTGAGTTTCTTTCACATGTGCCACCTCCTGGCAACGACAGAAGTCTACATAGCCCCACTGGTGCCGCACCAGAATGGAAAAGCTCCTCCAAATGGAAGATTCTCTCCTGCAACGTGGTGAGGCGTTGTCGACCCAAAAAGGAGTTCCCACGGATCGCGCGGTGGCTCCTCACTAAGATCCTTCTCAGGCTTGTGTTGAGCTTCCTTCGAAAGGCTTCCAATGTCACCTCAAATCGTCAATCCTCGCTGCTACAAATGCTGGGCATAACATTCAACATGATCTAAAAGCAACACCCATAGCCACAGCCAGATTCTTACTGCGGGATTGACCAGGGTTGGTATGAAAGAAGCTAGCAGGTCCCATTGGACTGTTCCTGGACGGGATGGCAAGTGGCCTGGAACCATGGTGTTAGATGTTTCCGCCTTTCGTGTCGACAAGGCCATCTTTCGCGACCAAGAGGTCATTCTTCTGTCCGAGACTGCTGTGAGTCTTCGGCGTTCATGACCCGTGGGAGTTTCGATTTGCGTCCACCGAAGATGAGCGATTTTGTGTCGTTAAACGTTGTCGTTGACCCTGCCAGTTTCTGCAATTTTCTGCAAAGGGTGCTGGTGCTGGTAAAATTTGCATACACAAGTGAGACTGTGGCGATCTTGGGGTTTGCCCTGTGCCTGTGCACCTGAGCCGGAGCCGGAGGATAGCAGCGATGCCCTGAGGCGCTCAAGAAGAGTCAAGTGGCATAGTACTGCATCAAGAAGTACCAGGCGACTTCCATGCCCTTGGGTCTAAGGCCTGACACCGGGAAAAAACTAAGGACCTAATAAGGCCAAATCCAAGAATGAAAGCGCTGTTTCTTTCGCAAGACTAGATGGCGACAAGAAAGAAAGAAATAAAGAAAGAAAGAAAGAAAGGCATTGGTTTGCCTGTGGAGATTGAGGGTAACCAAAACAAGGAACCTGCCGCCGACTTCTTGATCGGGAAATTCCGTCCAAACGCCTCTGCACCTCCACCTGGTGGTATTCTTCAAAAACGCTCCCTGCAGAAACCACGGCCTGCTTCCGTGTCGTTCACCATCTCGGACATGGAATTGAGCACAGTCCTGGAAAGGAACTTGGGCACTTATTTCACTCATGCTCCGTTTCAAACCCAACAAGATCGGGAGCTATTGAACGATTGAACTGGATATAACCCGTAAACACTTCGCGGTTGACCCTCGGTCATGAGTCTTGCCACCACACGCTGTGCAGCTTGAGCACCATGACTCTCCCGGCTGATGTGCTTCAGCTCATCCAAGAATTCTGGCAAGCTGCGGTCCTTGCTTCGCACCACAAAGACCAATACATCAGAAATGCACGAGCACGGCCATCACAGCTACAAGACGTTTTTCTTCCAGAATTGGCCCCAAATGGCCCTAATGCGTTGTCCTCGACCGCGAGAAAGCCAACAAAGGCCTCCAAAACGGAAGAAAGAAGTATACCTAGGCTCTCTTGCCAAATGAAATTGTGTGTTTTCGCGTGAAGACCTGCCTCTGGCCCAACGGAAACATGTCGCGGTGCACAGCAGCGCTCAAAGGTGAAGTCTCCGTCAAAGCATTCTAGCCTGCCACCTGGGATGGATAAAGCATCAACACAACGAAGCGAACACTGAGACTGCACAGCCTTCGCACATATTGTCATGCTCAGCTGCTGCTTCCTCATGTTTGCTTTCTTGCCTGTGCTATTGGCATGTTCGCTCTTTTGTGTCAAGCCCAGCAGCCATAGCAGCAAATGGACCGTGCAAAGTCATCCCAACAAGCAGCGGAGCTTGCTGACTCTGCTGGTTGCATGGATGGCATCCATGCGCCCGCAGCCGCTCATGTCCATGTGGGCCAATGATTTCCCAGCTGTTTGGTGGGGTTTTTGGAGGGATGGCTCGGCCGTTGTTAGGCCGGTTAAGGTCGGTTCGAGACGTTCAAGACTCCTGCTTGGCTACAGGATCATATGATACCCAATTGAATGTTGCCATCTTGACTCGTGGCTGGTCTGCTTTTTTAACCCCAGCGGGGGGCTGAATGAATGACAAGGCGGCCGAATCCTTCGCAGCGTGCCATTTCAATTTGGCTTCGTTTTGCTTTATCTTGCCTTCAGTGTGTTCAATGGAGATTGGCGGATAGCCTTCAGATACAATTATAGACTGCTTGACTCCTGGCCCTCCAATTCACCCAAGGCACCTCTTGCACTGCCAAAGCTTCTGCTACCCAAGCCTCACCGAGGACACAGAGGGCCAACAAATGTCTTCAACAACGAGCACCTGGTCACCACCTCCTAGCAAGATTGCGAAAACTCATTGTATATATATATATATATCAGATCGTTCTACAGCACCAACCTATGCTGGGCCCTTTCTTGATTGAAGTGTGCAAAAGCCAGCGATGGGTGAACTGTGCGTACCCTGACACTCACTCCATGTATGGCATATCTGCCTACATTGGGTCAATGTAGGTATATACGGTATATATTCCAAACGACATGCAGTGTCTGGGATGGATGAACTGTATGACTACAGTACTGGCACAGGATGAAAAACTCGGATCCGAGGTCAATGAATGGCGCTAGAAGGTATGGTAGACTCCAGCAGAGTGACAGTTCATCCAGCTGCAAGTACAGTTTCACCAGCAATGTGGCCTGAAACCTGCCCTAATCCAGCAATCGTTTCTCACATATACTCTCCAGAGTATATATAAATGGAAAGCATCGGTGCCGGTTTTTCAACCCCATGAAGCCCCACGAGTTCGGCTTTTTTGGGTGATGCCATGAAACAGCTACGCAATCGGCCCTGTCAGCAAAGCACTCCAGCCAGCAACAACAAACGACAAGAAGTTCTTAGTAAGAAGCCAATGGCTTCGAAGGGCCTCATCCATCTCAACGCCAATCTCCAACAGACTGGCCTTCCAACATGAATGGATGCAGTTCTTGCAAAAGATATGCTTATTCTGGCTGCTGGCATTCATGTGTGATTTTCTTCATTCCTGTGGAATGAATGTATATTTGCATCAATGAACTACGGTGATCTGATCCCTGCAATGAGATGAAGAGACATGCCTTTGATATCACGTCTAATTTTGCATGGCAGGTGTAGTTGATGCGGAATGTAGCCAACGCTTTTCACAGCAAACGAGCTCTGAAAGCCTCTGCGAAAATTGCCAAAGCTTCACAAAATAGCTGCCCCGCGCCGTAGAAGGATAAAACACCTGAGAAGCCAGAAGGTGTTGCTCAGCCGCTGCCAAAGCTGCAAACAAGTTTTGATCTCGATTCAGAACTGCAGTTCATCAATATTATGAGATGATGAAGCTTCACAAAGCTCACAAAGCCCGTGGTGGGGCGCCTTCCCGAGAGCCTTCAGTGACAGCCAGAACACGGCAGAGCCAAAGAGCTTGTTCCTAGTGTCAGTCGTCTGCAGCTCAGTGGGTTGAATTGGTCTCTCGCATTGCAGCACAAAACAGAAAATGCAAGCAGGCCGCGTAGGGCACAATTCCTCTGCATTCTCACTATGTTCTCTAATTCTCTAATATGAATGTCAATGTGGCAAAGCCACAATACAACAAACTCCTCTCTGAACCCCCACAACATAATTGTATGACGCAATGCAAAATACATGCTCATCCAAACAGCCCACAAGAAACTCTCCTTGGAGTCCCAATCGGTGGTTGGAGTGTCGAACCACAACCTGGTGCTGTGCAAGTGCCCACAGAAAGGTGCAGGCAAATTGGACTCACCAGTGTCAGAGATCTTCCAAATCGAATGACAAGTAGTAAGAATGCTCCGTTCGTAGCTTCCTTGCTCCTAGTAGTAAGGCCAGGAGTAGAAGCGTCCTTGCTCCTAGAATGACAGGAAGACTTTGTTGCATCAGGTTCAAGGAATTCCGACTTGCTCTCTGTTGCTCCCGACTGACTGACCGACTGACTCACTGACCGGCTGACTGACTGGCTGACCGACAGACTGACTGGCCCTTACTCTCCCTCACTCCAACGGAAAGATGTGCTGGCGATACACTGTGATGCTGGGGATACACTGTGATGCATCGCACTATCGCTGGGATTTGAAGACCTGTGCTCTTTGCTTGACAAGTTGAAGGTGCTACCACAAGGAGTTGGTGGCGAATAGCAACCTTTCGCCGTTCTCCACCAAATCCCCCACACAAACACCAAATCCTCCTATGCCCCTTTAATGGGATCGCAGAGTTCCATCTAACAACGATGGCCTCCAACCTAGTAGCAATCCTCAGTACCAGACCTCTTGAGGCTCTTCCCCAGCGCCGGCAGCGACCGGAGCTCTGAGGCATCCTTCACTGCCTCAAGGCCTGAAGGTGAAGCTAACAGAGCTCCCAGCACCGAGAAGAGATGTCCTCGGAACAATTCCAACAAAAGAAGCAAAATCGAGTGATTCCGTGATTTCATCGTGTGTTTCTGGCCCAATTTATTGCAAGTCGCAATTCCAGCAAAGAGTATACTGCAAATGTCAGAATGAAGACATCGAGAGTCTGATGATATCAACCAGGCGTCGCAGGGCATCCACCACAGCACTTGCGGCAGCCTCCGGTGTGGCTGTCCAGCTTGATGGGCGGCCATCTTCTTGGGCAACTGCCATCCTCGCCGGTCCAAGGCTGAAGGACTCTGTCTGCTGATTTGTACTTGGTTACAAAAGGGGCATGTCAACAATCCATGAGGTTAACTAAACTCATCTTTGATTTCCAACTAGAGGATGCTAGGACTTGTACATTTGAGGATAGAGTTTACGATAAAGCATAAAACATGATGCTGGTCATGCCTGTCAACATTAGTGCAATAATCGGCATCACCACTAGACCAAATGGAGAATGCATGTGGACGGTGAAGTTTGCTGAATTGCTTGAGAGGATTGTTCAAATCCTTTTGCTGGGATTGTTTTTCGACTGAGAAGAAGCGCTCGCATCAGTGGTGCAGAGACCCGTGTCAATCCATGCCGATAGGAAAATATCGTACGCATAAGTGGCATCTGTCTTCTACTTCTACCGCACAGAATGCTCCTAGTCTCTACCAAGATGGTCGCCTAAACAGCAAATGAACTTGCGACTACTCAAAAAAGAAAAGCAGTCAAAGCCAAGAGGGAAGTTGCTTGCGTGGGATCATGATTCCTGCGTTTATGTGGCCTGGTCACATGGTCACACATTGCGAGTGTCGGACGAAAGCTGCGTGAATCTCAACGTCAGCAAACAACACTCGCTCCTCTTCTAAAACCATCCATGAACCGGCTGCTATGTATGTAAGCTTTGTTAACAGTGAAATCGCCATGTGGAAGGCGCATACTCAATTCGTAGCATGGCTCTGCTGCAGGATTGGACAAACAAAGACTTAGATATTCCAGCAGCAGTTGGTGCTCTGGAGCTGTTTTCAATTGCAGACATATTTGCAGCATAAAAAAGGCTATGATCGCTTGAGACTGGCGGTTCATGGAAAGTCATTGCAAGGGATCCCTCGACTTGTGCTTTAAAATGCTCGCTGAACAGAAGCAACACAAATTCACTGCAAGGTTTTAGTCTTGTCTATTGAACATGCTGCACAGCAATGTGTCCAAGTGTGGAAACCATCAAACGACTGCAAATACGAAAACGGGGCCCAGGGCCTCCTTTGACCAAATACAATTGCATGTATCCGTGATGAAAAAGTCTCTTTGCCCAAGATTGACATGGAGCTGACGGTAAAGGCAGACAGGGCAGCAGGACCGTGCCAATTTGACTTTGAGTGTCTCGCACATGCAGGAAGACCCGGATGGCCTCAAAACTCCCCACGCTTAATTCAGCTTTGTGGGCCTTGAAACTCTCAAAGATCCTACAAATCACCTGGGACCTTCTTGTTACTAGTAGCTTCTTGCCACTAGTAGTAAGGCCGGGAGCGTCCTTGCTACTAGTAGCGATGCCCTTTGCTACTAGTAGCGATGCACCTTGTTCCTAGATCGGAAGACTGGGCCTGATGCAAGACGACTGAGATCCTTTCTTCTCGCTCTTCGCTCTTTTGATTGTTGCTGCTACCGCAGCGTTGGCTTCCAGCTTGAAGAACTTACCAAAAGCCCGCCTTGGCGCTGCACGAAAACCTCCACCAGCGATGGCAGCCAAAGGCCTGCACTGTCCATGTTGAATGTACCGACGTACGGATTTTGTGTTTGCAAGTCTACAGCTTAAAGTTTAAAGGGAGCACGGATCCACACCAAACCATAGATGCTGTCAAATCCATACACCGGGCTAACTTACCAGTATTTGCCGTATATACAACATGTGTTCCCAGTCCTCCCGCTCTGAAGAAGGTGGCGTTGCTGGGTAGGAGCGACAAACTGGCTATGTGTGCAATCGTCGTGGGGAACCGATGGTGCCTAAGGTGTGACTATCATGAAAAGCCACTCCCTGTGCTTCAAGAGCATTTAATAAATTCCGCCACCGGGAGTCGAACCCGGGTCGCTCGGGTGAGAGCCGAGTATTCTAACCAGCTAGACTATAGCGGATTCTGTTGGACACAAGAGAGAGCCACTGTACCGCACGATGAATGTGTATTGAGACGGAGGGGCCGGCAGGCACGGGTGTGGTCATTGACGTGTACTGCATGGCATCTTATGGAGGAAGCCGTGACCAGGTTGAGACACTTGGAGCCCATGTGTAGGTTTCGACCAAAAGGTGCTGAAGTGAAGACTTTTGAGTAAGAGTCTTACCTTCTCAGTCACTGCGGCAGACCAAGAAGTTCTAGTGGGCTACGAGAGCCTGTCAGAAAACGTCTGGCAGCGCAGGCCCCGCACAAACCCCACAGAAATGGCCATGGCCCGGCTTCAAGTGGCCTCCGATGCCTTTCCAGTGATTCAGTCTGATACCTCGCCAACTCCTGGCAGACAACATGGCACCGGCCAAGCATGTGAAAGTTGACTCAGTTGGGCATATGTGAGCGTGATGATTTCCAGCCAGATCATACTAAACTACACAAAGGTCTGAAAAGACCCACAAACCCTAGAGGTATTGAAAGGTTGTGAGCATTTACATGGGCACTCAAGAGCGCACCGTTAAAAAGTGTAATTTGGGCACTTTATTACTGTGCACACATTGTACAAACATGAAAGGAAACCGTGTCACCGAAGGATTCATCAAATCAGTCCCTACCCATCTCCAAGCGACTTTTGGCATCAAGCACGCTGGGCTGGGGCTGGAATGATAGTATTATGCAGTGTAACCCTGCAACGTCCCCGTTCATATTCCTGCAAGTAGTCACCACTACAGATCGCAGTCGGCCAGTCCTACCGGTCCCCCCATTGTCAAAAGGACTTCATCCGATTTTTGCAGTATAGTGTGCCAGAAAAGGACCGCCCAAACACAAAAACTGCAAGACTGGGAAAGTAGCCTAAAGTCCAAGTGGTTGGAAAACTGCAAGTGGTTTAGTCTAGATGGTTTAGGGATTGATATGAGCAGCCCCCCCGCCATGGGAACTCCGGATCGCCCGCCTCGCCTCGCGCAGGCGTCGGTTCTCGTCCTCCAAGACAGTTCGCTCGGAGCCTCCCAGCGGGGGTCCCAGGACGAAAAACGTCACAGCTTCTTACTAATAGCTTCTTGCTACTGGTAGTACGGCCAGGAGCCCCTAGTAGCTTCTTGCTCCCAGCAGCGATGCCAGGAGCCCGTACTTTGGAAAAAACGGCACTCGTCTCTCTGGGACTCACGTTTCGTCTCTGGACTTACAAGCCCTGGAATGTCCTCATCCATACAAGTTATATAACTATTTCAAGGCTGCAACTGAGCCGGACAGAGACTAACCTTTACGAGGATCTCATGATTAGCACCTTGCCTGACTCACAGACACTGCTACTGCTTCTATTGCGCCTCACAGAAATGTTGTGAGCAGTCTGACGATTCTGCATTTGATTTCGATAAATGTGCGTGTATAGTACATCCGAAGACTAATCCAAATTCAATGTCTTTTGGAGGCTCTTCGATTTCGGGACGGTCCGATTTCCGGACATGCTGTCAATCTGTCAATCCTGACATGGGGGAGCCTCATGAATCATGAGACTCATAAGAGGGCAGCATAGCAACAGCAGCAAACTAACATTGAAATCTGGAAGTCGAAAATAGAAACCCTTGCTGAGGCCTCCCCAGTGCCTCAAAAACAGTTCCCACGACACACCTTGAGTGCGTTCCACGTCAAACACAGTTCTGTACTCAAAAAGGTGTTTGCATCACCAGCAAGCCATCCTCAATGTACTTCTGGCAGTGAGGACCCGAAGTGGCTGGTTTCAGCAGCCAGTTCTCCAAGTCAACACAGTTGAAAACCGTCACCACTAGTATACCTCCACAACATATCAAAAAAGAGGAGCGATGTTTCTGTTATCATTTTACTTCTGGGAACTGGCTGCTGGGCATGTGATTCTGTGCTTCGCAAATCGTCAATGGAGCTCTCTGTGGGTCAAATTTTGTCAAACCAACGAAGGGCTTTCTTAATCTGGTGATCGTTCTTTGTACAATATCATATTACTACCCATCATGACCCAGGACCTCCATGCAGTCAGTGTGCTTCATGAGGTCGCTTCATTCAGGACCTCCATGACGGTCCGGACGCGGTGTGCTCACCCGAACGCCCTCGGTGAGTCGCTTCAACTGTCCCAGGAGTCGCTTCAGCACCCGGCGGTGCGCGCCCGACGCGGCCAGTTGCAAGGCGCGCAAGGTCTCATCAACAGTGGAGGGGAGCAACTCCTCAACGACATCGCAGTGGCCCCCTTGAGCAGCCAGGTCCAGTGGTGTCGTCCCCGCTTGTGAAGCAACGGAGGGAAGTGCTTTCCTCGCCAGGAGCAAGCATACTAGATTGTGATGGCCAGCATGTGCCGCGTCATGTAGTGGAGAAAAGCCGAGGTGATCACTCACACATTCAGCACCTGCATCCAACAGCATTGTAGCGATCTCTGTGTGGCCAGAACGAGCAGCACTGTGCAATGGTGTTGCACCACCTACTGCAGGGTGTGAGGGGTCTGCACCAGCAGCCAATAAAATGGACACAGCTTTCGATTGGCCCATGCTAGTGGCAACATGCAAGGCTGTGAAGCCATCTGATGTGGCAACGTCCAGTTGGGGCACCTGCGTGAGCAATGCCGTTAACGACTCGACCTCTCCCAGCTCTGCTGCAATGTGGAAGGAGGTCACCCCGAGGACAGTGTTTTCCTCAAGGGGATTGGATCTATCTGGATTCCTCTCCATCACTAAGCTTGCTTTTGCTTCTATTTGGATTGTCTCAGCTTCATGCTCATCCATTTCAGCCTCCACGCTGATGGTACTCTGCTCTTGGTGGTGGGGTGGATCTGAATCTTGAATTGCAACTCTCGTCCTCTCGTTGCATTCTTCGACAAACTTGGGGGTCATGTTGCAAGACCCTGTTCCAAGCTGCATTTGTGAGATGCTGCCATTCTCCTCCTTTTCTACATTCACCACAACTTCAGCACACACGCTGAGTTTGTCATCAATGTTCTCGTGCTCGCTCGCATACTCGTCACTGGGGCAGAAGAGGAGGTTAGCATCGTTTTCATGCATCTTAACTTCAATGACAACATCCGCAGCCAAGGAAAAGTCTTCAGCATCTGGCGTGGAGGTCTTGCGGGGCAGCAAAGACCTGCTGATGCAGGGGTCTACTGAATTGGCTGCCTCGAGATCTGCCTCGAAGTAATCCA
>CAXAMN010028805.1:1214470-1233164 GCA_963970005.1 Durusdinium trenchii
ATCTCGCTGAGGGCTTTCCTGTGAGTCTTTAGCATCTGGCGTGGAGGTTTTGCGATGCAAAGCCCAGTTGATGCAGCGGTGTACTGATTTGGCTGCCTCAAGATCTGCCTCGGAGTAATCCATCCGATCCCAAGAAAAACGCTGAGGGCTTTCCTCTGCAGTTGATGCGAGAGAACCTTGGCCGTGTGAATGGACTGAGACTAGTAGGTTGGAGGCGAGGCCATCGCTACTAGGTTGGGGGGGCCCCCCTTCTGCAAGCAAAATGCCATCCCTAGTAGGTTGGAGGCCATCGCAAGTAGGTTGGAGGCCATCGCTAGTAGGTTGAAGGCCATCGCTAGTAGGTTGGAGGCCATCGCTAGTAGGTTGGAGGCCATCTTTAGTAGGTTGGAAGCCATTGCAATCTCTTTTTTCTATCTCGTCTATCGACCAGTTTTGCCTTACACTTGACGACTGCTCCAAGCTTCAAAGCTTTGTCGCGCTCTCTTGTGACAAGACACAGATTGGTGAGGGCGTCACAAGAAGGCGGTCGGAACTGCTTGTACCTGGTCAAAACTGCATGATCTGTACTTCCCCACTGCAACAGAACAGACACATGAACAAATTGTAAGCGTTTGAATCGGTCAAGCCTCAATTATTTATCTATATAGGAATACCTATTGTAGAACTAGTGATGTGTATCCAATCGCACTCTGCGCTCATTAGAAATCTGAGCCCGGCGCCTGACACGGACTCCTGATTCTCGCGCTTTTGGACCATTGAAGAAGCCTTCCGAATCCAGCCGCATTTTGGAAAAAAAGAACTGCAAGAAAGGACGAGACTCTCTTGATTCTTGGACACTTGAAACATGTTGGACCATGAAGCTCCAGTCTGACACTCTTGATGCTGAAGTCACACCAATCGTTAGCCGCACTTTGCCTTTCTCACGCGGCCAAGTTCTTGGCGGAATATCCAATCGCCCTCCTCATACACACGACCGTGCACCTCCCTCTCATTTAAAAATAAAAAAAGTAATATATATATATATAGATAGATATAGATATAGGTATAGGTATAACTGTAACTGAAATCACCCACACGAAGGGCTCGAGGGGCCGTATAAAGCAACAAATCATCTTGAGAAGCTTGTGCCATTCAAAAGGTGCACAAAGAATTATGCTTCCAGCTAAAGGATACTGTGCTGTGTTCTGGCACAAAATGTCTTCATCGCTATTCGTCTATATTAGTCGTGTCAGGCAACCTATGTCTTGCATTCACAATAATAGCATGTCGTTTGTCGCTCTCCGCAGCACTCCTCTGCCACTCTGTTAGTGGGTTCAGCAATGTAGTGAAGTGAGAGTGGCCCCTGACAAGGGAAAACCTTTGAGCTGGGATATCTCATAGAAGAACCGCTGTGACACAGTCTACTCAACAAAAAAGCATTGTCAAGTCAGATACATTAAAACAAATTTGGGAAGGCTGAGAGCTGAGAGCTTTCGGGCTAAAGCAAATCCAAGAACAAGCGCAACGGTTCACAAATATGCCGCAAATCCTGAAACAAATCCAGCATCGACACCCGCTTGCTTCTGAAAGATTTCAGAAGCGTACCAGAGTCACTTTGGGGTGGAGAAGCGATGCGTTAGGAACCGCCGAAATCCATGCCTTGTCACCAAAGTGAGAACCTCGGGAAGCTGTTGCTGGCAAAGAGTCCTTTGCATCTAGCCTATATGGGATTTGATCTCAAACATTTCAGGGCTTCGGAGAGGCAGAACATTCAGGTCAAACCACAGGTTGTCAAAGCCAAGAGTCACTTCCACAGCGCTGTTCAACCCACCGCTGCCCCACTCCGTGGAAGGGGTTTGCACGTCTGACTTGGCACCAAATAAATCGATGTCCGCAAGTCGAGTGCGCCAAGAGTTCATTTCCGTCCCACTTCCCTGAAAGCCCTTCTTGCCTGATGACATGAGGAGAAACCCTTCACCAGCCTCTGTTTGAGTTCGTGGATTCCCCCCGAAACAGTATGCAAAACCCGAAATGACCACAAAGCCCAGCAACCTCGGATTGCAGGAAGCTTCTGGGGCTGCTTGGCCAACTGACCACCTGGTGACTGGGCATGTTCCAAGAAGTCAGATCAGATTTCGCCCTCGAAAGCAGAAAAATCAGATCTCCAAATCTTGCCGAACACAGATCTCAGATCCACCCAAACCTCGGAATGGCAAAGCTTAGCTGTCGCTCCGGTTCGTGGTGCTCCTACCACGAAGTCCATGAACCTCATGTCCTGACCACCCCTTGTTGTTGGGGATCACCAGCCAAGAAGACATTGCAGCCACCACACTCATGGACTCACAGACTGTGAGGTAGAAGACATCATGCGATTTTGAGACCCAAGAGTTGTTTTTCCTGGAATTCATGAAGGAACCACACCCTAGACGACAGCAATTTGGCCGATCCTCTCACCTCGAGGGTCGGATCTGGCGCGTCTCACGGGTGACCTGGAGCGCCAAGGAGCACTCCAAACACAACCACCACAGTGTTCAGTGTTCTCAGAGAGTTTTGTACGTACGACCCACTATCAAGCGAAACACGGAGTCACCCATGTGGACTTCACACGGTCGGAAGGAGAATCCTACAATGGACCTGTTTCGCATTCATGCTCAAGAAGGAACAACACGACTGGCCCAATGCGGCTGCATTCAAGTGCCGTGCCCAGAACTTTGGCACGGCACACATGGGCACTCGAGTTGTTTTTGTTGTCTTCTCAGTAAAACATGTTTGATGGGTTCTGGAGAGGAAGCAAAAAGCCGATTCCATGCTGCCCGTCGAACCTACTGCTGCGGTTGGCGCTGCTTCTGCAATTTCTCCACCTTGTTCCATCAACAGTCTTCAGATTCAGACTTCAACAGCCAATTGTTCTTTTTTGAGCGTGGAACTGACTTTAAAAGAACAACAGAACATCAATCTAAAGATCTCTGTAAACACATTACAATCTTTTGCCAAAGCTTTACAGGCAATATATATATATATGGGCAGCATATCTATCCATATATAGATATTTATGTATGTATGTATGTATGTATGTATGTATGTATGTGCACATGTAGTGACTTGGGAAGAAGTTGAAGAAGGAAGTGAGGGAAACCATAGTTGCCATTCATAGTGTGACTCTCATTGTCTACGTTAATGGTACTCCCCCCTGGTACTCCTAGGGGGGGCCCTAATCAGCGAGCACCCATATACATATATATATATATATAGCGGCAGCAAATGTTACGCATTTTGGCCATGTTGGTGATTGTATGTGATTGTTGAATCATGGTTTGTCATTCACTGTGCCACACCAGAAGTGAGGGTGAGTAGACACAAGGTTCTACACGCTAGCTGTCTTCATGTGTCACGAAAAGTGTTGTAGCACAGCAGCGCAGTGAAGAAATGCCACTTTGGGGTATTTGACCCGATGTAACTTCACGCAGTCGTCCTTGAAGAACGCACGCAATACGCAGAGCGAGGTATTCCCACCTCCAAACCCTTGCTTCCAGAGCAAGTTTGGCGCTGCCGGAGAACGGCGAGCTACGCCTCTGTGCTGAAACTGGAGCAACAAACAAGTTTGGAAGAACACTCAAAACAAGTCCACCGGAAATTAAATGCATCAATCTCTGCCTGAAATCGCCCGGTGCCAAATCGCAAGCCTCAGAGTAAAAAGCCAAATGATAGTTTTGCACGAGGTGACCTCTGAACTCCGCACCGTCGCTGCGGCCAAACCCTCTTTTCCTCACACATTCGTGCTCTCAGAACACTATAGCCACGGCTGCAAAGCAGGATCGCTGGAAAGCTCTTGAAAGCTATGCACCTGCAAAATCTCAAGCATCCGAAATGGAGAAATCTGGCCTCCTGTGTGTGTGTATGTGTGTATGTATGTATGTATGTATGCATGCGTGCATGTATGTGTGTATGCACGTCCGTAGGTAGGTAGGTAAGTAGGTAGGTTTGTTTGTTTGTATGTATGTATGTATGTACATATGTTGGTATGGTATCGTATGGTATGGTACGGTACGGTACAGTATGGTATGATGGTATTGGCAAGGCATGGCATGGCATGAATGTATAGGTGTATATATATATGTGAAAATATAGGTATCTGTATGTGTAGTGCATGTATTAAATATCATTGCATGAGTTCATGTCATTCAATCTCTACATTACATCTCGCGCCATGCCACATGTTTCTTCGCAACATGTTCGCTTGGACAGCTAGTTCAACGAGGTGGTGGTCTACTTTTGCTGTCGATGGTGGGTGAGCAGTTGCGCGCAACTGTTCTGTCCTAACCTCTTTCTGTTCGCCTCCAGCTTACCACAAGACAAGACTGATGCAGCAGCTGGATGTTGTGTGTGCGCTTCTTTTGATTGCAAAAAAGCATCCCCCAAAAAAAGTATTAAAAGTCATTCTTTTTTTGGCGAAAGTTATTTAAGCAGAACGTAAATTATCGAGGCAGAACGTGCGCGAGCTGCGGCCATCTTCGCAATGGCTTGAAGGCAAAAGGCGCACCTACGGTCCACAAAAGCATGCTTCACGAACGATGCTCAAGCTGGTTTCACATTCTCACTCATGGTACTTTCTTTTCGTGAAGCTTGCTGGACTAACCGCGTGAATGGCTGGTTCAGCCATCCCCTCAACAGCTCTCTCAAGACCTTGGTGGCCTTGAGCGGATGTCCACATAGGTCCTCTTCTCTGATGGCACCGCACAAACTCTTGCAATCCGTCACCTGAAGCTGCAGCAATGAGGTCTTTGGGGGCCTTTTGAGCTCGGTCTAAATGAGGCTGCCGAAGTAGGTGCGGTCGGAAGCCGTGGCCTCAATGTAGATCTGCACACCCAATCCATGGTCTTTGGCGAGGCGGCAGTACTCCAGGGCCCTCGGCGAGGTGTCCGAGCCTTTGTGGGCCTGCGGCTATGTGGGGCGGCGTTTGGCTGGCTAGCGGCTAGTGGCTTACCACTGAAGTGACCCCGTCATTGACCTGAATTCAGCTTGTTCGCTGATGGTCAAAGGTGGGCTGGCAACAATACTTCCTTTTTGCACCTTGCCTCCATCAGTGTTGTCGATGAACTTCGTCTGGGCGACTTGGAGGCGCCCTTGAACCCCAGCGCTTAGCGGCCCCCCTGGAAGAGGTCGAACACCTCTTAAATCTTGTCCTCCCTGTAGGTGATGATCATCAACGTACACAGTTGTCCTCGTCTGTCCTTCACGCCCTTTACAGGGCCCGTGAGGCTGTCCCAGGTTGAAGCCAAGGAGCGATCTAGTGTTGAAGCCCGCGCCATACGTTCTGAGGGCACAGAGGCTCTGAAGGTGGGCCGCCGGGACTGCCAGCAGGTGAATCTCCAGGAAGGTCATCATCAGGTCATCATCAGCTCCTCCGCGGCGCCGCCGCCGTCACGAAGGCGTCATCGGAGAAGACGTTGTAGGTCCAGGTGGATCACCTTGAGGTTGTACAGGACGTGGTCCCATGCGAGTGCCTGGCGTCGGTGTCACCGTGACTGCAGAGTCACAGGTGGCTGCTTCACTTTCAGCCATCTCCTCACTTCATGGTCATAGGGCGGAAGCCCTGCTGTCTTGCGTAGGCCGCCATCTTGTTGAGGTAATCCAAGTTGCCACGGTCGTTGGATGGGTGGATGTTGTCCAGGTTGCAACATCGGAGGCCAAGACGTGGTGTCATCCAACCTGGAGCGCGGTGGCGCTGGGCTCCTTCAAATTCAAAAACCCACTGGAACGCTGAGGCTCTTGGTAGGGCTGCCGCTCAGGGCCAGTCGGCACGAACGAGGTTGTGCCACATGCAAAACGGCGCCAGAAGTCGTGGTCATCACTCCACTCAAAGCCCTCGGCGCCAGAGGTGGCGCACTCCCAGTCGTCGCCGTCCAGGCTTTTCCCAAAGTTACGGATCTGCTTTGCCGACTTCCTTTCTGGGCTCGTCGAGGTCGTGGACCGTGGGGCGTGAGGTGAGCTCAACGAAGGGCACCAAGCTGCGCGAGGTCCAGCCAGCGGGGCCGCATCCACCAGTGGACGGTCGGTCAGGTCATGACCGCCACCGGGCTGCAGCCGTGGCACCAACGGCATGCGCAGCGGGGCGAGCGACAGGGAGAACGCGTGCAAAAGCGTGCTGCGGCCATTTTCGCAATGGCTTGAAGGCAAAAGATGCACCTAGGTCCACAAAAGCATACTTCACGAACGACGCTCAAGCTGGTTTCACATTATCAAATTATGCCGTCCAATTTTTTGAGCCCACCCCGTTTCTGCTTGCCCCAACAAGGATGGAGGAATGAATGAATGAAGGAATGGAAAGAACCATAGATCAAGAGGTTCTCTGCCGCCTGAAACTTTCTGAACCTCTACTGCCAGCTCCCAGCCATAGCCTGAAAGAAGTAGTTCAGGAAGAGCTGGTTGCAAACCTGGTCAGGGAAGACTGCACACAACTGTCTTAGGCCTCACGAGCTACACCAGCCACGCCAGCCACACCAGCCTCCTGAGAGGAATAGATTTTACACCCAGAAAAGGACACGATGAAGTCGCCAGGCTCGAAAGTTGTGTGTGTCAGCAAGGCCGACGAGACCAATGGTGGATATCCTTGCGATAGGAGCAACAACCAAAGGGCCTAATGTCAATGTGAATGCTGCGACCGGAACATCTGGTTTCGACCATTTGGCAGGCCCTGTAAAATCAAACAAACAACAACAAATCCGATGGCAAAAGACCTCAAAGGCTCTGCTCAATCCTTTCTTGGCTCAATTCTCTCCTGGAAAGGAACAACATATGTGGCCAAGTCTCCATTGATGGTCTTCTGTCCCAAAGCGCTCCAAGCGGTCGCATGGCCCTGCTCCAGGATCTGTGAATGCTCCGGGTCCTTTGCAGCTGCGAGTACCTCACCACGATCGATTGATCAAGTTCCCTTTAAGAAGAGAAACCAAGGTTGCGGCCGGCCTGCCATTGTGGGCAAGTGGCTCTTCCACTCTTGATACTTGTTCATCCCCATCGAATTCTATCTGAATGCAGCCTTTCAAAAGTCTCGAAAAAAACATCCAATGAACCCTGAAGGAAGCCTTCAAGCCAATCAAAGAGGGACGAACGCTAACTACTAACCGAAAGCCTGGCACTCGCAATCAAGGCCTAGGAACCCAACCTTTCTTGAATGCTCTGGTAATGAAACAGTGTTTGGCCTCGGTTTTGTGGGTTCTCCAAACTTTGACCGATGCGTCCAAGAACGAATTGGACTTGCCACGTTTCTGAGGCAAGTGGCAAACGGAAACTGCAGCAAGTACACCTTGGCAAAAAATCGCAGTCTTTAAGAGTGAATGTGCGCGAGAGACGACATGTGAGTGCTGCACAGTCAGGTCAAAAGTGTTCACCCGACGCCAATTTGGTTGGAAAAGGATCTCCTTCCTCTTTTTGGTTTCACAGGTTCAAACCAGTAAGATGTACACCTTGCAGGATTTATGACAGGCATGCTGACAGATTGGCCTTCTCTCTCTGCAGCTCTGCAGCCAAGTTGCCATAGCGGTTTGCTCCCACCATGGGTGTTGGGTTACCGGGCTACGTCCAAATGTCATCCATCTGACTTTCTGGAAGAAGGCCCTCGGGATGCACTTGGGATGCACTGAAGAACTTTGGATTGCATATTGCACTTGTAGGAATTGATCAACAATCCAGAGGGGTGGCGCAAGAACAGTTCAAACAAATGGAAAGTGAATCCTTCTAAGGTATGGGTCATATAGTGCCTCTATATATACATACATATAAGTATGATATATATATATATACATTTATGTATTCATGAGACAAAAGCCACCTGATCCAAAGCATGGTGGATGGATTGGTGCCAAACATGGCCCCACACCACTTTGTGGTTCAGGAGCACTACATCGTGTGTGAACGATGTGGCCAAAGACTTTTGAAGAACTCCTCAAAAGAGAAGCTGAGCTCTTCAGCATGGCAGAGTGCTGGAACGATCCATGGCCATTGCCGGAACAATGGACTGGACACCGGTCCCACAAGCTGTGGAGAAAAGGAGCCAAAGTGCATTGCACTGAGTGCATGGCATACGGCATCCACAAAGAAGGCCGCATAGCACCCAGCAAGCAGCTTTTGAAAGCATGTGGCAAGCAGACGCAAGGCACTTTGCCTCTCTGTTTTCGACCCAAGGAGGTCATCGACTAGCACAGAAAAGGAGTGCAGAAAAAAAATATGTATTCATGAGAACCTAAAGTAAACATCGGTATACATTGGAATGAGACCTCCAAAGACCCCGGCTCAAGGAAAAGGACATCGGCAAAAGAGTCTCCATATCCCAATACACCCACATAAATGTGGATCAAAAGTCTGCAACCCAAAACCCATGGTTTTGTTGAGGAGATTGCCACAAGTGCTCAGCCGAGCAAATAACCACATTCATGCCAGGGATCCAGGACCACACCGATGCTCTGGCCAGCCTTAGAGGTCTCTTGCAAGTCCAAACGAAAGAGCTCCTGATGCAGTGGTCGTCTTCACAAAAGGTGTGGTCACTGAGTTCACAAAGTCAGGCTAAGATCTTCACATGACGCCAGTGTTTAGCATCAGGCCATCTTCAGAAGCAACCAGTTGCACCCGCTTTTCTTTGAAAAGCCAGTCTGCCCAGCCTGACAAATAGATGCACCTCTTGCGCTGCTTTCTTGCCCATGCCGCTTCTCAAAGAAGGAGTCTGTGTGCAATACCTGCCTAGGCTACGATTGGACGGCGCGTCCACTGGCGTTTCAATAGAATCGCATCCCTTCTCGTCCCAAGAGATGTAGCTGTCCAGCAAGTTGTCGTACCACTCGAGCAGGTCATCAGGAGCCTTCACAAGATCAAAAGCAAGGCATGTCTCGTGTTACCTAAAGATCCTAAAACAATGCAAGTAGGCAAAGAGGCAGAAAGGAAAGAGCTAGTACAATGTCATCCAGCCTGTTGCGGGCCAGCTCGCCACTTGCTTACCAACTTTTCTAGGCGTTCCTGAGCTGAGAAAGCAGGGCTTTGACCAAGTGGCCAAGTTGAATAACGCTGGATTGACAAATCAGCTAGAATTCAAGGAGGCTTGGGTATGGCACAGTCATGTTATCGGGGAAAGTTGAATAAAAAAGTTTAGACAAATATGCATATATATATATATATGTATAAGCTGGACAGACTAACCACTGTGGTGCTGATCTTGAGCCTGTATTGAGAAAGCATTCATCACGCAAGCTTGAAGAAGATCCTCCAACTGACCCGCAAGCAATAGCAAAAGAAAGGTACAAACTCTACATGTCAGACACGCCACTCCCTCCGCAGCATCTGCTGGACACCTGCTCTCAGCAATGCTCAGGAGATCCTCCAATCGGACCTCACAAGAAGCTTCTTGGGTTCTTGAGGTATATTTTTTTGCACTCACGCACTTCAAAAAAGAAACATAGCTTTGCTCATGCTTTGCTCCGGCGCACAGGTCGTCTCCCTGGCCTCTGAGTCCATGAAAAAGGAATCGCAATCTAACCACATCACCTCGGGAAACAGTGTCGTCAAGATTGTCCAAGTCTCCCAAGTCACATGTGCCAGTGGAATAGGAAACAAACATCCAAGAGAAAAGAAAAATGCGCAGCAGCAGACGGCATCAAGGTTGTGGGTGACTGGAAGTCACCCAATGACTCATAGTGGTCGAGTTTCATCACCGTCATCCAAGCGGAATGTCGAACTGCTCCATTGAGCTCAGGTGCCCAATCGTGTTGGCCCTTTGCCAAGGTCTCCAGAAGCGCATCCACCTGGCCCAGAACATTGCACCTTGCTCTGAACCAGTGGTCACAAACATGGTGGGACTATGCCTCAGCAACATCTGGATCACCATGTTTGCCATGTCGCCCATGTCTCGACACCCGGCCTTGGACCACGCAGGCGGCCGGGTCTTCTCTGTGAGGTACGTAAGCCCATCCGTGAAGAGTGGGGCTTGGTCCTTCGTCAGAACCGATCCAAAGTGCAACCGATTGGGCTAGTAGAAGGGACAAAGCCCCTAGTAGCGTCCTTGCTCCTAGTAGCGATGCCAGGAGCCCCTAGTAGCGTCCTTGCTACTAGTAGCGATGCCAGGAGCCCCTAGTAGCGTCCTTGCTCCTGGTAGCGTCTACTGCAGTGTTTACGCATTCGGCATGGTGCGCATGCAGTAAACTCGCACATGTCTTCGGCGGCCCAGTCTCGTACATAATGATGTCGTACCCATGCAGTCTCGCATATGCATCCCCTTGGCACTTGGGGAAGGATTCACGACTGTTTCGACATGACTCTTATCAACTCTTAGATATCTGGTGTGGCTCACCTTCTGCTACCTTCTGCTGCAACATTCTCCACAGCTGTGGTGCTGTGGGTAAGAGTACAAAAGAAAGGACATGTCATGACACCAATCCATCGACCTGGCAACGTAGACTGCTGTGCCATGGAGGCAGGTCTAACAATCTAAGTGACCTGTGTGTGTGTGTGAGTCCAATTGCCTTTGAAAATCAGAGTCAGGTTGAGGCATGCCCCACAAAGTCATCGACACCTTGTATCTCAAATCCTTCCGTTGACTGCTTCCCGCCAGCTGGCTGTTAAGCTTTGACAGGCGTGCCAAAGGCGTCTGCGTTGGGTCGTAGTCACAAACAGTGACCTGAGCATGTCAAATGGAATTCAAGACGCAAGGCCTAGTTGATCTCCCGAAACTGAACCGAATCCTCTATCAGGGATGACAACCGCTCTGGGGCTACACGGGGAACCGCACATTCGGTGTTGAACCACAGAAACAAGTCTTGAAACCAGTACGTACAAGTACTGCGACAGCGGAACCAGCTTCTGGAACTTTCAGGCAATGGAGTCAGCTAAGCCAGGCGGCAATTGCAATCCGCTGAGAACCTCTGCGCGGAAACTGGGCTGCGGCAGCACGCGCAGGAAGGCCGCGCCAAGGCTCTGCTTGCAGCTCCTGCTGCTTCAGGAAAGCCATAGAGCCTGAGATCATTGACATCTGGTAGACCTGGCTTAGCTGTCTCCCTGCTTGGTGTTCTCTAAAGCCAGTCAAAGCCTAAAGGACCCAGAAAAGAGATACGCAAGCCTAGCAGCGGAGGATGCCCTCCATGTTTTGCTTCCAATTGATGGGCCATGGACTTTGATCTATGTAGTCCTCTCCTTTCATCTGGTAGTCGTAGGAGCCAAAGATTGCTGAAAGCTGACGGAACCTCAATTCCGCTACGCTCAAGACCATCGCTTTGGTTCCTCTCAATGAATGGTGTGAACTGGCAAGTCTATTTCTTAGGCACCCAAAGAAACTCTTGTCATGTGTGAGGCTTTGAGGCTTGGAAAGAAACCAGAAAAGCTCGAAACCCGTTGGCGCCTTGTTGCTAACGTGGGCAATTGCAGCTGCTCACAGCACTGGGCCGCCAGCGCCAGCGCCGACATCACCGCGGTGGCACAGCCGAAGGCCACCTCGGTGCCCGCCGAAGCCGTGGTCGCCAAAAGCTCCGCCAGGCCACGCAGCGCCACAGGGAAGTGATGGTTATTGAAGTGGCCGACCACTTCGCTGAGGGAACCGTGGAATTGCACCCAGCGCCTTAAATGTGTCAACATGAACCCTACGTACATGGTACTAAACTGGCATCTCGATGATTTTTTCTGTTTGTGGATCCCCAAACCCGGTGCTGCCTCTTGGGAATGAGAACTCAAAACCAAATCACGTCGCCTTCCATCGCCTTCAAATCAGTGCTCTGCCACAGCTGCTAAGGTGCTCTTCTCCACAAAAGTCCAAGCCAATCCACTGGCGCAAACCCGCCGGAAGCTGGGATTCCGCCACTGGGGGACCCTGGCTCTGTACCCTGGGCCCAGATGAGGGTCACTGACTCGAAGACGTGTGAAATATGCGCTGGAAAGGCCACCGAAGCATCACTTGAAGGAGTACTTTAAAAAAATATATATATATATAATACTGAAAAACTGCGGAATGGCTCAGGCAAAACGGACTTTCGCTCGAAGCGGACTCAAGGGCCCTGTGGCCAGTGAAGGTTAAACGGCGGCGGAGGCGACAGTCGGATCAGGGCTCATGAGCGTGTCTCTCGTTTCACATCCTTCAGGGGGTGCCTCATGATCCGGCTGTTTCCTCAGGGCGAACTTTGCCCTCGCCATGGTCTTGCGCAGCAGCGCTGAATTTCCAAGTCTCTTCGTCAGCGGGTCTGCAATCATGATGTAGAAGCAAGGATCAAAGATGCTCTCACTGTAGCCCAGGGAGATCAGCAATCGACGCACAGTCTTGCGCCAAACAGCTGGCGCGTTCACCAAACCATAGACAGCCGTGAGCACCTTGATGATGGCACTCTGAGGATAGCCAGGGGTGCCAGTCGGAGGCATGGTGGCAAACAAAGGTCCTTGCGACCTCTCATGAGGATCTGACTGTCCAAAGGCGCTGCTGACATCCATAATGCGCAGTCGAAAGTTCATGGAGGCCAGCACCTGCAAACAAAGCATCACAGTTGTAGGGGAAGGTGTAGGTGCGTAGCGCTCCAACTCCAAGGCGTCAGGATCTTTATGCCCAAGCAGCAGCCAACGAGCTTTGGCTTTCCAGCTTTCACCAACATCACCTGTCTTCTTGATGATGAGGAACTGCTCTCAGATCTGGTCACATTCTTTCTCATCCACCACGATCTCATTGGAGTTGATGAGGTTCTGGATCTCGAACAGTTTGGCATCGTTGAACATCTTCTTCTCATGCTCAGGCAGCTTTCGCTCATCTAGCTCTTCTCCACTCTGCTTGGTCAAGTAGGTGATGGGCTTGGCCAAGTCGTGCAGGAAGTAGAAAACAACAGCCTTCTCAACCTTGTTGAATAGGTTCAAGTCGCGTGCGTTGGCTGCAATGGTAGTCAGACTTGTTTCCCCATTCAGTCTTTTCATCCGCACGCCACATGGGAAAGAGCTTGCTCTTTGTAGCTGCCCGTGGATTCTGAGCAGGTTCATATAGGCTTCGTTTGAGGCTTTCATCAATGAGTCGAGCGTCTTCTGGAGGTTAACATCACGACTCTTCTTGTTGGGAGGTTCGGAGGTCTCCACCGTTGGCCATGGCTTTCCAAGATCAGGATGTCCAGGTCGCCGGCGGTAGATCAAGGTCGTCTCAATGGACCGGACTTCAGGAAGCTTCTTGTGCACCTTGTGGATGGTCATCTCAGGTGTCACTTCTTCATCAGCCACGACATTGTTGGTGTCCAAGTCAACGGTGATTTGCCTGAACACAACGCCCCAAAGAGGACCTTGGCTGTTGCTTCCTCTGCAGCGGTTGGCTTCGACATCATATCTTGTCCGTTGGCGAAGATCACCAGCTTCTCCACGGTCAACGTCTCCAGTGTCCTTGGATTTCTGGTTCCCCAAGGTTGCCTTCCAAAGCTCATCAGCATCATTCATTGGCTTGGAGGCAGAAGACGATGAGTGGATGGTGTCTCAGTGGTTGATCTTGTAGGTTCCACAGCTGCAGGAGCCGTAGGTTGTGGCTTGGCAGGTTGTGAGGTAGGCAGAGTTTCCCGCATCGGTGGAGTCGGCCTGGAAGGATGCAATGATGTAGTCCCCTTCTTGCCGGCGCGCTCCTCAATCACAATCGGCGGTTGGTCATCATCATCAACTGTTACGACAGGTCCTTTAGGTGGAGTCCTTGAACGCTCACGTCGCAAAGCTGAAGGTGCTGGAGTGCTAGGAGCTGGACCAGGTGTAGATGGCGCAGGCAAAGGTGTCTGCGGCGCTGCTGAAGGATTCGGATTTCTGGATCCTTCAAAGGTTACTCGAGGCGTCGGCGGGACTCGCCTGAAGATCTGGGATTCTTCAACTACAGGGTGTCCATCTTCGTTGACTTCAGGTTCACTTCACCCTCTTTGGACACATCAATGTAGCCCAGCTTTTCACTATCAAACCTCAATCTCTCCTTTGCCTTCAAGAGCTCTCGCGGGACCGATTCTAGCCCCTGCTTGTCCATGTTGCTCGTCTTGAAAATCTGGCTCTTGTTGCATTTCCACAATTCACTTCTGCGCGTCACCCACACGGTGTCGCCCTTCTGGAGGACAACCTAGCATGGTCCGACCTCTGCTTGATAGCCCCTCTTGCCCTGTCTCCAAACATAAACTGGTTCACCTTCTTCAAAATGAAGTTCCTCCCGGGCTCGTCGGGGTCTGGCGCGGATAGCGCAATTCAATCGGTCACGGCCATCAATTTCAACCAAGGCCCGTCGCGCAGCAAGTCGGATGGCTTTGGACCTTTTCCAGCTTCATAACCTGCTTGCCATCGCTGAGCAATTCCATAGCCAGACTTGGCTGTCGACCAAATACCCTCTGGGCAGGTGAGTAGCCCGATCGATTGGTGAGGGTCTGTATACAGCCCAGCTGCATTCATGAACAATGTCCCGGACTTCTTGAAGATCAGCAGGTTGATGAAGTTCTCTGGTCTTGTAGTAGAGCTCTTTGAAAAGTCCACCACGTCGTTCACATACACCATTTTGATATGGCGCATTGCGGTCAATTAGGATCGGCTGCACTCCATGGTTCTCCAGGCCATTAATGAAGTGGCCTGCAAATTCAAATTCTTGATCAAGGATCATAAAGGAAGGTGCACCAAAAACACGCTACCAACATTGCAGAAATGTAGACCAAACCAAGGCAGAGGATCTGCGGTTGGCGTGCACCAAGGAAAAGGTGGAGTACAGTGTTCCAACACACGTGCATTCAGGATGGGATGCTCTTCAAGAGGTGAGGCTCCAGCCACAAACAGGAGGTCAATGCCAATGACCACGTTGAAGTCATAGCAGCGAGGAGTTGACGCTGGCAGTCGCGTCGGTTGTCTTGTCTCCTTCACGCAGCCCGCACGTTCGAACTCCTTGAGGATATAGTCAATGACATCATTGCGGGCGCCAGCTGCTTTCAAGAGCCTGACAAACTCTTTCACCCTCGGGCGTCCCAAGTTCACGTGTGCACGGAGCACCATCATCTTCTCATTGTGCGAGATCTTGCTCTTTGGTGCGTCTTCTGCAAAAACATGTTGAGGAAGTGCTTGACGTTGATAGCAGCACACCACAAAAGCGTAGTTGGCTTCCAGCGAAGGTGGCTTACCACTTCGCGCGCGTTCAAGCTCAAGCCATTTGCCATCATATGGGTTCTTGCACCACGTCCAGCGAAGGTGACGGTGTCCAGGAAAATGTGGCGGAATCTTTGTGGGCTTGTGCATCACGAGCACTGCCATTCCATGAAAGTCACGCCAATGAAAAGGCTGGCGTCCAAGTTCATCACATCACTGCTCCAAGTCACCAAGGTCAGGCAATTTGGATGGACGGCCGGCCTTGTTGTTGATCAAGCCATTCTTGTGGAAGACCGTCAATAATAGCCTTGACCAGTGCTAGAGGGTATGTCTGAGCTTCACGAGGAAGGCCACTTTCAAGTCGTTGATGTGGTTCATTGCAACGGCATAGGCGTTGAAGTTCTGCAGCTGTCTGGCCACAGGTGCCTGCAAACAGTGTTGCCTTGCGATTCAGCCTTTCTCGCGCGCGCAGTCCAAATCTGCACAAGTGGCTCTTGACAAGGATCACCTCGTCGTGGGCGAGGTAGTGTTGAACCTTTGGAAGCATCCGTCAGGATGTTCATGTAGTCCACGTCCTCGTCGTTGTAGTTGATCTTCCAAGAGGTCCACGCTGAAGTCAACATGAGCCACTCCTTCATCCCATTCATCAGCAAGTCTCTCCGGATAGGCTCTGAGGTTCTCAAAAAGGTGAAAATTTTGTGCACGGAGGAGATGCGATAAGCAGCTTTGGTCTTCGCTCTGCCAACAACTTGCGGATATAGCCCTTGCTGTGCTGTTGGTTCAAATCATAGCCAGTGGTCAAGTCAAATGAAAGCTCTGCTTTGAGACCACGCGCAGCAGCAGATTGGCAAATTCGCGGAGGGCTGTAGACCTCAACCACGTCATCATTTACAGAGGAGCCATAGATCTCCGCGATGTCGTCGGTCTCCTCTGCCCATTGTGCACAATAGGCAGCAAGATCACCGAGCTGCTTGCTCAAGGAAGTTGAAAGCTCTCTCTTGTCAGTCTTGGACAAGGCGACCTCACTTTCGAATTCAGCTTCATTCAGGTAGTCCACAAAGTCCTGGTCGAACTCGTAGAGCGCCACATGGTCCACCTTGTCAGGGCCCAAGTAGTAGTCTTCACTTGGTGTCTCAGTGACGCTGACAGCGTTCCAAGGCTCATCTTCGCACTGTGTCAAAATGACACGTCGGCTAATGGTCGGCCTTGTCGAGACGGTTGCAATGCCCTGAACATGATCACCATGTCATCCATGTTGCATGGCTACATAGGTGGAATTGAAGTTCACCTTGAGGGACTCGAGCAAGTTCACGCAGGTCTCTCCAAAGTCATAGCGCTTACCCATAGAGCTCAACCAGAAGGCTGAAGCAGACGAAGGTTCAAGTTCGTCTGGGAGTAAAGCAGGGGGATCTCGAACATGTACATCGCCATGTTGCACTGGTCTCCCCTGCATTGAACTTCTGCGTTGCTCTCCGGGTCGTCCATGGGTACCCCGATGGGTTGCATTGGCATCTTCTGGCATTGAGGGCATAGCAAGACTCCCAGCGCTGGTCTCGTCTTGCCCGTTGTTGCCATGGTCTATCATAGCCTCGACTCATGCGAGACTGCTGCAGCATGCGGCGGTGCTCCAAGTAGCTGCCTTTTCCACCACCAAAGCCTTGCCCATAGGTTCTGGCTGAACCTTTGCCTTTGCCCTTTTCGCCTTTGCCCTTGCCCTTCTGGAAGGCAAGTCGATCGCGGGTCTCGAGGAGGATCTCTTCGATGTTGTTGCCGATGGTGTCCAAAGCTTCAGTCTCATCCATCACCATGGGCAACTCCTGATGAAACACCATCTGCGCTTCCCAGGAATCATTCAAGCGCGCGAGGTCTGCGAAGAGGTCGTCCTCCTCATAGTTGTCACTGCCAGGCATGGCATAAGCTTCAAACTCATCTCCATTCTCCCAAGGCTCATCTTCAAAGCCTTCTTCATCCCAAAAGGTCGCACTTCTCCAGCGGCGGGGCGCATGTCCATGACCATGTTGATCACCTTGGTCATCAAGCTTATCACCAAAGACCTTTTGGATGGCAATCTCAATCTCCTTGTAATCGATGGAACCGTTCGCGACAATTTTGAGGCGCTGCCGTTGTCCTGAGTGAATGAGCCTTGCCTCAGGATCAAATGTCCAAGCAAATGACGGCCGGCTGCCGTATCCAGCAAATCCAAGCCCGCTTCTTGAGCTTGGCAAAGGCAGCTTTCTTTCCAGTCAGGATCGAGGTCATGCTGGTTCCTCGATCTCGACGTCCTTTGAAGATGGCATCATCGAAGGCCTGCTCAAGGCTTTGATCTCGAAGGTATTCGAGAGCTTCTTCGATGATCTTCACGATCGTGCGGTGACCATCATCCGCACAGATCTCATCCACCGTTTGGTGGCCGAGCAATGCGCTGCGCTTTGAGCCGGGCGGCACGGAGTCGATGCGCTTGCCAATGAGGTTGGCGGGAATCCTGGCTTCGGCTTCAACCATCCACAAACGAAGCTCGTGATGGTAGTCTTTGTAGTTTTTCTCAGGAAGCTCTCCTCCCCAAACAGGTGCAGGGTCCATGCGATAGTCGACATGACGACGTTCTGAGGGCTGAGCTTTTTCACTTGCCGCCTTAGCCATGCCAGTTGCCTTTGGGCTACTTCTTCTTGAAGTCCTCTTCCATGGATCCTCATCCGCGAAAGGATCAGGCAGCTCAGGTAGGTCAGGTAGTCCAACATCATGTAGCGGAAGGCCTTCAGAAGGTCGTTCATGTTCATGACCAGCGTCTGGCGTAGTCGCCCGCGCAGGAGCCGCAGCAGCCGCTCGCTGAGGAGGTAGCCGGAGGTGTCGACGATGTAGTCTGGCCTGTCCAGGTCCGCGGTGGTCGCGGCTGGGCCATTGGCAGCCCAAACTTCTACCAAGGGAGGTAGGCCAAGAAGAAGATCACCTTGAAGGTGATGAGGTCGTATACCTGAAGAAAGGAAGAAATCCTGAGTCCGGTTGACTCGTCCACAGGCAAACTTGTAGCCGAAGGTGAAGAGGGCCTTCGCAAAGAGGTCAAAGAAGCCTTCACAGGTGCCGGGGCGTCCCCGGCTGGAAGGAGTCAACCGGAGCCAGGATCGTCACCCTGGCTCCGCTACCACTGAAGAACTGCGGAATGGCGCAGGCAAAACGGACTTTCGCTCGAAGCGGACTCAAGGGCCCTGTGGCCAGTGAAGGTTAAACGGCGGCGGAGGCGACAGTCGGATCAGGGCTCATGAGCGTGTCTCTCGTTTCACAAGCATTATTTTGAGTTAGTAGTAGCAATGGCCTCCAACCTACTAGCGATGGCCTCCAATCTGGCCAACCTAAGAGAAATTTCTGGCTTGATTTTGTTGCTTTGTTTGAAAGGCCAACAAGTCTGTAGTTGGAAAGAAGAGGCTGCTCCAGGTTGCGAAGCATTATGGACTGGTTTTTGCTTTTGAGGCACAGTATACTAAAATCCGCCGACCCCGGCCTATAGCCAAAGCCTAGGCGGGGAGGCGCCTGGGACACCGCAGGGTGAAGCAGTTGGCCAAGCCTAGCAGAACCCTTCCAAGCACTTCCAAAGGCCTGTCCGAGGCCTCGCCAGCTGGCAGGCCTGCTGCGGCCTCTC
>CAXAMN010028805.1:1234019-1247063 GCA_963970005.1 Durusdinium trenchii
CCCCCGCAAACAGCCGCCAGTCTATTAGCACAGCCAGAACAGAGGCATTGCTACTATGCTTCTTGCTGCCTGTTGCTAGTGGTTTTTTCTGATCTTGTGATGCTTCTGGGTCTTCTTCTTAGTGCTGCTGCTGTGATTGCTGTTGTTGGTGTATATCCTGGGGTCGCAGGGCACAACCTTGGCATTGGCATCTCCACCTTTGTGGGCTTTAGCGCAGGCCACAGCTAGCCTGTCCGAGGCCACGCAGCCTTGGCATGGCCTGAACTGCCACATACGATGCTAACCGCCGAGGCCACCCTCTTCTTTTCTAGGCTTCCGAAGCGACGGCCCCCCTCAAACGTTTCTCGGCGCCTCGCAGGGTGCAACCTTGGCATTGGCATCTCCACCTTTGTGGGCTTTAGCACAGGCCACAGCTAGCCTGTCCGAGGCCACGCAGCCTTGGCGTGGCCTGGGCTGCCACGTACGGTGCTAGCAGCCGAGGCCAGCCTCTTCTTTTCTAGGCTTCCGAAGGCGACGGCCCCCGTCAGACGCTTCTCGGCGCCTCGCAGAGTGCAACCTTATTGGCATTGGCATCTCCACCTTTGTGGGCTTTAGCACAGGCCACAGTTAGCCTGTCCGAGGCCACGCCTAAGGCTAGAACACCCATCTTCTTTCCGCAGACGGGCAACCACCGGAACGACACTAACGCCTTCAGTTACACATGCTACACTCCTCTTGAAAAGGGGTCGGCGGCACCCGGGCGAAGCCCTTACAATTTGCATAGCAGTAGACTTCAGGACCTCCAATTTCGTTCCCAGGCTCCTGGGGAGGACAAGCAAAGCCCAAAACCACCATCGTCGCCCGCAGCGCGCCATAGCAAGCAAAATCACATCTGTCTAGTTGTTTGTTCCAAAGGGCTGCCATGGGCCGTGCTACCCTTACAAAAAGAGCTTCAGCTTCCACTACATCGACTCTCCAACACTTAGACTTGCAGGGAATGTGGCTTGATCCCTCTCCTTTCAATCGCTTTGCTCCAAAGAGCAATGATGGCACCTTGCTTCTAGTTACTAAATTTACTAAGAAGCTTCAAAGACATACTAGAAAGTTTTTTGTTACAGGTGAAAACGATTCTCAAGGAATGATATCTTCAGTCAGCCCTTTCCGATGGCCGTTATCTCGTTTGAGTGCGCTTTCAGCTAGGCAATCGAAGAGGATTGTACTGACTCGTCCTTTCTTGCCAAATGTCACACTTCCTCCACCTTAAGCCAAAAAGAAACCCGGTTTGAGTAAAAGTCAAAACTGCCCGAGTAAATCGGCAAATGATGGCACACGTTGTGTCTGCACACACTTCGAGCACAAGCTCATATTCTGGATCAGTCATTGCAGGTGATCCTCTGAATTGTGCCCTTTCAGGCCGAGGCCGGAGATTTCACTGGCCACTCCTGGAGCTCCGCAAAGTCAGCAAAGCGAAGTCGGTTGCATCATGGAGAGACCCCACGTTCCGAAAGAAGAAAACCGACCAAAAGAATCATCAATCCCTCAGACCGGCCAAAGCTTTTACCGACCAATTATGCAATTCACACAACCTGACATCAATGTTGCTATGTCTCCCACTCCACTCACAGACATAGCTCTGCGCGCTTGCGCAAGTGACTTCTCCCAGCACTCCTGAATGGACCCTGGACGAATCTTTTGACCAGGGATCAGTAGTGTGGTAGGGCGTTTCAGCGATCCATTCCCTGAATCTTTACAACCTCGACAGGCGTGTCCGACAGAGTCTAACAGAATCCCAACGACTCTTTGGAAGTGTGGGAAATCGACTCATCTTCAGCTTCGGGATTGCTCAAGCTTTGTTCCAAGCACAAGCAGACTTTGATCCGTTTGTTCTTAGGTGTTCTGATTTTGGCCGTGGCCCCAAAGCGGCCTTGAACTTGATGTTTGAAGTCAAGGCAAAATCCACAAGCATACATTGTTACATCGTTGCTGCACCGCCAAGGCGCGTATCTGGTGCAAATGCCATTCCCCATGGCCATTTGAGCTGGCATGGACCATGTTTGGAATCGTTGAAGCCTTTGATCGGCGATAAGGAAAAGAAAATGCTGAAGTTTCGCCTCAGTGACTCAGAGTTGTGAAAAATGATGCTTGACAAATTTGGATGGGTTTGGCTGAAGCAGAAGCTCGCTAGATTGCCAGATCATCCTGCCACACATCTTTGCTGTATGGAAAGCTCAGCTGATCAGGCAGTGTCTGATCTACAAACGTGCAACTCCCTATTACTGATGCCAGCGTAGAATTCACAAGGCGGTGCAAAGCCTATGAGGCAAAAACGGCTCACCCTCCGCAGGGACTTCAAATACTTGACCGAAGTGTTTCAGGCTGCAAACATCACCCTCAAAAGTGAGAGATCAACAAACCTCCAGTGTTAAGCACAACAATCTATCTTGAGTCCCTCCGGAGCGTTCTTTCTGTACAAACTGCTTGGGCGGAGCAGAATTCCTTTAGCTGGAGCCAAGATATCGCGCGTCGACTCGTTGACTGCGCGGAAGCAGTAGTTTGGGTTGCAGGTTGCAGTGGTCTGCAGAAATACCAACCAAACAAGAATAACAAGCCCGCACTGGTCTCCGCCTGAGGTCTGCAGACGACAGGTTTCTGGTGACCTGAGATGATGCGAACTGGCTCAACTTGCAGCTCTTGAACTTGAGACAGCCAATGATATCTGGTGTTGCATTCAGATGATCATCTTATCACTTGCAAATTTGTTCAGTGATCAAAGTGTTTCAGCAGTCTCTTCCACCAGGGACCAGGACAGCTGCTGTGCGTCGACAGCCAACCACCGACAAAGCCTTCCGCTCAGCACCTCAGAAGACCAAGCTATGCTGTGAAGACCACAGGTTACTGTTGTTCTCTTGAGTTCAGAATTGCAGAAGGCAATGAAGGTGTTCGCTCTTGTAGTTATATAATTATGCTAGAAGATGGATCATGCTGGAAGAGATTGAAATGACTTCAAATGAACAAGTGTTCCTCGTAGGCTACAACTGAAGAGACACATGCACCATGTTGTGATACTTCAAGCTCCTGCATCATTGATGTCCTGAAACACCGGACAACGGCCTTATTCAACTTCAGCCCAAACGCCGAGCCGTCCCACAATGGAGTACAGTACAGTCAAACCAATTCCGACGGTCAAACCACTTGACACATTCCGACGTGACGGAATCTGCTCCGTTTCGCTCCACCGACTTTCACTTTCGCTCTACGGATGCCACCTTTGGGAACTTGCTTCAGAGGTGGCCACCTGTGTTGGCTGCAGACTGCGTGGCAATCATGCGGTGACGACGAAAAGAAAAAAACTGCGATTGTTTCACTTCGTTTTTCTGACCAGAGGGTTCTTTGGCAATGCAATGCGGATGGAGGAACGGAGGATACCCACTTGTGGGCGTTAAAACCAGGCATCTAGCCAAAGTGCTTCAAGCCCTCGTTCATTCGCACTGCATTCATCGTCTGCCCATCTCAGCACCCCGCTTGTTCTTTTCTGCCTGGAATTCCAGTGAATATCTGAGCATCACCGTCGCTTCCCTGTCACCCATCCCCATCGTCTGATTTATGCAGACTTTCGTTGTTTTCCAGCTGAATCAGAACTTGGCACAACTTCTTCAATGCCGATTGTGGCAGAACACCCTGAAGGTGTGTGTGTGTGTGTGTGTTCCACCAAAAGCATGTACAAAGCATCTGATTTCATTGCATCTCTTTTTCACTTTGTCTCACGATTGTTCTGGACTGCTCATGCTGCAAGTCACCTCACAGGGCTGCTCTGGGGTCAGGGACTTGCACAAGACCTGCCAGGCAAAGGTCTGTATTTTTGAACATGTGCATTTGTCTTGCTATGTTCATCCCTGCCAAGCACCATAGTAGGAAACTCTCATCTGTCTGACAGCTCAGAAGCATCTCCCAAGATCCTGCTTTGCACAGTTGGACATCGATGATATTTTCACAAATGGAATGTGTTGCTTCCGTTTGGCTTCAGACTGTACCTGCACAGTCTTGGATCTCTCCATCTGCTCTGGTGCCTCAGAGCAAGTCTTGAATCGTGCGATTGGCGCCCCCAGCGGCCGCGTCGAAGCGAAACGGAACCGAGACGAAAGGCGTTTTGCTGGGCTTTGTCCCACAAGTTCGTCTGCAACTGCAAAGTCTGAAAGACGAAGTGTTGAACACCCCGTTGAGAAACCGTCACCTGCGATTCCTCCCTCGCTCTCCCTCGCTCTCCTGCGTTTTGAGCCGCGGCAATGTCACCATCCACCTTGAGTGCCCAATGACAATGAGATTCCAACCCAAGCATGCAACACTCAAATATCAAACAAAAAGTGTTCCTCCCCATCCCTTCCAAAATGAGAGGACCAAATAACCCACATGTGTAGCTTCTGTGTTCAGAACAAGTGGAGGGAAAATGGAAGTAAAAGGAATGATAGGGGATCAGTGTTAAGTGTATGCGGATGATGGAAGAGAGCAAGAGGCATGGCAAGATGCAGAAAGGAAAAGGCGCCTGCCATGGGCACTCCGTGACTCGGACGACAGGCGCCGCACTCACCAGGTCATGAAGTTTTTGCGGAAAGCTGATCCATTCTAATCTAGTCTAAGTGGCTTCTGTGTTGACTGTGAAAAACCTGTCAATACATTATTGGCCCCAAACCCTGATGCCCTGATGGTCTTTGAGCCAAGATCTGATAGATGCACCTTTTCGCTCATTTGCCTTTTACTATATATATATATATACCTATTCTTTCGGATGTCAACGAACCAGGCGGTCCATCATTCCCACGACATCATTTTGCGAGATATTCGTGGCTATCTTGAGTGTCTGCAGAAAGTTACCAAAATAGACTGTGGAACAGACTCAAATCATTCGGCAAGGGACTTTTGCAGATCGATGAAAAGGGAAAATACACTAAGAACATTGCTGAGAGGCTGCTTCATCGACTGAGACGAAAAAACGCCTCTGCCAAACGTGGCTCTGGTCTGGCAAAGTGCAGAGACTGCCATGAAGCTCCCAGGCATCAACGGTCAGGCATGAACCAAACTTGAAATCTTCTCCCTGCAGGTGCACTGTAGTGTATGCCGATGATCCAAATGCAGGGTTTCCCTGCTCCCTGGCTTCAAAGCAGGACTCTTGAGAAGATTAATTGCTGCATCTACAAAGCATCGCAACTGCTTGCACATTGACACTACCAGATTCTGAGAAACAATGACAATTGCCTCAACATGCGACAGCATGGTACATGGTTTGGGTGAACCTCACTCTAGCCTCAACATTTCATTCAGGCAGTGCCTTTGACCCACCTTCGACTCTTGAACCATCAAAGGTGCCGAATTAGATGAATTGCGAAAATAACAATCTATATAAACACCTGGATGAGCTACTGGAAATTCTGGAGGGGAGTGATAAACGGGCGCAAGTAGTTCATCGAAGCATAAGTTAAAGTTGTTATGTAGAGTCAGCTGAAACAAGAAGCTTAGATTCTTGTATCAACGGTTGCAATATTCCCCTTCACTGAAAATGAGAAGGCTCAGCGATCAGCCAATCTGCTTTCGCGCAGTGAGGCGCTTTCGCGGGGCACCCTGGGCAACAATGCGTGCATTCCAAAATTTGTGCAGCTTGATTGAATTTTTTCCACAATGTCATTTGCACTCCCAATCATCCTGCATAGAATCGAATGAGTCAGTACAAAGGCAAAACAGTGATGCGGAATGGAATCAAAGGTCTCAGAAAATAAAACATTCTAGCCTGGTGTTTTTACTCAACTCCTACATCTCACATGACTCACATTACGCATGACCAGCCATCCTGCTGTTCAACGGGAACACCAACTCCCACAGCCAGGCCTCGACCATCCGAGCGGAGTCCTTAATAACTTGGCAGTCTTGCATGTTGGCAAACTTCAAATCCCTGTTGGTGAGATACAAACAGCAAAACCCTGCTGCTTTCAGGACAAATATATCATCAACCCTGACTGCCCATGTGCCCTGCCAAACATCTGGTCAGGTCCATTTTGCCCCCCCTCCCAAATCCAAGCAAATACCGTCCTCCGCCTCAGCTGCTCGCTCTCGGGCGATCAGCCGCTCCTGGGCATCTTTTTTATTCGTTGCTGCCCAGCGAGCATTCACGAGAAAATCGAACGGAAAATGAGTGATGTTGTTATCATTCTGTTGCTGTTGTGAATCTTGGAAACTCAGGTCTTTTCTTCGGCATCGTCATCGTCGTGCGGAAGATTATGAATCATGGTGTTTCTACCCACACCCCACACAGTCGGGAACTGCACCCTGAACTGATTGCAGTTTTCCACACGCCAGCCTAAGTAAAAACCTAAGAAGCTAGGGCAAGGTGTAAGTAAGGTGGTCTAACCATGACGTGCAAGTCTTAAAGCTCAAAAAGGTTCAGGGCTTCAAACAAATGCCAAGATCCGAAGGCTCCATCGACGAGCGCATGACAGCAAAGCTCATTAGCACTTTACTGCACCCGAGACCTCACCAAACCTGAAACAGCGTCCAAAGACTCTAGAAGGGGAGCGTGGTTACGAAGCATCACAATTTGCAGGTACGCCAGGTTGATCAGTTGATCAGACCTGGCTTCCACCATCACGCATAGCTTCGTTGGCATGCGTTTGCGTGATGGCCGCATGCCCCGTGCATGGTAGAAAACGTAGAGAACACCAAAAGGTGATCTTTGACTTCCAAGGTGTTAGTGTTCACACACCAACACCAAAAACACACACTCATGGATATGCGTACTGACTTGACAGCGGTGCCACACGCCGGCCTAGGGTTCCATTTCCTAAGAGTACCAGTAGGAAACCATCGAATCCTGGAGGTCTTAAAAGGAAAGGTGGCCCAAAGCGCAAGATCGAGGTCGGCGGGCAAGTCGACACGACGACGTGTCGTGCATGTCTGCAGTTTGAGGTTCTTGGCTTAGCCTCATGCCATTCAGAAAGAAAGGAAAATCGCAGGTACGTCGGAGTGGCCAACTCCGATATCACCAGATCAAGTGGGCGTCTTCGTTGGTAGCGGTCCCACATGATCTGCCGCTACCCCCTGCTAAAATCCAAAAGGATCCCTATGATTCCAAGGGTTACACACACACGCCCCCCCGAACGGAGGCATGTGTGACCTCCATCCTGCCCGGAAAGGAGGTAGGCACATGCGCACGCAAAAGGGACAGAAGAAAATGAGAAGGACAAGACAGACAAAGGTGTGTGTGGTTGCCGATGAAAAGGAACCAAGTGAAGAGGGACAACCGATGAGCCAAACCTCATTGTAACGAACCTGGGCCACCTGAACCTCGCAGTAAGTAAAGTACGCGTGCGTGTATGTGTACAAACTAAGGTCCGGACGAAAGTGCGCGCAAGAGAAAGAAAGGATGAGGATGAAGAGACATGAAGACAGAAAGACATGAAAGAAAAGAGGGAAAAAAAACGTCTGTGGGGGCCGATGAAAGGGGAACCAAATGAACGGGAACAAACCGATGACAAACCAAACCTCATTAGAAAAACCTGTTGCAGAAGTCTAGTTTGTTTGTAAACACGCCGCGCGCGAGGAAAGAGGGGGCAGGGGAGGAAGAAAAGAGAGGGAAAGAAAGAAGGAGACAAAGGTGCTCCCAGCTACGACACAAGCGTCCAGGGACACACCAAAAAGAAGGGCTCCCAGCTATGACGAAGGATCCAGGGACACCCAGGGAAGAGGGTGAAGAGAGGAAAGAGAGAAGGAAAGAAAGAGAGAGGGAGAGAAAGGGAGAGGAAAGGAAGGTGTTCCCAGCTACGAACAATCGTCCAGGGACACACCCAAGAAAGAGAGGGGTGATCCTGAGTATTGCATTCAGGAAAACCCCAGAAAGCAAAGAAAGAACGGGGGAGGGAAGGGGGAGAAGGGGGGCTAAGTGCTCGACAGGTTCCAATGAGCCTAAAACTGGCTTTGACCGCTCTGGTCACCTTGTGCCTTGCCGAAATGGCTGGCTGCTTTGACCGCTGTGGTCACGTAAGGGCATGAGCCAACTTGGTATTCCAAAGATGAGACAAAGATCATCGGACGTACGGCCTAGGCCACCTTCGCCCGCTGTGGGCACTTACGTTTCCAGAGCAAGGGAAACAGCGACGTACACCCGTTCGACGGGTCCACGGGAGGCACTCTGCGGGCTCATCCCGGGTTGGCACGAAGCCAAACACACTCATGGATATGCGTACTGACTTGACAGCGGTGCCACACGCCGGCCTAGGGTTCCATTTCCTAAGAGTACCAGTAGGAAACCATCGAATCCTGGAGGTCTTAAAAGGAAAGGTGGCCCAAAGCGCAAGATCGAGGTCGGCGGGCAGGTCGACATGACGACGTGTCGTGCATGTCTGCAGTTTGAGGTTCTTGGCTTAGCCTCATGCCATTCAGAAAGAAAGGAAAATCGCAGGTACGTCGGAGTGGCCAACTCCGATATCACCAGATCAAGTGGGCGTCTTCGTTGGTAGCGGTCCCAAATGATCTGCCGCTACCCCCTGCTAAAATCCAAAAGGATCCCTATGATTCCAAGGGTTACACACACACACAGATCGTCAACTGTTCTGTAACCACCACACTCTATGCATACTATGATGAGATCGAATGAAACACAAATTCCTGCCTCCCGCTCTACGAGCAAGGCTTCCTGCTCTTTAAACTGCCGAAGGCATTCCGCCTGCAATGCTCAAAGCAGAGTTCCTTGACCAATCCAAGAAGAGCGATGAAAACCGAAACTGAAAGCAAACGTTTAACACAGTGCCCATATTTTGCAGCATTCTGCCTTGGCATGTCCGCTAATCCAAATCCCCAATGGCTAAATTCCAGCCTTGTGCTAACTTGGTCAAATCATGATGCTCAGTGGGAGCGGTGACTTGTGTGACTTCCAAACATCCGTGTAGCCGATCTCTTCCCAGAAGTTGCAGTGGTCGTAGTGATAATACTGGATCCTCCCAGAACCTTCCAGATTCCAATACGTACTCACACCACTGCTGTTGTAAGGGACAAAAAGTGACCGCCCTGACGCGAAGTCAATAATGCTCGCCGCATATAGTGTGGAGAAGTTCAGCTCCTTGTCGTTCACATAGCCAACTTGGGTACGAAGTGACATTCTCTTCGAAGCAGGGATTTGGTAAGCAATGTCTGATGCGTGGCACGTGGCTCCGTCTGGAGGTCCTTGGATACAAATCTTGTCCTTGTGCATCTGGCTGCTGTGTGGCTGCACCATAAACGTAGATAAATAAGCCTGCCCAAAGAGAGACAATGCTTGGGCAGCATAGCGAGCATAGCATGTCATCAAAGCATCCGTCGTGACAACTCCAGCCCGTTCAGCCCACGACATACGACTTGTATCTGGCGACCGCGCATAGTGGTCCTGGATCTTCAATGCACGGTCGTCAAACAGCACAGCCAGCACCTTTTCATACGAAAGACGGTTGTTGCCCATCCTCATCAGTAAAGTCGGAACAAAAGCCAGCGTCTCATTGGTTACTGTACTGATGATGGTCGGGACCCTATTGTGCAGCCCCCGCTCAATGGCAACTAGTGGGTTCATTGGAAGTGTTTCCGAATCAATGATGGGCAACCAAGCTAACACGTTTGCACATTCAGGGCAGGGTGCTGTGAAGTGTCTCAGGTACTCAGGTACAACGTCTACATCTCTCAGGGCTTTAGCAGGTCTATCTTGGAGACATGAGGTGATGTTCCCGGTGCAAAGCATGGCTTCTGCAACCAGTTGCACAAACTTTGTATTCTCTTCTCTGTTTCTGTAGTAGAGACCAACGGGGGAGTTGGCCATGGCACTCTGAAAAAGACCAGCAGATCCTGGTGCAGCGAGATGGCACATGACCGACATGGCACCTGCACTTTGTCCCATCAGGAGAACCTTCTGAGGATTCCCTCCGAAAGCTTCGATGTTCTGATGAACCCACTTCAACAGGAGCTGCTGGTCTCGAAATCCGACATTGGCCACCGTCCCATTCCACGAGAAAAATCCAAAGACACCCAGACGGTAATTGAAAGTCACCAGAATGGCTGGGTTGCTGGGATTCGTCACAAAACGATCACCCCAGAAGTTGGGATCTGAGCCACTATTTCGGAGGAAACCACCACCATGAATAAAGACCACCACTGGCAGTGGTTCCTGGAAAGCTTTAGGAACCCAAACGTTGGCGAAGAGACAATTCTCACTCTCTTCATACGATTCTGAAGGATCTTCATCGTGATGGCTGAAACCATGAATACAAGAGCTCCTGAAAGCAGTGCCATTCAGTGTCCCTGTCCAAGGCAACTTTGCTCTGGGGGCTTCAAATCGCCCTGGCTGCTCTGCATATGGGATCCCTTTGAAAGCCAGGAAATCACCATAGTCTCTTCCCAACACCTTGCCCAGAGGAGTTTGAACCTCTCGAGCCAAGGTGGGACATAACAGTCCCACCAGTAAAAGCCATGGAATCATTGCAGACATGCAACTAAGCATCTGCAACTGCATGCGCAGTAGCTAGAAATGTGTTCGAAGCTGATTGATTGAGTTCATGTCCATTCCACAGTTGATGCTGATTTTACAATTGTCAAATCTGCTGGTTTTTGTGCTCTTTGTAAAGCTTGAGAAACTAAATAGTTTTTACCCGGCAAGCTTCATTTCCCTCCCCTCCACCGAAGTCAAGACTTCACGCTACAGTGCATGCATCTTCCTTCAGAAAGCCTCAATCTCCCTCTTCCAAGACCTGCAGTAGAATACTCTTCTCTAATTCTAATGGCTCTGATCGGCTGGTGCCCCCACCCCAAGACAGGCAGATGGGTCTCCCCACCTTCTGCATCTTGAGCCGTTCCTCGCAACACACCAAGCGCCGTTCGCGCTCTGCCAGACGCTGATCCTCTTCCACCTCAACAGAAGACAAACAGGCTTAGAGTGACTGCTGAATTAAATACTTTTATATACTCACCTCTCCTCACTCCTCACCAGGAATATTTAAGAAAGCTGCCCGCACATTAGGCTCCTGCACAACACCCTCACCAAAGTTGTATTCTTGGTTCCCGTATGACAAAGGGCCACTCAAGGTCAAGGCTCAAAAAGTGTACGGAGTCACACTGGATCTGACTTACTTGTCAAACAAAAAACTGTCGATATGGACACCATCTGAGTATAGGGAGTACGTTCCCACCATTCGACGAAATCCATCAGGTGCCTGCATTTGTGCTTTCTCTTCAAGGATGGCCTCCGCAGAGTTTGTGCTTCTTTGTGCACATTGCAAAAGGAGCGCAGCCGCAAGCTTCTTTATGCGGGGTTGTACACACTTCGTTTGTACTGTCCATTACTAGGAAATTCAGTGCATCCTCTCAACGCCAGTAACAAGACCTTCACTTTCTTGAAAAGTCTGGCATGCTTTCAGAATGGCCTCTTTTGACTCTGTGTTTGCAAGGAAGGGAAAAAAAAAAAGCTTCTACAGCACATCGCTCGCTTAAGCTGATGCCAAAACAAGGCCTACTCAATTATTGTGTGATATATCTGGCTTTTTGCACCTCCTTTTCTTCGTCTCTGTGCCTTCCCTGCGGAAGCGCACTCGACGGCTCAGGTCTCTTTTGAGGAACAATATCCCTGCATTCGCTATGCCTTTCGAGTGTCAACCTGGGCTATCTGCGTAACTACAGAAGCCGTCGATCTGCACAAAGCTTAAGTCTGTTTCACTAGATGTGGTGTAGCCCTGCCTGATAGAGCTCACTCTCCGAATGCCTGGATCATAGATATCCAAGCATGCCAAACGCTTCGCCACTCTTTCCGGAGTGTGGCAATCATTTAGGACCGTACCTGGATTGACGCATGCCCTCTCGCAGGGTGCGCTCTGCATTGGTCACCTCCTCCTGACAGTTTCTGGGATCGGGTTGAATTTCTCCTAGTAACCGCTTCCAGCCTCACGCGCTGCAACGGCAGTCTCCCGCTCAAGTAGGCTTTGTTCCCGCTTGGTGGCTATGTGTGCTCGTTCGACCAGAGCCTGGATGCAATATGTGTCCGTTCTCATTTCACTGTCCACCCAGGCTACCAAGCTTAGAACATCTGAAAAGGTTCCTAAACCGTGAACATTGCACCTCTTCTCGCTGTGAGAATTGCCGTTCCAGCTCCTCCTCAATTGCATCCTGCAAAAGGACATTGGCTTAAATAGATTCAAAAGAGCAAGAGGGAATGTTCGCTTGTCATGTCTACTGACATCTAGACTTTAAAAAATGCAAACATACCTGGCAGCACCGTGATCGAGACAGCACCCTGGTGCATGTCTGTCACACGAACCAACAACGTCGCAGCCTTATTTGCAAGCTCTTCCGCTCGCTGATGTAGCTCTGCCTAAAAAGCAAAGGAAGAAGGCAACCAGCTCTAACTCTGCGTGTTGCAAAGCTCTTGCGCACTCTCCAAAAGAATAATTTGATGAGGATTGTCACACCAAGAACTGGTCATTGAAATGAAAAAGACTATATATCTCTCCTGCATTGAAGTTTCAGCCAGATTCAGCTGTTATGGAATAGCAAAGGATGCACCAGCAAAGACTGACTACATCTGACACTTGAGTCAACACTCCCTCCACTCTTTCAGAACATTCGTGCAACAGCATCACTCTTATGACTCCTATGACCCTGTTCCGATGGCCACGTCCGATTTCGGCTCGAACGTTCTCCAGCTGTCCACATGGTGTTCCCTGCCCTTCAATTGAGCTCCAACCTACTAGCAACGGCCTCCAACCTACTAGCACTGGCCTCCTACCTGGCGATGGCCTCCAGCCTACTGGCAAAGGCCTCCAAGCTACTAGCAATAGCCTCCAACGTACTAGCAATGGCCTCCAACCTACTATAGCAATGGCCTCCAACCTACTACCAACCTACTAGCGATGATCTCCAACCTACCAGCACCGGCAAACTACTAGCAACGGCCTCCAACCTACTAGCAACAGCCTCCAACCTACTAGCAAAGGCCTCCAACCTGCTGGCAATGGCCTCCAACCCACTAGCGATGGCCTCTAACCTACTGGCGATGACCTCCAACCACCAGCG
>CAXAMN010028805.1:1247073-1275258 GCA_963970005.1 Durusdinium trenchii
CCTCCAACCTACAAGCGTTGGCCTCCAACCTACAAGCGATGGCCTCCAACCTACTAGTGATGGCCTCCAACCTACTAGTGATGGCCTCCAACCCAAGCACATTTGTGGCCTGTTGGGCTGATAGCAGTCCACGCTGCTGTTGAAGCTCTCGCCTCCAACGGAACGTTCGTGCAAACGCTCCAAAGAGCTCCATGCTTTCACTGCATCAACTTCCGCTGAGCAAGTCTCAAAAACCATCTCTTGAAAGTGCGCCTCACAGCAACTAGCTCCTGCTCTTTCGAAGCCAGGGCCTGCGGTTTCAGAGAAGTCCAGTGACGATCAATGGTAGACCAACACACACTAGGGGTGATGTCCTCACTCAAGGTTTGGAGGGCATGAATCTCCACAAAGCGAAACCCCAGCCAGCAGCGGTTGGTTTTGTCCGTTACCAAGGGAGCACACAGCCCTGGGAGTTTTCCCTAACAGGCCAAAGCAAGACTGAAGGGACATCCCGTCACAATTGATTGAAGATCCAACTGTCAAAAAAACAAGAAGGGCAAAAAAGAACAGAAAAACACAAAAGCGGCAACTGCAAATCTTGTTGGTGATTCGATTTTTTACCAAGCAGCAAGAAAAGATCTACAGTAGCTCAGTAGTGACGCTTCTGTGAAGTTGATGCCTTCGCTGCCTTCATCAGATTCATCTGTCCCAGCCTGTCCCGGTCTGTCCAAGGTGCCTTGCGCTGGTCCTCAAGGCGGGCATCAGCTGCAGCCGCTGCACGGAATCGTTCTGCCAGGGCCTAGACAAAAAACACAAAACTATATACAAAGTCGCAGTACGAGATGCCCTGCAAGAGTAAGAGTGTTGTTCAAACATGTTGCGGAAGGAGTTGTTGATCCTCTGAAAGGCCCAGTTGTAACTGCGAATTTGGAGATCTGATGATCAAATGATCTCTCAAACCACGGCGAACAAACTTGTTGAGTTCTTCGAACAAACTGGTTGTGCGCCTCTTCCGCTGCCACACTTCGAAGCCTCACCTTTCCAGAAAGAACTAGACTTTGCCGCCATTACCAACTTCTCTTACGACTTAAAGTCCAATAAAAGAGTCTAGTCCAATGAGGAATTTAAAGGGCTAGACCGTGGCTACAGTGCAAAATCACCACTCTTCAACTGCAATAGAGGCAACTTGGCATCATCATCACTGGCATTCCAACAAGAAACCATCTGGACTTACGAGAAAAACCTGTGCTTTCAGTTGTACGTAAGTTGTACATACTTATTCAAATAACCTTCCACTTGAGACGATCGAGACAAGAGCAGCTCGAGAACCAAATTTAGCAGGTGATGTCTGTGTCATCCGTGACTGGTGACAAAAGTCAGGCCTTTTCGGCTTCCTCTAGTTTGACGGTCTGTAGTTTCAGCTGCTCGCGGAGTTGAACCATCTCCTACAGCTCAACATGTCAGCACTGTGACTTTCGTCGAGAAGGCAGTGAAAGCACCGAATGGATCAATTGGAAACGGAGAGATCAAAATGATCAAGATCACATCGAAATTCCCGAAATTTGCATCGCCTCTTGGGTTACACAGAAGTCTGTGGCTAAGCCACAGTCCTTGGAAAGCTGCGCTCTCTCTTGTGTGGAGGTCTCCAATTCCTGCGGAGAAAAATCTACATGAGCCTGACTAGCTTGCAGCATCGTTTGCATGCGGGGCATCCAGTTGTGCAAGTGTCATTCACTCAAGCCTGCAGTTGGGCATTCTGCTCTTCCTTCGCTTGTGCTGCCTTGGCATTGACTGTATTGGCCAAGTTGGCTGAGGAGATTGATTCGCTTCGCTTCTCAGCTGAGGAGATCGCTTGCAAGTGAAGCCTTCGCTGCCAGGAGCGCAAAGATTGCTCGAAGTCTGCTTGCTGCTGTGCCAGGGCCTGGTACGTAACACAACACAAACGCCAATCGCAACAACCTTGAAGTCCTGTGATTTGGAGCACAGCTACAACGAATCATGTGCCAAGCAAAGGAAGTCACACAACCTCCCAAACTAGCGTAAATCTAGCCTCTGTAGCCAGCAAAAACTATTCACAACTGGGAGCTCCAATCACAACATGAAGCAAAGCAAGAATCAAAGCCTGTCAAAGCATCCCGATTCAGGCACTTCGATAGGATGCTCCTTGGCCTAGACTCTTTCAGAAAGCTTCGCCCGTCCTCTGCCCTCTGAGTCTTGGCAACAGCTTCATGCATTTGCAATAGGTCCTGCATGCACTTGCAAGTCTTCACTGCAAGAAAAAAAATATACCCTGAAAAATCCCCAGCAACAGGATATAGTTTTCCAAACCAGCTTTGGTAGTTTCCATATCAGAAGTTGATAGTGACACCAGTTTCAGCATAGACATCCACATCCGTCCGTCCTCGATATGCTGTCGAACTTCCAGATCAGCCTGATACAAACAAGTTTCTAGACAACCTATGATGTGTCTCAAATTGGTTCAGTAATGTTTGGCTGCAAAAACTCTTCTACCCTCAGGCCTTGTCCACAACGCAAAGACCTTCTGATGCATTTTCTGCATTCGGGCCTCGTGTTCGCTCAGAACACTCTCTTGTCAGAGGGACTGATTTTTGTACAACTCGCATAAATAGGGCATATAGCTAAAGGCCCAATCAAGGAATCGTAGGCTATGCCGGCACACCACAAAAAGATCGACGTGTCAAATGACTTAAGTGTCGCCTTGTTAGGTGTTTGGTTCCTGAATGTTCCTGAACAATCAACAACATCTTTACTTGTTTGTCTTCAGAATGCAAGACGTGGTTCATTGCCCGCACAATGCCTTCTGCATGACTGCGCACTGATGTCAATATTCTGTTGACTACCTTCAAGGGAAATGCGTCTTCCAACTTAAATGCTGGTGGCGAAGGTTCAACAATCAAAAACATGCAATCTAAAACCTAGAAAGCAAAGTCTCCACACATCTCCTTTGTGACCCTACCAAATGGAACCTTCAACTCTTCAAAGTCTTGATTGGTTGGCAGCCAGCACCTCATCATGATGTCGAAGCAAAGCGCGACGCAGCTCATGCTGCGTGGCCATACTTCTAGTGCAATTGAATTCTTTTGTGCAAGTTGGACACGTGTCCTCTCGATTGGGTGCTTTGAAGAAATGCGTGTCGTGGTTGTGAAACGGAATGGACAATGGGTGGTTGAGCAGTTTTGCACAGTATCAATTCATCGCTATATGAACGTGACCCAAATATATTAAACCAACAACAATCCCATAGAGTTCATCCTCCAAATTGGTCTCAATTTGTTGACATTGAGTCCGCAATTTAATGTTTTGCTCTTTTGCTGAGACTTCGAGCCGTTCAACTTTAGTCGGGGTAATAATTTAGCCTCACAAGTGAGGTTGTGAAGAATGAGCATCACCATCGAACATTATCGTTGGAACCTTTTGACGTACCACAGCATTGTTTGCACCTCAAACAAACAGTTTTTGCAAACTGCAACTTTATTGACGGTAACACGTTCATGTCCATTTCTTGTGCAAGGCCATGAGAACTGCTGAGAATTATTCGCGATCCTCGTCAGGTTGGTGAATATTGAGTTCTCTAGCCTGGAACGCTTCCAGCATCCTGTACTTTTCTTAACCATTTGATGGACAATTCAAGTTGCACGTTCATCCCGCAAGGCCAACGAAGTTTCTCTGCTCTTCTGGCCTCTCAATCATGCCTCCATCTCTATCTACCATTGCATTTTGTTGATTTACTGTCTTCTCTGACGCGGTTTATTTGTTCGAGTCGTACGAGATAGACTAGTTGACTGGATAATTTCATATACTCTAAGACTGTTGTAAGTTTCTTTGCCTGTGAACTTGTGGGGTTATTCCTTATTTTGCTGAGACTATTCCTTAGTTTGCTGGGACTATTCCTTAGTTTGCTGGGATTATTCCTTATGTTGCTTGGGGTTATTCCTGATTTTTGGGGGACTATTTTCTATTTTGTTGTTTGCTGTTGGTGTTATTTCTTACTTTGCTGGGACAACGTATTGTTTTGCTGGGACTGCACCTTGATTTGCTGAGACTATTACTTGTTTTGCTGGGGCTATTCATTCCTTGTTTTGCTTGGGACGGTTCCTTGCTTTCCTGTTTTTTTCTTAAGCCAGGTTAAAATCTCCTGGGATTTGATTTGCCCAGAGCCTGCTGTGACTAAAGTCCATGGGGTTGTAGGCTTCGCTTCACTACAAATCCACATTAAGGATACACATAAACATGTAACATGAATCATTAATTAGTGTTTTGCGGATCTTTGAGTTTTCAAGTCGTTCTGTGTAGTGTCGTTTGACAGCTACCTCCACAACTGAACACTTTGAGAACGATGCGTGTGGTTTCGCACTCTCCCTTGAAGCTCGGTGAGCGTTGCTCCGGGCTCCACACCAGGCCATTCATCGCAACCATACACTGGAAAAAACTCTTCCATCAGCTCGTACAGCCTTCCAGTTTTCTCACTGTGCCTTCCCTGGTGTAATGGAACCAACTGGCTTCAAGGCCATCATGTTTTGCTGGCCCGAAGCGTTTCATTCGCAGCGTATTCCAATGATTAAATTTCATCACAGAAACTTCTGCTGGTGGAGGATGCCAAAACTCAGATCTGACCCTTCCATCTCTCCATCATCATCCGCAGCAGCCTCATTTGGTGGTTGTTCTGAATTAGGACCTGGCAGCCTCTCCACACATCTCTGGAACTTCAATCGTCTTTTTCACTGTCCAGCTGGATGGTGACAGTATTTCCTGAAAGACTTCGAACAGCTTTGGCCTCTGCTTTTCTCGATCAAAGAGTTTGAACAGAACGATCTACGCAGGATCACACAGCAGGACATTCAGAAATTGGCCATCACACAGCAGGACACTCAGAAGTTGGCCATCAAGACAGGGAAGATATTATTTGAACCAACTGAGATTCTTGACCTCCAATCACATGTCGATGATGATGATGATGATGCACATGCAATTCTCCTTCGAGCCAGAGAAAGTTGCTCCGGGACAAGACGCACTTCATCCACCGGAAAAACTCAAGGATTCAAGACGATTCCATTTGACCCAGCATGACCTCCTCAAGAAGCCATCCGAGGCTGGTCATTCTTGGAAGCCATTCAGAAGTGGGATCCAATGTGAGCATTGCAAGAGCTTTGTTGTTGATTTTTCTGGCAAGCCATGCACTGCTGCTCCGCTTGCAAAACAGCCAAAGCAAACCAGATGGAGATGATCCATGCCCTCATAGCAGCAGCCGGAGTTCAACATTTGAAACTCAACCAGGTGCTACATCTTGGTCAGGGCCAATGAGGATGCTTTCTCGAGGTTTGTGGGAGAGCCATGCTGCGGTCCGTTGCCGAGAGCATCCAACGCACACATCGAGAGGAAGCAACACGCCACCCACCACAAGATGTTCTGCCGAGCACAGGTCTTCCCCCACCGCAGTCTCTGGCCCTCTATTCCCTGCATACAAACTATTCCCATGCGAGACACTGAAAGTGTCGAGCTTAACGCATTCAAACATGCACAAAACTGTTCAAAAAACATTCCCACTGCAAAAGCTACAAAGACTTCTGTTCACAAAGTTTCAAAACATTGTACACTCCATGAGCTATGCTCTCCAAAGCTCTCAAAACACTTGCCTGGAACTGCCTTTCCGCTTTTAGCAGCAACCGCCAGGACAAAAACGAAAAGCGGCAGTTCTGGCCGCCAAAATTCACCGCCACAACTGCTGCAACTCACCTCGCCAACATGTCGCCGCTGCGCGGGTGACTTGGAAACAGCTGCCGAGCAGACCTTGTTCTGTGTGGAAAGAACCTGAAATCAGATGCGGCCCGACCATTGCAAAACTGTTCTGCCTGGGCTTTTGGTCGACTTCCAAATGACCGGCTCCACCTGAAGAAACGGGGGCATTTTGTTTTTTTTGCACGAGTCGCTCTTGGATGTTCATGCAAGGGTGAAACAGAAGTTGGGCATTGAATTACTGCAAAAGGCCACAAGATGGGCTGTCCGAGGTGCGGTTCGAAATGATTCCTGACACTACTTGGTCTATAGGCCTGTTTAAACAGGCCTTCACACCGAGCACTGTGAAAATGTGCTCTCCGCACTCATATTGCATAGTACTTGAAGAGGCACGGGCAATCTGGTCGACCAAACTGTGAGTAACTGCGCTTGGTGCATTGTGTGGTCATTTGACATGTGCATATGTCCCCATCAGCTCATGATTTTTCGCCCTGGAAAACCATTGGTGACAAAAGCTGCTCCAACGCGCCAAACGAGAGGGCAATTCATTGCCACCAGTGCGGCCTGTCGTTTTGCTCAGTGTGTCTATCTGATTGAAATGGCTGTCAGCAAAGGCACATCGAAGGGGCAAGAGCATTCGAAGACCCTTGCTGCCTCCCTTCACAGGAGGGAGGGAGGTGATGCCACCCCGCCGCGGTGCACAAACGGCTTGGCCAGGAGGGCAGCGCACAACGTCGAAAGCAGCGGACAGCCAAGTGAACATCTTGTCCGGGTAGCGAGGCAAGTGTACACCAGCAGTCATTTAGTAAGTCGCGCGTGAAACAGGCTCAGGATGATATTTGCTGTGCACTTTGTACACGGCTTTCTTTTTTGCACGGGTGGAGGCGCTATGTGTGCCGAAAGGCACAAGTCACCTTGATTCAATTAAATAGGGAGAGATACGAACCAAGCAACAGACCGAGAACGAGCCACAACCGCCAAAACCCAACCAAACACAAAACACCAAACACCCAAAGTGGCAAGGTTCGTATCTCAGGTAGGCTGCGTGAGCCAAAGCAAAACAAAGTGAAAAGCGGTGAAACGGGGCAATGAATTCATTTCGCTCTTTGCGCTCAGTACGTCTAGGTCAGGCAAAAGAGGTATTCCTCACAGTGGGCAGTGAGTTGACTGCCTAGCTATCGTGATCAGCCACAATGTGTGCGCAAGGCACCCAACAATGTGCAGAGGGAATGGGAGTGTACACGAGCAACCTGAGGTTGCATCTTTGCAATTATGTGCCTTACTTCCAAGTACACAGTCTTGCAGGCAACAGGTCCGGAATGTCATGCACAGACACCGAAGTGACAGATACTTTGACTTCGCACGATCGTCTCACACTCGATAGCATTCGAGGCCAGCTCGATAGCATTCGAGTCAGGAGGCCAGCTGTTTCACCACCGACTCACTGTGATCAAAATCTCGAGGAAATGTAATGGGAGAGCGCGAAATGCACGGGCGCAACCAAGCATGCTACGAGACTTTTGCCAAAGGGAAAATATCAGTGTCGGCAATCGAAAGCGACAGGTCTTCGAGGACCAAGTCATGTAACTCACCAAACAGGAGAGGGGCATGGCTGTGGCTGCCCCCCCGCAGAGGGGGGGGGGGCAGCAGTGTGTATCAGCCCAAAGGCAGTGACTCCAAAAAAGGCACGGCCACGGGAGCAGCCGCCATAAGGGCTATGCAGCAATGCATCAATCTCAGACAGGTGGGTTGCAGGCTATGTACTGACCGGCCAAATTGTCTCGACAAGCTCACCAGCTCCACTTTGCGTTTTGAGCGTTCTTGAAACTTGTTGAAACGTGCAAGCCCCATGGACTACGTGAAACAGAGTGAAACGCCGCTACCCTAGGTCCTAGGCACTGTACATCTGTACTCTATGTATTCATCCAGGACCACCACTTGGGCGGCAGCCGTCTAGCTACTCAGCGTTGTCGACTCGGATGCCTTTGACGAAGGGCTTCACAAAGGGCTTTACTCACAGGGTAGCATCCGTTAGGTGTTGTTCAGGGTGTTTGACTCAAAATTGTCCCTGACAGTTTGTCAATGCAAAGACGAAACAAAAGCAAGGCTTCGCCTAAACCGGTTGACTCTAGCAATGCTTGGCTATTCTAGTTAGTGGTGCTTGCAATGGTTGTCTAGCGCGACAAAATGGCCACATCAAACCGTATAGCGCCCGGTAGGCCGTTGTCTACCTACTATTGTGAGGCTTACAGGAGAGAAGGCTGTAGACCTCAAGTCGGTGACAACCTGACCGGCGCCATTTGACTGGCAAGTTAAAGTTTGAGCGCGTGCATATCCCTAAACATTATAGAGGGACACGAAACATAACTTATGTCATTTCACTCTCTGCTAGGGTTGGTCCTAGACCGACCTGCTGCGCGATTAAACTTACAAGGCAGTTAGGCACCGCCAACAGGCTACTCTTGCATTTAGTAGTGACTTGCAAAAACAACATACTTTTGTCAAAAGGGCAGCAATCGTTGCAGTGTCACCGCACTCCCTCCCTAGTGCGAAGTGAGGTAGTATCCGTAGCTGGCAGCAGCAGTTTTTGAGGAGTGGAAGTGAAGTGAGTGCGAAGTGAATAAGTGTAAAGTGACGGGCAAACAAAAACAGTTGCTGCGATGAAAGCACCTCCCCTAAGTGCATAGCTAGCACCCTCAGCTACGAATCGGAGTCCCAAATCCTATGTTTGTAGTTAACGAGCGCAACCCACATGCTGACAGGAAATCACCCCCTACCTAGTGCAAGATGAAGGTCAGCTATCAGGCTGCTTCTCATAAGGAATGTATCGATACTGAGACTCTTTAAAGCAAACCGTGCTGCGCGCTTCTGTGAAGAGCGAAATCGAGGGCGCCACGCTATAAATTGCAACGTTATGAGAGATATGCACGCGCGCAGGCCCGGGTTGAATCTTTCTGGGTCTTACATGGGAAATCTAATCAGCTCTAGACAATAGCCGCAAACACTGAGACATAGCCAATTCAGCAAGGCAGTGAGTGAGGTGCCTCGCCCAAACGTATAGCGACCCGTAGGCCCTTGCCCCTACAGTTGTGAGGCCTACAGGAGAATAGGCTGTAGTCCTCCGATCGGGAACAAAACCAACAGGCACTAACGGACAGGCAGACAGGCAACGTGAAAATGACAAACTAGTATGCTCAAGTTGCACAGACCGAGTCGAAAGGAGAGCAGCAGGTTCAAGTCAAACCAACAAAACCCAAACAACAAAGCACTTCGCAGGCTTCAAGTGAGATCCAGTAACAGCGGTCAAACTGACATGTCCTTCACTCACAAGAAGCCAACCAGAAAAGAAGCGCAACACAGCCAAAGAAAACCGCGAACCAAGGCAAAGAAGGAACCCCAACAAAGAAAAATTGTCCCTGACTGTTTGTCAATGCTAGGACGAAGCAAAAGCAAGACTTTGCCTAAACCGGTTGACTCTAGCAATGCTTGGCTATTCTAGTTAGTGGTGCTTGCAATGGTTGACTAGTGCAACAAAATGGCCACATCAAGCCGTATAGCGCCCGGTAGGCCGTTGTCTACCTACTATTATTGTGAGGCTTACAGGAGAGAAGGCTGTAGACCTCGAATCGGTGACAACCTGACCGGCGCCGTTTGACTGGCAAGTGGAAGTTTGAGCACGCGCATATCCATGAGCGGCAAAGTCGAGACATTATAGTGGGACACGAAACATAACTTATGTCATTGCACTCTCTGTTAAGGTTGGTCCTAGACCGACCTGCTGCGCGATTAAACTTACAAGGCAAATAGGCACCGCCAACAGGTTACTCTTGCATTTAGTAGAGACTTGCAAAAACAACCTACTTTTGTCAAAAGGGCAGCAATCGTTGCAGTGTCACCGCACTCCCTCCCCAGTGCGAAGTGAGGTAGTATCCGTAGCTGGCAGCAGCAGTTTTTGAGGAGTGGAAGTGAAGTGAGTGTGAAGTGAATAAGTGGAAAGTGATGGGCAAACAAAAACAGTTGCTGCGATGAAAGCACCTCCCCTAAGTGCATAGTTAGCACCATCAGCTACGAATCGGAGTCCCAAATCCTATGTTTGTAGTTAACGAGCGCAACCCACATGCTGACAGGAAATCACCCCCCCCAAGTGCAAGATGTAGGTCAGCTATCAGGCTGCTTCTCATAAGGAATGTATCGATACTGAGACTCTTTAAAGCAAACCGTGCTGCGCGCTTCTGTGAAGAGCGACATCGAGGCCACCACTCTATAAATTGCAACGTTATGAGAGATATGCACGCGCGCAGGTGCGGGTTGAAAATTATCTGGGTCTTGTATGCGAAATCTAATCAGCTCTAGACAACAGCCGCAAACACTAAGACATAGCCAATTCAACAGGCAGTGAGTGAGGTGCCGCGCCCAAAAGTATAGCGACCCGTAGGCCATTGCCCCTACAGTTGCGAGGCTTGCAGAAGAATAGGCTGTAGACCTCCGATCGGCAACAAAGCCAACAGGCGCTAATGGACAGGCAACGTGAAAATGACAAACTAGTGTGCTCAAGTTGCACAGACCGAGTCGAAAGGAGAGCAGCAGGTTCGAACAAGCCAACAAAACCCAAATACAATGGAGCTGAGGAGACCAGCTCAAGGTGCCAGGACAACGAGTCGCATGCGCGGCTTTCCATGGATGACTTCACAACTCTGTTCTCGAAGGCGCGGCTTTCCATGGATGACTTCACAACTCTGTTCTCGAAGGCGCGGCTTTCCATGGATGGCTTCACAACTCTGTTCTCGACGGCGCGGCTTCCATGGATGACTTCATAACTCTTTTTTTGTGCACGGGTAGAGGCGCTGTGTGCGCCGAGAGGCACAAGTCACCTTGATTGAATTAAATAGGGATACTAAGGAGATACGAGTCAGGCACCAGAGCAAAAAACAAAACAAACAACCAACAACCAAACACCACAAAGACACCAAAACAGGCCAAGCTCGTATCTCATCTGTACTGTCAGGGCAGAACCGACTATCTTCAAATAAAGAAGGTGAAACGGGGCAATGAATTCACGAGTCAGCCTGCGCTCAGTTCGTGCTGATCAAGAAGTGGCAAACTTCCTTTTGGCGGGCAGTGAGTTCTCATGCAATATTTATTGCGGACGAGTCTGCCTGGCTGTTCAAATGTGTGCAGCAGTGTGGAGCTTTGTCATCGGAGCACTGTAGAGAGGCGAATCGTCACTCATGTCCAAGGGTACGAAATTGCCTCTGTAGGATGTAATTTGTGTCAAACAAGATCAGTAAGGCACAGTGCACCAACAGCAGGGAGAGGTTTTCTTCCTGCAAGCATTAGTTATATACTTCAGCACTCCCCACGGAAAGAGGGAATGATCGCTGCAGTTTGAGACTCACCATGTTCAAAATCCCAAGGAAGGTTGGCAAGGCGTACATAGATTGAGCACTGATAGCTCTGCACTAATGGCTAATGGCTAAACTGATATCGGGATGCTCAGGGGAGTTGGTTGTCAAGCTTACGAAAGCAATGACCTGCAGAGGACATAGGACGGGATGAACCAAGACAAGCAGTCACCCCACCTCGCCCTCCCCCCCCAGGGGGAGGAGGTGACAAGGGTGCGCTCCATGACAGCGGCTCCAAAATGGCAATCGGGAGCGGCAACGACGAAGCGACATGACCTTGCATTGTCCTCCAGGGAAACTGGCAGGCAGGACTCTGTTGACAAGCCTCCACGAGTTCAGCATCTCCTCCTTGAAATTTGAGTGCTCTGTGATCCGTGAAAACATGCAAGCCCCATGAACTACGTGAAACAGTGAAACGCCGCTATTCCCAGTTCGATGAACTGTACTCTGTACTCTTCCAAGCCCACCTCTTGGGAGGCAGTCCTGGGCACTGACTATCTGCTCAGCTTAGGCAGCAGTGTCAGCATTTCGGTTGGCAGGTATGTGCCTTGATCAGGACCTGCAGCCAGATGCCTGCCGGACTGTTTATTCTTTTCAGCAGTTCTCTTCTGCACAGCTTCTCATAAAGTCAGCCTTTTTTTTGCACGAGTCGAGGCGCTATGTGTGCAGGTTCTGCACAAGTCACCTTGATCGAGTTAAGAAGGAGTTGCTATACAGGTTGCATTCCAACAGCGAGAAAAGAAGCCCCCAAACAACAAAAAACCACAGCCCAAAAAGACACCAAAAAGAGGAAACAACCTGTTACGCAACTCGCGTGGCCTTGCAGGCGTAGTGAAGAGAGGTGAGACAGGGGCAATGAATTCAGCAATGCTCTCAGTATATCTTGTCCCTCAACAAACTCGTTTGTGTATGAGTAATCCTGTGAGTAATCTTGTTCAAGCAACAGGAGACACACCGAAATCTCCCTCATTTGGCTGGAAGCGTGGACAAGTTTTGCTTTAATGCTCAGCAAGAGCCCTTGGCAGACATCAATGCGCAAGACACTGGCAGGTCCTCTAGAAACAAAATTGGACCCCCTGTTTGTCAGATAGACTGCATTGCCGCACACGGTGACCAGGCTCACAGTAGTCATGATGTGGCAACTAGGGGAAGACCACTGCACTTGTGATCGGAATTTCCAAAATGCCCGACGGCAAGACGCAGTGCATTGCCACTATGCGATGTTGATCGAGAGAGCCACAGGAGTTGCATGTCCGGTTCCTCCCCCCAAGGGGGGAGGCAACAGAGGGAGCACATCATACCGGCCCCAACTCCAAAACGGCTCAGCAACGGGAGCAAGGCGAGACATGCTCCTGCGGACAGCAAAAGGTGTGCATACTTCATTTCAGTGATACTGCAGTCAAGTATCTGACATCTCCTTTCAAAAGCGGCCAGGCAAAGTACGGCCGATACATGCAAGGCCCCATGAACTACTCGAAAATAGGTGAGACAAGGTGAAACGCCGTTTTCCTAAGTCTGTACACTGTACCCTTCCAGCACCACTACACGGGTAGCAGCTTGGGCACTGTCTATAGCTACTCAGGCTAGCGAAAGCGAAGAGCAAAACGAGATGAACTGGCACTCTCAGGACCAACACACGGGCGCTAGTCTGAAGGCTAGCAGGCAGGTGGTATACAGCATTTGCATGCACGGATCGATTGGTAGCGTGCGCCTGTTGCATGTGTCTGTTGATCCTCTCGTTGTCTTGGTCCTGGTCACTGGCGCTTTCCCAATGGTATACCAAGGAGGTTCTTTGATGGGTAGCCTTTTGATTGGGGTGCTCCAAAGAGGTGGCCTCTGATATGAGCAGGGCCAACACACGGGTGCCAGCTGAGGGCACCGCTGCCTGCATCTGAGACTTTGGCATTAATTATAGGCTAGGAGTCATCTACCCATTTGTTCTCATCCTTGGGAGTACGCGGCAACCAGCGAACCCACTGGGGCATATCAAGGTTGTCACACCTGAGAAAAGCATTGACCCGAGAGTATGTTCCTCTCCAAGTCATACATTTTCCAGCTCTTTGAAATTGATTGAGCTGCGTGCAGCCAGCGAAGGCACGCCTTGCAATATAGAGCAGCGTAGGTGGCACACTGACCTCAGTTAAAGAGGTGCACTTGAGAAAGGTTTCTTGCTCAATAATTCGCAATTTGCGTGGAAGCCTCAGGGATCGCAAGTGTTTACAATGTGCAAAGGCAGAGCCCATGATTTCCGTAGCCTCTGTACGTGAGAGATCTACCAACTGCAGTTGCAGGCACCGTTCGCAGGCCGCTGGTCCAATCCATGTAAAGTCTGGAGGCAGGGTCAATGAGGTTAATCCAGCCTCAAGGAAGCAGCACTCTGGCAAGCACCGCTTCAAATTGGTAGGGTTGTACTCAGACTTTTCCAAATCGAGTTGTCGCAAAGCTGTGCATTTTTCGAATCAGCTCTGCCTGCGGGGCTAATTGATTGGCCGCATCATTGCTGATTCCAATTTGCATCAGGGAGCAACACTCTTCAAAGACTTGGGCCCCAAACTGCTTGCAGCCTGGGGCAAGCACCTTGCGGAGTGCATAGCAACGGCAGAAGACTCGTGTTTGTAGGCTGATGACTGTGCTAGCCAGATTCACAATTTGGAGGTGTTGGCAGTTGCGCCATGCTCCCTCCCCTATGATGCTATATCCTGCGTCTACCTGCACATGCCGTACCTTTGCGACATGCGAAAAAGCTTGTGGGAAGACTCTGTCTGTAGCGTGAAATGGGACTCGAATGGCTTTGGCATCACCTTGCATTTGCCCCTTGTGTTCAGCCTCCTCAAAACATGGGCTCGAGATGACAGTAAAACAATTGCTATCTCGTAAGGTGTGCCAAATTGGGTCCACTAATTTCTCTTGTGAGTCACGGCAGACAAAATCCAGCTCACAGCCAAAAGTGCTGCTCTCTCCTATCTTGGGGAGTTGCTCCAAGACTGCATTTTCGAATTCATGGAGGCGATCAAATTCCTGGAGCTCGATTGTCAGCTGGGTTTCCTCTCCCGCCAATGTGGTTAAAATCAGATGTAAGACCATTGACCTTTCATCGCCCCATTGTGAGCTGGTCATCGATATGCCATCTGCAGTCATGGCCTACAGTTCTTGGCTCGGCAGTGTGCACTTGTCTTCGAGCCTAAAAGTCCTGCGGTAGCCCACAACCGGGCTTACTTGTCTGACAGTTTCTGACAGTTTCACAGTGTTGGAGAACAGACAACTGCACGGGCAGCCGTCAGAGTGCTTTCACCTGGTGCTATTGTGTTGTTTTGTCATCTCGACCCCCCCGGGGATATGCTCCCTTGGGTGCCTTGACTGCCGCGCACGGATAGGTAGCAAATCCCTCCAGGGATGGTCAGTGCCTGACACCCCTCAAATGCATTGGCCGCAACATGCAGGCGGGTGAGGCACACTAACTTACTGCACCCTGCAAAAGCTCTGTGTCCAATGTAGCGAAGTTGCTGGGGGAGCGCTACTACTGTACATAACGATCCACAGGCTTCGAAGGCCTCAGCACTAATTTCCGTTAGGTGCCTTGGCAAGGATATTTGCGCCAACGACCGACAGTGCGCAAAGACTTGCATGCGCACAATGTCCACTTGTGTCTGCGAGAGGTCAACTACTGTTAGTTGCTGACATTGCGCAAAGGCCTTATGCCCGATAAAAGCGGTTGCTCGGGGCGTGCGAATCACTCGTATTCCGGCCGAGTGGAAGCATCCAGTTGGCAAGCCTACTGGGGAGGACGACGCAGCCCGCATATCAGTGATGGCTTTGGTCGGGGGGAGGCCAATCTGTGCAAGCCTTTCACATCCCTCAAAGGCATAGGGGGAAATGGTAGCTCCACTGGCCAGTCGGCAGGAGTTTTCTGTGAGCACACCTACCTGCTCGAGGGCACAACATTCTGCGAAGAGTCTGGCTCCTAGGGACACGCACCCTGGCATCGCCACTGTGGTGAGCGCATAACACCCTTGGGAGGCAGCATTCGCAATTGCTACCACAGAGCTAGGCAGTTTGACAATGGTGAGGGTGTGGCAGTAGCGCCACGCCTGTCGTTCTATGGTGTGATAGCCTGCTTCTACTTGCACACGCCGAAGCCGGGCAATGGCGAAAAAAGCTTTGGCAGGGAGAATGCCTGACTCATTAGCCGGGACCCAAATGGCCTTGGGGTCGTCATCATACACTTCTCTTTGGATTTGCTCCTTCGAGCTCACATGACCAAATGAAATCCCTTGTCGTCCCAGAGTTCTTCATGGATAGGGTCACTGAGGGGGCTGAGGGTGTCTTCTGCAATGAGCGTCAGCTCACATCCAAAAGTGTCAAAGCCGAAGCTTCTTGCTAGCAGTTCGACCAAATAGTCTTCTAGCATTTCCCAATGATGGTAAATGCTGACCGGTACTATCACTTCGATTTCATTGCCTGCCATGGTGACTAACTTGAGGGGGCAGGGGCAGGGGCCTGCAAGGTCATCATTGCCACTGCCTCTGTTATCCATGAAGTAATCACCAGAGGCAAGCCGCGCAAATGTTGTAACTAAGACTGGTTTGAGCCAATGGCAGCCACTTTTGCTTGTCCCTACCTGCTCTGCTAAACAGCACTGGCTATTGTGGGCTTGTCAGCAGGGCAAGGGCCTGAGGAAGTGCTCGCTGCAGCCGTTGTTTGCTCAGCTGGTGCATTTGTTTGAGTTGATAGGATTCGTTTGATTCATTGTTTTATAGAAAGCATCGAACCTAGACCCTGTACGCTCTGCGTTAACTGCCTCCATGTCCTGTAAATACCTTGCATGCTTTGTGCTGCCACTCAGCATCCGGGATGGCATTGTGCCAAGGAAGCGCATAAGGCAGCATCGTTTTGTCAGCGAGGCCAGCCCAGTATCCTTGTCGATAGTAGCGCTTGAGTAGTTCTTGAGGGGTGGACGTCAATGTACCTCTTTTGGCCAGAATCTGCCAATTGGGTCGTGAGAGGACTACCGCAAGGCCAGTGAGGAGCCATTTGGAGATTATTTCGTACTTATTGCCATAAGTGTCCTTGGCTCTGAGCAAAAGGCTTTGCCGGAAGGAGAAGCAACCTTGTCCATCCGGCGGCACATACGTATCATCCTCCTCCTCCTCTTCCTCTTCAGTGTTCCCTGCACAGGTAGGCTCAGTAGTCGTGTTTGCCTGAGTGTGTGGACCTGGTACTACTCCCTGGCTGTAGCCTCCATCGGGGGGAAAGGGAGGAGCAGTCATCGGGCGTCCCGGATGGCATTTGGCCTTATTTGTAGTCAGCACTGCTTGCTGTACCTCCGGCCACACAGGTACTTCAATTCGAAGGGTGCTTTTGTAGGTGGACTGAAAGGAGGACATTTGACCCAGATTGCCGTCAAGGAGTCCATATTCATATGCACCTGCGAGTCTTGGCGTGTCTGGAAGGACAGCGAAAGTACTAGAGGGACATACCCCTTCGTATGTACCCACCACAATGTATGGGCTGTTGGCCTCACTTTCGCTATTGTGCCTGTATTTCTTCCCGTCCTCTGGCGTGACATCTGTGAATCGCAACCTGTCCATGCGTTCAACGAGTTTGTGTACCAGCTGGACCGGAAAGTATACATGCAGGTGATGAATGGGGAGGTCCGGTTTGCCTAAGCTTTGATTGCGGCCAAAGGACATAACCACTGTCTGCATAAGCGACAAGGTCCTGCCAGTAGCTTCAAGCGCTGGCGTGCCCCGCTCGTCTCTCGCTCCCAGTACCGGGGTACCATTTGCCTCCGCTGTTTTGGACTCACATGCTTTGGCACAAAAGGACAGAAGGCCGTACAGCCAATAGGCTGGGTCAGCATACAGCGACAACCCCATAGGGTCAGTGTGCTTGGCCACATTCGATGCGGGTTTGAGGAATGCAAAGAGCGACGCTAGTCGCTTGGCCATTTCGCCACAGATATTATCAAAGTCATGGCAAATGTTTTTCATGACCTCCCGGGGCAGCTGGCGAAAGTCGACCCCGCGAAAACTGAGCTCAGCAACACGGCGGTAGAGGGTAACCCTAAGCAATACATACAAGCTGACTGGGGGCGCCACCGGGGGCAGAGCCTCGAGCGTTTCTGCAGTCTCTGCACTTGCGCGGGCAATCATTTCGACTGAAAGTGTTTGGTAACGATGTACCATTTGCATCGCTCTCTGCTCTGCTAGCTGGGTAATTTCAGTGTCCACTGATCCAGACTGTTCTTCTGCCTCCTCGAGGTAGATTTCTTTAGTGGGGGCGGCCGCCTTTGTTGGTGTGTGAGTGCTTGGGTCATCGGCAGGCGCTGCAGGCATTTGAGGGTTGATGCTGAGTAGACCTGTTGCTGGCGCCGGAGGTGTGTGCAGTCGGGAGTAGATTGCATTGATCAGCCCTTGTTCTGGGCCCCTCCGCTGGTGATCCATGGCCGGTTTGGCTGCTTTGGATTTGACCGCTAGGGGCCCTTGCGGCCTTGGCTGTGAGGCTGCTTGCTCAGCTCCACCCTGGTTTTCCTGCTCAGCCGGGCTGGTCGGACTATTGGAGGATTTACTTTCCGGGTCCACTCCTTGAGGAGGGGCTGCTGAGACTGCCACTGGGGTTGGCGCCCATCTGTTTCGTTTCTTTGCCTCTCCTGCAGGGAGGTTGGCGGTGCTATCACGAGCTGAAGAAGCAGAAGGGCGGCCACACGGGTGACCACCTTCGCTCTTGAGGCCATCGCTTGCTACTGCTCTCGCAGCTCTCGCACTGCCGGAGGGAGCGCTCGTCTTCGTCCTGCAGGGAGGCAATGGAGGCAGGCCGCTTCATGCCTGTTTTTTCCATTTCTGCGGTTGCCCCAGCAGGAGGTAGTGATGCAGGCATTCGTTGTCTGCTAAGAGAGTGCGAGGCAGTTTGGGCCAGCGCCGTTGCTCTTGTTTCGTTAGGGGAGCTTGAAGTTTGTGCAGGGATGGCCTCGTCACCGACGTCAATATCAATTACTTCGTCCGTGGCGCCGCTCTCTGTTTCTTCCGCTCGTTCCCCTTCCATCTGCTCTCTTTGTTCTGCGGCCCTTGCCGCTTCTATGGTAGCTGGACTCGTTGGGATTGCATCCATGCCACCTTCCTGTATTTTGTCTCTTTCGCTCATGGAGGTGATTGTCTCTACCTGTGTCCCTTCCTCAGATGGCTCCGTATCATTGTTCCGAGAGCAACCATTGTCTTCTTCTGCGCTGCCAATTGTAATGGGGGAAGTAGGGGATGCCGTTGCTTGGCCTCGGCTGTCAGGCTCAGGTACCTCACTCGGCGGCAGCTTCTTCACTTCCCTCTGAGCTGGTGTCAGTGAGACTGATTTCGGCCAAGACAACACCTTCCTGTGTGTTGTGCGATTCAGTGGCGTCAGCCGGGTGCGTATGTTGTTGACGCCGGTAACAACCATTTTGCAACAGGCCTGGTCTAGGAGGAAGGTGGAGGGGGGATTCCGGTTGGTTCAGCTCAATCTTCCACCTCCAAGCATCATAGAAGTAGATCTTGTGGAGTGATTCGAACTGATACTCCTTGGCTTTGTTGGCAGCATCATCAGCTTGCCCTGGGGCGTAACGGCGGCCACTGCTTTTTTTCCACGAGTACGGACGCCGTGTGGGCATGGTGCCCAGGTCATCGTTGAAGGGAGGGAAAGTCAGTCGGATGGTGGAGAAAATAACACGGACCACAAACAACAAAAAACCAACAGAACACAAAACCAAAAAGGCCCACAGGCCGCGTCTCCACCATCATGTAGTCTTTCCTCTGTGCTAGGTGAAACCGGTGAGACAAGAAAGGGTGTCTAGAAGGGCCTGAATTAACTGGCGAAAAGCATTTCGGTGCAGGTCTGAGCTTAAGCAAAGTCGCAAAAAGGCTTCAAAAGGGACTTTACTTCAAAGTATAGTGACCAGCGGCCACACCACAGTGCGGCAAAATCAGGGTCACAATGCAAGTCACCACCCCAATGCGGTGTATCGCAATGCTTCAAAGTCGATTACATCCCTGACTCATAGGGCGGCGAAGCTATGCAGCATGCCGTGGAAAAGACTTTCCTTGTGGCACAACCCGTTCAACCGGTTGCACTTACAAGTAAAGTGGCGTGCTACCAATCAAGAATCGCAAGCGGCGGCTCAATCGACAAAAGCCTGCAGAGATTGCGCGAAGAGACCCCCCCCCCGGAGGGGAGGTCGGTTCAGCCCTGATTGGCACCCACAGGTACCAATGGCAAGCAGAGTGGGGTGTCTTCCAGGTCAGCGAGGCGCTGCACCATTGCAAAAGGTAGACGGCTTCATGCACGGCCCGTGTGAGACGAGTGAAACAGGTGAAACATGGACAATCCTAGCATGGTATCTGTACTTCTTTATACAAAATTGGAAATGTCGGACTTCAACAAAGGAAACTAAGGTTCCCCCTGGGCATCCGCCATTACCACTCTCTACCACCCGCCTGTTAGGAACGAAGAGCTAAGGCTCTCACTCCTATTGGCTCACTGCAGTTCGAATGGCACAAAGAGCTTGTTTAGTGCTTGCATATCTTACTTGCCGTACTCTGCCGTCAGGCAGCTTGTTCCCCTTTCCAGTCACAGGCTTGCCTTGCCAAGGCGCACGCCCCGACTCCTAACTAGTACTGACAGCACATCGCTTGCGGTAGCCAAGAAAAAGCCTTGTTTTCATCCGAGACCTGGGGCGTACCCCATGTCCGGGATCATGTGCAGCCAAGGTGGCCATCGCATAGCAGGACAAATGGCGAACGCGTTCTCTTCTGCGTAGACTCCTCGCCATTTATGCCTTCCTGGCATCTTGACAAGCCTCCTAAGGACAGTGCAATCTAGGAAGGCCCTACTTCCTATGTACCTCAGCGAGGGTGGAATGGCAAGCTCCACGAGAGCTGCACAGTTCATGAAGGCTTTGACTCGGATTGTATGGAGTGTCATCGGCAGGAGGACTTCTCTGAGGCTAGTGCAGTGCACAAAGGCGAATTCCGGAATTTCCTCAACTTGGGTGTTGCAAAGGTCTATACTCTTAAGCAGTCGGCAACTGTCGCATGCATGCGCTCCGAGAGTGGCAAAATGCATTGGGAGAGCAAGTGCAGTGATTCCTGTGGAGCTGAAACAGCCCGGCGTTAACTCCCCAACCCTAGCCTGCAAGCCTGACTCTCGGGGGTATGGAGACTCACTTAAGGTAACCTCCGCGAGATTGATACACCCCTGAAAAAGGTAGTGTCGCGAGATTGATACACCCCTGAAAAAGGTAGTGTCCTAACTTGGCTTCGCTATTGAACACATTTGCTGCCCCTTCCGATGCATGCACCCACTGCAAGGAACAACATTCCGCAAAAGCTTTATACCCAAAGTCTAAGCAACCCTGCGCCTCGACGCTGTTTAGTAGCTTGCAATCACGGAAGACATTATCGGAAATGCCTACCACTGTGGCAGGCAGTTTGACGATGCGTAACTGCCGGCAGTTTTGCCAGGCCTCTGCCTCAATGAACCTGATACCTGATTCTACACTGACATGTCGCAGGCGTGGAACCCCTGCAAAGGCCCCTTCCGGGGCACTTCTCTCTGGGTTCATGGGGACATGAACTGCTAGCGGAATGTGATGGATAGGGCAATCCTCAAGTTCTACTTGAGATGGCAGGATAACACTACAGTTTCGAAAAACGATAGTGTAGTCCATGCCTTGCTGTAGCTTGTCCCAGATTGGGTCCTCTAGGTAGGTCTGTGTGGCAGTTTGCAAAAAGTCAATGCAGCACCCAAAGACTTTGAGATCAGTAACAGAAACGAGATAGTCCATAACCTGGTCTTCTAGATCCTCAAAACGGTCAAACTTTGCAACACTGAGAGAGACCTGAAAGGTCTCTCCCGAAAGCGTAGTCAGCATCAGGGAGCATTCCATGACTGGCTCCTTTTCAGGGGGAGTGCTAATCATGGATGAATCATCAAGCTCCATGCGCAGCAGGCTATTGGCAATAGTCGTTTGAGCCAAAAGTGTCTGGGTCTGCTTGTGGGCTGTTCCCAAGGCCATGGATCCTGAAGACAGATGCTAAGGCACCCACCTAGAGTCTACCATGGACTGGCATGATAATTGGAATATTCATGGTAGAGTTCTTCGTCAAAAGCATCCGAATCAGGCCCTTCCGCAGGGAGCAGCTCCACCCACTGGGGTTTTTCAAACTTGTCACACATAAAGAAGGCATTGTGCTCTGCTTGCACCCACTGTTCAACGTCACCCCAATCCAGGGGGGTAAATCGCTGCAGCTGCTCACACCCACAGAACGCACGGTTGCCTATATCACTGAGCTCCGTCGGGATGACTACTTCTTGCAGCGCCACACAATTCAGAAAGACTTCTTTGCCAATTTGCGTGAGTCGTGGCGGGAGCCATATCCAGTTTAAGGCGACGCAGTGGGCAAATGTGGAAGAGAGGAGGGCTGTGATCTCTGTGCTCATGAGGTTGACCTCCACAAGGCTTTTGCAATTCTCACAGGCCCGCGGCCCGATATTGTGGAAGTCACTCGGCAAGCAGAGCTGTTCAATGCCTGCGCCGCAGAATGCACCTTCCGGCAGCGCTCGAGGTTTGTTAGTATGGTCCATGTCAAAGGTGATGGTTGTAAGCGTGAGGCAACTCTCGAAGGCATATTTGCCTAGCTGTGCCCCTGGTGCCAGGCCGCTGCTGTCCTCTGTTTCATGACTGGCCCCAACTCGACCTAGGGAGCAGCACTCCGCAAACACTCTTGGACCGTAGTGGACACACCCCGGAGCGGCAACCTCTCGCAGCACATAGCACCCTTGAAAAGCCCCTTCCGCCAGACTTATGACCGAGGGTGGGAGCTTGACAATTTGTAGTTGCTGACACGTCTGCCAAGCCGCAACTCCTACGTGTTGAATGCCTGGTGCCACTTCTACGTGCCGGAGTGAAGGTGCAGCATAAAATGCTCTGTCGGCAATTGCCCCCCGCGGGTTGGGCGGGACACGAACAGCTTTGGGGTAGCTCTCCTTGCCGTCATCCTGGAACTGCCATACGGAGTGCCCATCTACCATACAGGGACGAACTACAATTTGGAGCTGTGGTCGTTGCTGGAGCACAGTGCGAAACGCCTCTGGCAGGGGTTGCTGTGTGTGAAGGTTGAGCAGCTCCAGTTCACAGCCGAAGACCTCTAAGTCAGAGACTGTCGGCAGAAAGCAGAGAATGTCATCCTCAAGCTCTGCCACATCCTCATAGTGGGAGAGGTCTGTTTGCATTGCATATACCGTACCTGCTATGGTAACCAACTCGAGGTTGATCTCATAACGGTCTTTGGGAGTCGGCATGGTCGCGTGGGCGGCACGAACTTGGTTACTATGCTTGCTTGAGCCAAGTACAGAGACACTGAAGACATAACCTTTGCGAACCCTGTTATGACGATTAAGCTACAAGCAGGAGGGTGGCTAAGGCCACCCACCTTCTAGGGATCCAGCCACTCGGAGACGGTTGCTGGTCGGGATGAGTCCCACTGTCAACTATCTTACTGCCACCAGCCATAGGACCACCCGTAGGGCGAGGGCGGTGGGGAGGGCCTACTGTGCCAGGAAGACCACGCTGCCGACGAGGAACTTCCCGATTCTGTCGGGGGGACCGTTCGACGAGCTTTATTACCCGGGTCAGGGGCTTCTTGACTATATCCCATGTGGTCTCGAAGCGCCTGCTTGTGATCCTTGAGTTGAAGCCTGAAATTGGGGTTCCCGGTGAGCCATGCACAGAGCTGATCCCATCGTTCTTTGGTATAGAGTTGTGTGCCATATTGATTGTATGGGCGATCTGCCATTTTCGGAGTGAGGGGATATCCCTTATGGTAGTAGTCGTTGAGGACGCACTCAGGGACTTTGGTCAACATCAAGCGGGGAGAAAGCAGATGCCATCCTGTGCGGGCCATGGCAACACGTAGCCCAGTGGTTAGCCACTGAGCCACAATAGCACTTTCTGCTTCTATGCTTCCTTGCTCGAAGTTGCCAAGCGCCGTTGCTAATCGGGTAAACCCTATGCCGAAGCGCCCTTGGCAAAGGTATAGTTGGGTTCAGCCATCATATCCTCGTCCTCCGTGGCCTCTTCTGTGCCAACTTCCGGCGGTTCAGCAAGCCCCACTGGCACGGGGAGGGCAAGCTTAGGCGACCGTTCAGCTGACCCTGTAGTGTCAGAGGCTGAATCTTCTTCTGCAGGCAGGTCGACAGTGGGGTGTTTGGCAGTAGTCAGGTCTCGCCACAGGGGGACTTCGATACGCAACCTTAACTGCAGAAGGGAGGGAAACGAGAAAGCTTGTCCCAGAGACGGGTCAAGGGCACCACTAAAATAGGCTCTTTCTGCCCAGGACGTGTCCGGCATTCGGGGGTACCGGTCATAAACAATATCCTTGGTGCGCACTCCCACCACAAGCAGGGGATTGTCCTCAGCGTCTTCCTCTTTTGGCCGATATCCACAACTCCCTTTCACTTCCGCAGGCGTGAAGCCCTGCTGTTCCACGGCGACGACTAGGTCAGATAGGATTTGTACTGGTAGATAGACGAAAAGGTCATTGGTTGGCAATGTCTGCTCCCCATACTCCATGCCCCTAACAAAGGACATGAGGACAGTGCGCATGAAGGTGAGGGCATTAACATCTTTTTCATTTGTCGTTTGTGATTTTTCTTCCTCTCCATTTGCTGGACCTGGACTCTGGTGTCCATGTTGATTATCAAAGGAACAGCACCTAGCGATGAAGGCCAGGAGACCATATTGCCAGAATCGGGGGTTTGCATAGAGAGCGAGCTGTCTGTGCGTGATGAAGGGACATGCCGGATGCCCACTCTTCACAAAAGCAAAGAGGTTGGGTGGGGGAGCAGCAAAGGCTTCACTTATGCGGATGAGATCCCCTACGTAGGCCTGGTTGATTTCATCTGGAATGTTCACAAAGGAGGAGCCATGGAGTGCCTGTTCTGTCACCCTCCTCCACAGAAACGTACGGACAAGGCGATTGATTTGCTTGCTGGAAATAGCAAGTCTCGCCATCGGCCATTCCCTAGGAAGGTCACCATAAGTCTGCAATGCAGGGAGCGGCACACTTTGCCCGGCAGTTTTGCTGGCCGTTCGAGCCGCCTGTTGATAGTCGTAGAGTACTTGCATGGCTCTCTGCTCGGATTCCAATTGGAGATCAGTGTCGGCCGTGCCTCCACACTCTGTATTCTCTTGATCACCGGCAATGTCGATTTCAGTCACCCCAGATGTGCGCTCTTGCCCAGATTCAGGGCGGTCAGGTGGTGTCGTAGGATTCCTGCAGGCAGGAGCTAACGGATTTGGAGCATTCTGACTGGCCAGGTCTGCCAGCGTGGCCGGTGGTTGCCCATGTTCAGGAATGCCACCGAGCGACTGCCTGGATGGTGGAGCAGGTGATTTTCGTAACTTCTTGGATTGAGCTCGCACAGCACTGGCTTTGGACCCTGGTCTTCGTTTGATTGGGGACTCCGATGATTGTGATGTGGGGCTGCTACTCTGGGGGTCCACTTCCTGTGGAGGCAGCACGCTCCCTGCATCATCTTCTGCATCTAGCATTTCATCTCGCTCGGGAGATGCATCAGGAGAGGCAGGACGATTGCTAAGGCAATCACCCTCTTCTTCTGCTGAGGAGGTGCTAGCTTCAGCATCGTCTGCCATGTGCTCATCGGCTTCCTCAGGGTGCTCTGTGCTCTGTGTAGTGGGCGACTCAGAGGAGGAACTGTGGATTGACACTACATCGTTGGCGCTCTAAAAGGCCTGGTGTCGGCGGAAGGACAAGGTCAGATTCAGGGGCATCAAGGACTGGCTGCACTCTCCACGCATCGTGGAAATACACCCTGTGCAGTGCTTCAAAGGTGTAGTCTTGCGCACTGCGCTGTTCACGTGTGTTTGGCGTTGGTTGATTGCGTAGGGAGCTTCCCACGCTACACCTTTGCCCTGGGCCAGAGCTGTTGTGGAGGAGTCTCCAACTTCCTGGTTGCTGCCCATCCGTGATGACTAGCCACTCAGGCTCAAGCGTCAGCTGCGTAACCATAAACAAGGTCATGCAAGACTGTCCCACCCGGCAGGTAGGGCCCTTCTACCGCTTTGGTCAAGTGCGTAATCGTGGCTAAGACGAGGCGTAAGCGCCTAACCTTGCCGTGATGGTGTTCTGCGAGGCAGACCGGCAGGGGTCCGAGCCACATTGGATGGGGCAAAAGCGCATGTTGAAAGAATGACGTGGCTTGCGCAACCTGAGTGACTCGAAGGTCCACTGCGCCGAAGACAGTAGGCTCGTCGTTGCTGTCATAGGTATATATTGTTTGGACACCATGTAGGAGGGCGGCCAAGACTTGCAGGGCCCCAGGCATTCCTTGCATGTTCAATGGACATGCTAAAATGGTGAGGTCAGTGGCTCGGCTGTATGCCACGTTCGCTCGTGTGAAGCACTCCTGATCATAATCTAAGTGGCGTCCTTCACCACTAAGGAATGTTGACACACCGTGAATGACGATACAATGCTTGGCTGTAGCGCCTGCCACCTTGACTGCAGTCTCTGCATTCGCCTTCTTGTCGGCAATGGAGAAATAATTGCGTAGGTTCGTGGCCCCTTCCCGAGTGGTTGTAAGGGCCAGGATATCTTCCGTGGCAGAGCCTGCTTTAGCAAGTTGGTCCTCGAGGCATTGGTACACTCTTACCGTAGGGTCGTTGTTTGGGTTTTGCCTTGCCTGCAGATTGGGCGAGTTTTGGCACCAGTGGACAAAACGTAGGCCTGTGGCAATCCGTTGATCCTCTCGGATTGAGGTGGTATCAATTTGCCAAGTGTCTCCGATTCGGCTGCACAACATGGGGTGTTGAATTCCTATTAACGGCTCATACACTTCTTGGGCAACTCTTGCGCTCGTTGGCAGCATTAAGCTCCAGCCGTGTGGCCCCGCAACTCCTGATCTCTCTGCCGCAGTTTGCGCTTGTCGGAAGTCAAACGGGCTGTCTGGGCTGGTAGCTGCATAGCCTAGCCCCACTAGCAGTCCCTCTGGTAGATCCAGGTCGACTCTGGAGAGGTCTTTACAGGTGGATTGTAACTGGCAAGCGAAAGAAGATGTGGCTTGGACTTTCTCCGGGCGAAACCAGTTTCTGCCGAGGGGCCTATGGCCCGCTACTTTGGCAGTTTCTTCTGGGTCGCTGAGGCCAAAGCCTCGGCCATGTCGGAGGAGCTTATGAAAGACTCCTGGTATTTCATGCGGCATACACCAAGTAGTGGGAGCTCGCAGCCCAATGGGAGCGGGCGTAACGGCGGCCCCGTTTGAAGCCTCCTAGGCGGCTTTCCATGAACACAGCTTGCGCTGCCGTCCTTTTCTTTTGAGAATTCAGGCCCATTAATTGCCACTAGTCTCTGTTTCACACGTTTCACCTAGTGTAGAGGAAAGACTACAAGATGGTGGAGTTTCGGCCTGCGGGCTTGGGTGTTTGGTTTGGGTTGGTTTTGGGGTCTTCGTTCCTTTCTCCACCATCTGTCTGTTCTTCCCTTCCTTCAACGATGACCTGGGCACCATGCCCACACGGCGTCCGTACTCGTGGAAAAACAAAGGAGCGGGCGTAACGGCGGCCACTGCCAACACAAAACCGGTCACCCCCTTTGCGGGCTGCATGTAGGAGCCGCCAGGCGTTTGGTTGGCTTCCATCGGGAAGGACCAGCCAATCTGGATCTGTGCATCGGTCCGCTGCACAGCCAAACAGCAGGCCGCTACTGTGTACTTTGCTGTGTGCCGGGTGCTGCTATCTAGCAGCTACTTTTCTCCCTTGGTGAGGAGGGATTGCGACGTTAGCACGAGCCGGAGTCGCCGGGAGTGACCCTGGTGATACTCGACCAGGCAGACTGGAAGCGATCCAGTCCATAGTGGCTGGGGTTCCATAGCCGCGAGAAAAGCAGCTGTGGATTCAGAGACCAGCTTCCGACTGGTAGTATACAGCGTGCAAACACCATGTAGCAAGGCCGAGAGAACTTGTGACACTCCTGTGGTGCCATGCACATTGACAGGGCAGGCAGAAACAGTCAGGTCAGTGGCTCTGCTATGCGCGACATTGGCACGCGTGTGGCATTATTCACGATCAAAGTCGGTACTACGTGAGGCGCCGCTCGAATGTACGATTGTTGCGCTACAAAGTTTGCGTGCATTGTTTCGATTGCTGGCCACGGGTGATACGCTTACGTATTGTCCGCAGGCGGCGGTTTTTCGCCAAGGCCCTCGGCACTGCTGCTCGAAATGATAACGGACATATTGCCTCCCTTGCCTCTAGCCTAGCACTGGCCCTTCGATCAAGTAGATCCACTCCTGCTGTAGCAGGAGTCTTTGGGGCAGGCAAAACAAGGTCTCTCACCTTGTGGTTGCATGGCTGGCTCTCACTACCCATCTCAAAATCGCAGTTGTGCATAAAGAAAACCCAGCGGGTCGAGCTATCACGAAACTGCTTGCCACCTTTGAGCTAGAGCCTGATCACCAGCGATATTTTATACGTCCAGTGGGCAGGAAGGAAGCAGAGGCTAATACCGCCACCACGGTCTTTGACCTGCCAGCCAGTGAAGCAGCCTCATATATCCCAGGCAGTCATGTCGTCATTGTCACCATGGGACTGGTCTGGGATCAAAAAGGACAGACCCGTTCGACGCTCAATTCGCATATGGAGAAAATTGACCTCCTCATCAGTGAAGAAGCCCAGCAAGATATGGACCTGAAGTCTGCCTTTGCTCCAGCGGTCCCCCGACAAGCTTTCTTCAGAGTACTGCTCGGTGATCCCAAACAGAGCCCGGGCGGAGCAGTAGATGGCCAGAGGGCTCATCGCACGCTTCTTCTCAAAGCCCCCATCGGACTGCGAGCCCCACATGCCTGGTACATGCCACATGAGTTCCCAGGGGTTTTCCAAGCGCTCCTTCATCACAGCCGAGGCTTTCGACACAATGACCTCGAATTAGCAGCTGCTGCCGTTAGCCAAAAGCCGTTAGGGGGATGCTGGTTCCGCCCAGACAAAGTGAGGCTGGGCCCGGGACCTTCG
>CAXAMN010028805.1:1310258-1321659 GCA_963970005.1 Durusdinium trenchii
TAAGCCCCCCTTAAGGGGGGGCTTCGCCGAAGGGTACCCCCCCTTCGTCTTCGGCGAAGCCCCCCTTCGCCGAAGGTCCCGGGCCCATGCTGGACAAAGTTGAGGCCGCATCCCATGCTGCAGTCCACGTACAGTGATCTCTCCAGAGTCGATCTGGAGCTCCCCGACTTATAGGACTGGGCTACGCGGCCACCACCCTGATAGTCCACTGGATTTTCGCCAAGCGCAGAGTGCAGCAGAAAGATCCGGTGCAGCTGGTCAACACTGCTGGAGCCTTATGCTTCCAACTAGTGCAAGAGCTGCCCAAGAAGTTTATGAACCATTGATAGAACAGTACCCCATGCTTTGCAGCCGACTGGGCGACACCTGGCAAACAGGCACAGCCTCGATCCGCGAGGATCAACTAATTGCCTCCGGCCTCCGCTTTGTCCACTGGCATGTGGATGCACGCAAAGAACCCCAGAACAACCCTACCGTTCAACGCCTGGAAGATGAGCTTGCAAGGGCCGGAGCAGGCAACGAGGGCATCTTGGCGCTTACAACCACCCGTGAAGGAGCACAAAACCTGCGCAATTCGACATTGCTGGCAAGAAGGCAAATGCGGAAATGCCAGTCAAAGTAGCAGGAGCTACAGCCAAGCATTGCATCGTCCTACACGGACAGTCCACCTTCCTGAGTGGGGCAAAACCTCGACTTCGACCAGGAATGCTTTACCCGTGCAAATGTTGCATATAGCCGTGCTACCAACCTCACCATTCCAGCATGCCCATTGAACATGCATGGAATGCCAGAGCCTCTGCAAGTAATAGCTGCCCTCCTGCATGGAGTGCAAACTGCACACACCAATGATGACCGGCAGATCACTGTCCATGGCTCCCTCGACCTCACAGCAATCCAAGTGCAATTGTTTTTTTCCACGAGCGGACGCCGTGTGGGCGGAGTGCCCAGGTCCTCATTGAAGGGGAAGGAAACACAACATGATGTGTTTGTTGTCAGCCAGTCTGATCCTTGCCCAGCGGAATCAGTTGTTAACAAGCCGTGGAAAAGGCCGATCTCGTTGCACAACCCTTTCAACTGATTGCACGACAGAGACGAGAGGCATGTCGATTGTGACAGTGGAGGCAGAGACAACGAAAGGGGTTTGCTGACGAAAGTGATGCCATTCCCCCGAAGGGAGGTCACCATTGCACCCCTTAGCATTCAAGGAGTGCCAATGTGGCACTCTCTGTTCCAGAAAGAGAGCCCGGGTGAAACCAGTGAAACGTGGAGCATGGTACTTGTGCCTCTTTGTACAGCAACGGTTACAGCGTGGCCGCTGCAAGGAGAACTAAGATTCCCCCTGGCAACCTTCCATCACCATTCTCAACTACCCGCCTCTTTCTTGAGCCTGGCTTACAAAATCAAGACAGCACAATGGCAGTCCATCTCCACTGTCGTCCGAGCGTTGCCAGTCTGACGTGTGGCTTCATGTGTGCTCGAAGTTGCGTGCAACCTGCAAAAGCACGCCGCGCAATGTAGCACAGATGGTGGAATGCAATGCGTGTGAGTTGCATTTTTTGTGCAAATAGACACCCACCAAGTCCTAGCAGACCCCACACAGAGCAAACTAAGATTCTTGCAGCGAGGTACACTTGAGAAAGGCTTCTTGCTCAATGATTTGAATCTTTCGGGAAGGCTGAGTTGCTGCAGCTGTGAGCAGTGCGCAGAGCTTTCAATAACTTCCGTTTGGAAAAAATCAACACTGCTGGCAGCTCGTACAGGCTGCCTTCTCTGCTTCCAGCAAGCAGCAGTCAGGCAGACTTCGGTTCAGACATGTAGGACCTCGCCCTTCTTGCCCAAGAAGTTCGAGGCACTGTAGTGCATCTTTGAAGCACACGGAGCCGCAATTGTGCTTGAGGGGCGAGTTTTATTTTGTTCACCGCGTCACTCCCATTTGTGGTGGAGAGCAACACTCCTCGAAGACTCTCAGCGCCGGTTTTGTTGGCATGCGCGTAAGACTCCGCAGCTGAAGGCACCATGCAGGCAGATGGCCACTTGCAGCTGTCGACAACTTCTCCACGCGTCTCCCAAAAAATCCCCATGCCGGATTCAACCAGGACTTGACGGACGCAGTGGGTCCTCCACGCGGCACTCTGATTGTCTTGGCTTCCCCTTTGAGTTGCTCTTTGTGTGCTGCCTCTGCAAAACACGGCCGAGCAAGCACATAGTGGCAGTGGTTTGGCGTCTGGGTGCCACTGCATGGAAGAGCTCTGCTGATACGGCATTTCGGCAATGTGCAGTTTCAACAAGCTCTTGTGCAGAGCGTCAGTGCCATCTGCTCCCTTGGCTTTGAAACCCGCACACGCATGGTTTGTACTGTGCAGGAGGGCGCAAGTTGACCTGGCCGGACCCGAGCTAAGGCTCCCACCCAGCCTGATGGATTGTGCACAGGCTGATTGAGACAGGTGCGGCCATGGATCTCATGTCTGGGCGGCGAAAGAATTTTCTTCAGCATGAACCCCTCGCCATTTGTGCGGGCCTGGCAACTTGACTTGCCTCTTGAAAGCAGTGCAGTCCAAGATTAAGCTCCACTTGCTGTGTGGAGAGGGTGGGAAAACAAGTTGGCAGGGCCGCACAGTTCATGAAGGTCTTCTCTCGAATCGTATGGAGTGTCTTCGGGAGACAAACTTCTGTGAGGCTCGTGCAGTGCACAACGGTAAATTCTTGCATTTCCTCGATTTGTGTGTTAGAAAGAATCAGCATTCTTGAGCAGGTGGATGTTGTCGCAAGCATGCGCTCCCTGGCCAATTCCCTGGAAGTGGGTTGTGACTGCAGCTCGCTTGGGAGGAACTCTCCTGCAGGGCAAATTCGGCAAGGTTGATGCAGCCTCTGGAGACAATGCCCAACCTTGGTGCAACTGAACCGATTTGGCAATTTCTTCCGTGGTATTGGACCCACTGCAGTGAGCAGCTCATCAAAAGCTTTGCATGGGGATATGGACAGCAAGAGGAATGGACAGGACACCCTTCTAGGAGGTCCTGCAAGGGACTTCGCTGCAATCCTTGAAAATCATGCAGTATTCCATACTCTTTGTTCCAAATCGGGTCCTCCAAATTGGTCTGTGTGGCCAAATGCAAAATTCAATCGAACATTCGAACACTTTGAGGTCAGTCACGGAGACCAGGCAATCCATAACATAATCCTCCAAGTCCGCAAATCGGTCGAATTTTGCAATGCTAAGAGACATTGAGCGTCACGCCCGACAGCAGTCAGCACCAACTTGCCAAAATGCCAGGAAGGCACAAATGGCGAGGAGTTTATGCTGAAGAAAATGCTTTCGCCATTTGTCCTGCTATGAGATGGCCACCCTGGCTGCATATGATCCCGCACATGGGATATACCCCTGGGCTTGGATGACAACAAGCCTATCTGGCCATAGTTATCACGAGCTCACAGTCGCGCATTAAGAGTCTAGGCGCACGCCTTAGCGTGAGTCCAGGTAGGCCAGAAGCCACACCAGGCCAAATTCCATAGGGGAGCTGAGGATCATCGCAAAACAAGCCTTCCTTTCGAGTACCCTTCCATAGCAGGTTCCATCCCTGAGAACCAGGGTGCTATGCGCTCTTGCAAGCACGCACTTTAGAGCAAGGTGCAAGCAAGAAAGAAATAACACATAGCGAAGGACATGTGTACTTGACAAAGGGGGGCGACCCGTCTAGTCCACACGCATTGAGCGAAGGTGATTTGAGAAGGGCTGTGATATCTGTGCACATGAGATTGACTTCCACAAGTCGCTTGCAGTTTTCACAAGCCCGCGGGCCAATGTTGTGAAAGTCGCTTGGGGAGGCAGAGGGTTTCAAGACCCGACCCGCAGAATGCACCTTCTGGCAGCGCTCTTGCCTTGTTGGTTTGGTCCATTGCAAAGGTGATGGATGTAAGCGTGAGGCAGCTCTCGAAAGCATATCGGCCCAGCTGTGCTCCTGGCGCCAGGACATTGCTGTCATTTGCCGCTTGGCTGACACCGATTCTGCTCAGAGAGCAGCAGTCCGCAAACACTCTTCGACTGAACTGAACACAGCCTGGGGCCACCACCTCCAAGCTCCATCTTCTAAACTTAAGACTGAGGAGGGGAGCTTGACGATCTGCAGTTGCTGACACCCCTGCCAGGCCGCAAATCCTACTTGCTGGATTCCTTCAGCAATTTCCACATGCCGGAGCATGGGTGCTGCATAGAAAGCCCTGTCAGCAATTTCTCTACGTGGATTGATAGGGACTCGAACTGCTTTGGGGTAGCTCTCTTTATCACCTTCTTGGAATTGCCAGATTGAGTGGCCCTCTACCATACAGGGCCGAACCACAATCTGCAGCTTCCTTTGTTGCATTAGTGCTGTGTGGAAGGCTGCTGGCAAGGGTAGCTGAGTAGCAAAGTCGATAAGATCAACCTCGCAGCCAAAAACATCAATGTCAGACACGGTCGGCAGGAAGCAAAGTATATCATCTTCCAGTTGCATCATGTCTTCATAATGAGTGATGTTAGTTTGCATAGTATACTCCGTTCCTGCCATCGTCACCAGATCGATGCAGACATCATATTGATCTTGCTCCGTTCACAGCAATCCAAGTGCAAAAAGCTACTGCCGCTTTCCATCAAGTCTTGCCACATGAACTCTGGGTTGGCCCTCTCCCGGTCTGTTCACCTCCTGAAAGCGGAAGTAGCTGTCTGCAGGATGGGCCCTACCTTCCTGCCGAACTGCCGCACATGGTCTGGTTTATGGGTATGCTCTCGATTTTTTTTTGCACGAGTCGAGGCGCTATGTGTGCAGGTTCTGCGCAAGTCACCTTAGTCGAGTTGAGAAAGAGTTGCTATCCAGGTTGCAATCCAACAGAGACAACGACCAACCAAAGACCAAAAAAACACCAAAACAACACACACACAGCCAGGAACACCAGAGAGGGAGCAACCTGCAACGCAACTCATTGAGCCATGTCGGCAGAGTGAAGAAGGTGAAGCAGGGGCGACGAATTCAGCACGGGGCTCAGTAGTTCTTGTCCCTCAACGAGCATTCAACGATCACACATGCAAGTGAGCACCTAAGTGCGTGTTCTTGTGCATTTGGTTCAATTGGAGACCCCAGACATCTCCCTCAATGGTTAGTCGCGAGGACACGCTTTGCACCAATGCATTGTAGAAGCCATCGGCCGGCTCCTATGAGCTCGTATCAAAGTCGTCCACAAGACAAAATTGGACAACCCTGTAAGTCAGGCGGACTGCTAAGCAGCAGGCAGCGACCAAGCATATACGGACAAGAAGTGGCTGTAAGGGGAAGACCACAGCCTTGGTAATCGGAATTTACACAATGCCGAGGACGAAAGGCAGTGTATAGCCACTGAGCGAACATCAATCAAAAAGGCCACGGGAGCAGCTTGTCCAGTTCCCCCCCCCCCGAGGGGGGGGCGGCAAAGGGAGGGTACAGTGTACAGAATTAGGAAAACGGCGTTTCACTCTGTCTCACCTATTTTCGAGTAGTTCACGGGGCCCTGCGTGTATCGGCCTCATCATACCTGGCCGCGTTTGAAAGATGTAGTCAGATTTCCAATTGCGACATTTTTGCAGCACACTTCAAAGGATTTTGCCTTTCCCCCGCCTTCATTCGCCGTCCATGCAGCATGTCTTGCTTTGCTCTCGGTGATGAGCCGTTTCTGGAGTGGAGTGTTTGACGTGCTGCCTTTGATGCCTCCCCCTCGGGGGGAGGTACGGGAGAAGCAACTCCCTTGGCCTCTTTTTGAAAGCTCGCCAGTGGCATTACACGGTCTTCACTATCGGTATGTTGGACATTCCGAGCATGGGGACTGTGGTTTCCCAGGTAGTCACTCTTTGGCTTGCGCGAGGCTCGTGGCTGCCAGCCGTCAAGCAGGTTATCTGACTTAAAACGAGTCCAAGATGAAATCTTGTGGACCATGCATGTAAGCGCACATTGATGTCGGTCATGGGACTCTTTCGTGCTCTGATGCAAAGCCTGTCCAAGCAAGATCCTTGCAATAAATCAACCGCAGAAGTTTGATGTTTACTTCTGTGGGCAGCAGATCTTGCATTGATGTGCCTGCTCTTGCTCACTTGTTTGCCAGTTCGTCGATGGACAAGAACTTCTGAGTGCTTTGCTGAATTCACTGCCCCTGTTTCACCTCTCTTCATGCCTTCATGGCACTTCGAGTTACTCTACAGGTTGCTCCCTTTCCGGTGGTTTTTGGGTGTTTGTTTGGTTTTGTGTGTTTGGGGGCTTGTTTGTGTTTCCTCCTTTCTCTGTTGGGTCGCAACCTGGCTGGTAACTCTCTATTCACTCGACTAAGGTGACTTGTGCACAACCTGCACACACAGCGCCTCCACTCGTGCAAAAAAAAATAGCCACAGCACTTGGAAATTTTGAACAAGGAAATGCACAAACAGCAAGTGCGGTAGTGGCAGGTTGGCTAACCTCAGGATTGGAGATTGCCATGTATAGAATGGGGTGGAGTCTCCTCTCTCCCCGCAAGGAACTTACTCGGCTCAACCATCAGATACTCACACGACACGACCACTACGGCTATCCCCCCTGCCGAGAAGCCGATCGACCATATCAGCAATATGGCAACGTAACGTGTACAGATGACCAGTGGGATCGACTCTGTGCCTGGCTCACAGGGGACCCAACGTTTCGGAGCAAAATCGAGCGCCGCAAGAAAGAACTAAAGGAAAAGATTGTGGGCAAAAGAGATGATACTGACGATAGAACCAAAGCCCGGCGCATTGCCCCTTTCCTAGGAGAGGGCAGTTCCTCTTCTACTCCGCGTTCCTACCATCGCAACTGGCCCCCCCAGCCGCCTCAGCCTAGAGGGTGGTGGCAGTGAAGAGAGTCCACGCAAAGGCTAATGGAACGCACCTTTTTCCCAAAGCCCTTGTGAAAGTGGTGGCCTTAGCCATTGTTTTCCTATGTTAATAGCAACTTCTTCACTATTGTCAACGCAACATTCTGGCTCGAACAGGCCGGGTAGGCATAATCAGATTGCCGCAGCCAGGGATGATGCCGCTTGGCCACGACAAATACGATATTAATATCCAATTGGTGACATTGGCGGGCAATGAGTATTCCATGCAAGCAAACCTGACCCACTATGATGACCTCACCCAATTGGAGGACGACATTGTCAGCTTCCTTCCAACCGTTTCCGACATTGAAGTCTTTGGCTGCGAAGTTGACCTTTTTGAGCCTGATACGCAGCTACCCTTATCAGAGAACTTCCATACCACGCTGCTGCAGCAGAACAAACTGCAAATTGTAATACGGCCTTGTATGGAAGAGGGACACTCTATCTGGCAATTCCAAGAAAGTGACAGAGAGAGATACCCCAAGGCTGTTCGAGTCCCCATCAATCCACGCAAAGAAATAGCCGACAGAGCGTTCTATGCAGCACCGATGCTTCGACATGTAGTTGTTGCGAACGGGATCAATGGCATCGCTGGACATTTCGAATTCCATTGTCGTTAATGCCCAACAGCTTTCAAAGGTAAAGGGTGCAATCTGCGCTCCTGCGGCTGGTGCATTGTCAGCATCTTTTCCAACACCTACCTCGCTTAGCGAACAGCATTCAGCGAAAGCTCTCCGACCAAATTGCGCACACTGGGGCAGCAATGTGAAAGAGGGCATACCACCCCTGGAAAGCCCCATCTTTGAGACAGCTTGACGATCTGCAATTGATGACAGCTCTGCCACGCAGCCACCCCTATCGTGGCAAGCCCCTGTGCTGCCTCGACATGACGAAGCATTGGAGCTGAATAAAAAAGGCCTATCCGACACCTCGCCCATGTCATTTACTGGGACACGGACCGCTTTGGGATAGCCTTGCCTGTTATCATCTTGGAACTGCCAAATGTTGTGATACATGGCTTGACTGCCACCTGAAATCTGTTATGCTTTCGCAGGATTGCTTGGATGGGGTCCCGTAAGGAAGGTAGGATCACCTGTGAGCCACCCAACTATCACCTCCCAGGCAGCATCGCTACCCCGCTAAATTGGCAACTTGGCTGGCAGGGTCGATCATCTTGTTGGTAGCCATTGTGGCAGCGCTGCCAGCTGATGTCGGTTCAGGAGTGTGAGTTCCTGTTTGGGTGAAAGAAGGAACCACCCCATGCGCGTCATTGCGATTGCCAATCCTGTGGTCAGCCAGTTGGAGATTGATCTTGCTCTCTGCTTGGGCATTGCCTTTCTCAAAATTGTCGGCCGCGTTAATCAATGTTGGATACCTAAAAACAACCGTCCGCGACCTTGTGGGACAAGGTAGGTTGGGTCCGCTCATCTGGACTGAGCAACCTTTCGCTTCCGCCAGATTTTAGCCTTCTGGGCCCTCGCCTTGCGGTTGCAAACTCCTTGCCTTTCGTCGACCTCTCTAGCACTTCTGTGGCAATGCCGGCGCACCTGCACACTCGTGCAACTTCTCACATGCTTCTGCTGCGCAAATGATTTGTCATCACGCCCGATGTCAAAGTTGGCGCGACACCCCAAGTTGGAGCGACAGGCCATCCGTTGGGACGCATTGATTGTATTCAGTCGCTCGAATTGCTCAACAAGGCCTTGCGCTGTTTGGACAGGAAGCAGACACAGGTGCTCCAACAGCTCCGGCTTGCTGGAGGTGAGACCGCGGGCAAATGACATGATGACAGTTTGCATCAGTGAGAGAGCATTTCGTTCGTTGTCGGAGTGGACATCCAACCTGTTCCCTTTTTGATTTCATGCTGAGTTGCTGATTGTCTTCTTTCGACATGTCAGCATGTCATTGAGGGCAACCCTATGAAGACGTGTTGTGGAATTCAGCTTCCAAGGCCACCTCTTTAAAAACTACCGGAGCTGGCGCCAACGCGCCGTAGAGGAGTAGGGCCACGAAGCAAGGTGAAATGACGTTCAGGGTCCCACCCTTGGGCAGTCGGACTCGGGTCCCCGGTCAGCAGAAAGGGTGTCCAACACTGGAGTGGAGGGAACATGAGCCTTGGAGCAATGGAGCACAGATGCACAGACAGCATGTGTGTCTTTAGATGGTAATGCAAATGCAAAATCGCGCATTTCAAGTCACAAACAAATGAAAATCATTGAAAACAAAATCGAGTTTCAAACATTATCCATCGAAAATGTCCCTTCCTTCTTGGATTTTGGAACACCTTCATACACCAGGCAAATGTGCTCTTCCCTGCAACCAAATCAATGTGTTTGGCCAGAACCAGAAAGGACGATGAACAGAGCCCTCCTTTTGAAAGTTCGAACCCGACCCTTCCAAAACAGATGAGAAACAAGGTTCCAAAACGCAAGACTCGTGTCTTTAAAATAACCATGAAACAAATGAAGTTGATGCCTTTGGCGACTCCACACCCACCTGTGGTGTTGGCTGTGTTCCATCATCCGCACTGATGGGCACCATGCGACACTGAATCGCTCGGAAGCACTGATCGTCCACTGTCCGAAGCCATGGAAGATGGAGCTGGGTCCAAAAGTATCTGGCAGCGCTGGAGCCTGTGGAGCCTGTCCAGCTCCGAAGGCAGGGACGATTGTGAACGCTGGAAGCGATCCGGCGAATCGAGAGTCCAAAGATGTTCAAGAGAAAGTCAAGGACAATCCAACTGAGGAGTTGGAGATTCCTGGAGGAGCTCCCTTGTGTGGAGTGTCTTCGGCAAATGAAAGGCTCTTCTGAGAAAGAAAAAGAGCGTTGAACAAGCTTTAAGCTTGAAACTATTGCTTCCATCGATCGAAATCCATCGGTCGAAGTCCATCGGCGTCTCATGGACATGCATTCCATTGCAACAATTTTGACGTGACGCACACTCACCACGAGTTTCGGTGCAGTCGTGATCAAGAGCAACATCTAGCTTGAAAAAGGCCACTCTCGTGACTTTTCGCAAGTTCAAATCTCGCGCGCTTGGAATTCTTTCCTGGAAATGCAGCGGGAAGATCCTCCCTTCCAAGGAAGGGAAATATGAACCCAACATGCGATCTGAGATCCACACTTCCTGGCGAATGCATCACGGAGCTCCTCCAGAACTAAAAACAGATCCATGCGGAACGAGCGCGTCCGAAACACCAGGTCCTTCATCCCCCTCTTCATTTCTTTAATGAAGTCAAACTCTTGACATGCTTTGCAAATGACTGACCCTCGGCCACAAGCAACCTCAAGACAACAAGACATTGAAAGTTGTTGACACACAGCCCGCTTCCATGGCATGCGCACGTCCCCGCTGCCGACGCAGTGCCTTCCGTTTGAGATGCCCGACAGACCAGAAACCAACGGAGTTGTCTGAAGTCTATTTCACACATTGCATCAAAAGTTGTCTGTTTTTCCATCCTTCTGAACAAGCCTTTCAAGGCCTTGTCGGACCACCAATGATCGCGAAGGGGGGGGAGTGGGGGGACTGGTGCAGGTTCTCATCTCATGTGACGCAGCCTGTCGCTGTTTTAATGAGTGCTTGTCGACGGTTGCCAGCGAACTGGTCTGACAGCTTTTGACCTTGAATTGCAACTCCAATTGGTTGCTGCTTGACTCGTTTGACCTGTTTCTGTCTGGCTAAACGGCAGGCCAGTTGATACGGTTATCTCATGGAAATTCATGCGGACACATGTCGGGCTTTCGGATTCTCAACGACAAAAAGTTGATTTAACTTGCAACCGATTGAGTCTTTGATCTAGTTTGAGTTTTGATGAGAACAAGAATTCAATTTTCATTGTGCAACGGGACAGTTATTCACCTATCCATCCAAACAGCCGATGAAACCACTAATCTCATTTTGGATGCTCATTACTCATTAACTAAACAGAAAATTAGTGCACTTCTTTGCCACTTGTGTGCTCAGGTATGGCATCCGAAGTGTGGTCTGCATGTTTAGTGTGGAACTTTGTTCATAAGTTTGCACCGCTGCCTGACGTCGAAAATTGAACAAATTGTCAAGGCGCCATTAATTGCCGCAAAGTGCAAAAACTAAACTGCAGACGTACCAAACAGTCAGGACGTTCCATAGGCAAAAGGTTCACAAGTCGAGTTAGACTTTTAGACGCATTTTTGTGGCAGTTTTTGTTTGAATTATTCCCCAAACAGGTTTACCTGTGAGGGGTTCTTACTCCTTTTAATGGGGTGCATGCTCGGGCCGGATGATTTTGAGTTTGTCTCCGGGCTTGTGTTCCTGGCCGCATGATTTCACCCTTGTCTCCCACTTGTCTCCCACTTGTCTCCCACTTGTTTTTTAGTAAGCTCTGGATGCTCTCAGTGCTCTGGCCGCATGATTTTATACTTGTCTCCCATTTGTCTCCCACTTGTCTGCTCTGGCCGCATGATTTCAGGCTTGTCTCCCATTTGTCTCCCACGTGCTCTGGCCGCATGATTTCACACTTGTCTCCCACTTGTCTCCCAG